>CM052885.1:11180432-11230647 GCA_028534135.1 Potos flavus | reverse complement strand
AGGAAATCGGAGGGGTGAAGAACCATGAGAGACTGTGAACTCAGAACAAGGGACTGAGAGTTTTGGAGGGGTGGGGGTGGGGGGATGGGCGAGCCTGGTGGTGGGTATTGAGGAGGGCACGTATTGCATGGAGCACTGGGTGTGGTACAGAAACAATGAATCTTGTAACACTGAAAAAATAAAATAAAAGTATTTGGGAAAACAAAAACAAACTCCATCGTAATTTTCTAGACTCAATGACTATGAACTTTTTATTTGATCCTCAGAAAGAACCTTTATATATTTTCTGTGAAATCTGAGAAAACTGAATTCCTTCAGCATTGTGATGAGCTGAGAATCATGGGAGGTACACTGTGGACATTAAGAACACAGAATCAAGTTTTCCTTCAAAACAGTTTCCAAAGTTTCAATTATCCAGACTCAAATTTAGAACAATTCATTTTAATTGAAGAAAGTGGATATTCAGAAACTCTGTTTCAGTAATTATAAGTAGAATGAATTACCACTCAAAAAAATAGGAAAAGTTTTCCTCTTCATTTTGAACAAATCTTATGGCTCCATCAATATATCAGTAAAATTCTATATGAGGTTTAAACTTCAAAGTATCTGCCAAGTTTCTTAGAGAACTTTATCATTACGTTAAAGAAAGGAAACTTAACTGCTGCCGTAGAATATTCTGTGATTTCCCACTATAATACCACTTTTCCAAAATCACAAAAAAGATACATTCCTGTGGTTTTTTCATTTCTTTGTGAGTTATATAGAAGGCTTGCATTTTTATTTTATGTTTTAGACAATTCAGTATGAGTCATACAAAAGTAGGTCTTCTTCTCCATATTATGACTATAAGAGTTTTGCTGGTAAATATTTATATTGCTTCTGTCTCTAATAAAATCTGTAAACATTTGGACAGTGTATTAAAGAGATCTCTCAGCTCCTTTCTATTCTTTGTCTTAGAATGCAGAAAATGCCAATGGAACCTGCACAGTTTTTCTTTTGGAGGAAAATAAAATTTTTAAATTATTTTTTTAAGATTTTATTTATTTATTTGTCTGAGAGAGAGAAAGAGCGAGAGAGCACAAGCAGGGAGAGCAGCAGTCAGAGGGAGAAGCAGGCTCCCCGCTGAGGTGGGAGCCTGACCTGGGACTCAATCCCAGGACTCTGGGATCATGACCTGAGCCAAAGGCAGCTGCTTAACTGACTGAGCCACCCAGGCGTTCCAAGGTTTTAAATTATTATTATTACAACAATAGTATGTGCTTGTCATAAAAAATATCGAATAGTAGAGAATGGTATGAAACAAACATAGTCCATCCTCCTTGTTCCCAGTCTCAGTCCTACCAGAGATAGCCACTTTCCGGACATTTTATGTAAATACCAAAATATAAATATGTTTGCATACGTTTTATGATAAACATATTTTCCCTTAATACATTCCTAGCTTTCTAAAAGTCAACATTTATAGGTTTACAACAATCTTGTAATTGTTATGGATTATTTCATCGAATACCAATACCATAACTTATTTAATCCATTCCCATTAATATCTGTACACTTTCCCTTTTGTTCTAGTAATACAAACAATGTGTGCAGCATCTTTCAATTTCCACAAATTATGGTTGATTTTGCTGAACAGTGGGCAAGGGAATGCAAGGCCTAATGTCTATGCTTGTTTATTTGCTCATAACCAGTTCTGACATCTTAAGTGATCACCAAAATGATCAAAAACATTTTTATTAACTTTATATGACCATTCGTGACATAATTATCTCTGTAAATTTTGTGAGGACTTGTCACACATCTCATGGAATTTTCCATCTATACTTTCTTCCAAAAAACAAAAAGTTAAATCAAGAAATTTAAAGTAAATTGCTACTCTGGAAGTTCCACATTATTTCAATTATCAGAATACAAGTTAAATGTATTCCTTCTTTTCATCACATTGCTTTGTAGAGGATGGAGGTTGACGTGATTGGTTTTTGCAGTGTGTAACACTGATTTTAAGCTCTGTCATCAACTGGTCATGAATGTTTTTTAAAAATTACATAATGTTTTGAAATCTCAGGGTCTCCATTTGCAAAATATACATAGTTATAAAAATTAGCTTTATACAGATATAAGGATGCTGATGGATTACAGAAGATATGCAAGTAAATCTTCTAGTGCGAAGCTTTGCACATTGTATGTGCTTACTAAGCTTTGTCTATTATTAGTTTTTTATATAACACCATTATTTGAATCATCCCACCATTGGCTCTCCACCATATATAAGATAAAATAACCTCAATGTCTCTCAACATGATCCATCCCATCTTTTTTTTTTTTTTAATTAACATATAATGTATTATTTGCTTCAGGGGTACAGGTCTGTGAATCATTGGTCTTACACAATTCACAGCGCTCACATACCCTCACATACCCTCCCCAATGTCCATCACCCAACCACCCTATCCCTCCCCGCCCCTCCCCTCCAGCAACCCTCAGTTTGTTTCCTGAGATTAAGAATCTCTTAGGGTTTGTCTCCCTCCCCGGCCCCATCTTGTTTCATTTTTTGCCTCCCTACCCCTCATGACTCCCTGCCCTGTCTCTCAAATTCCTCATATCAGAGAGATCCTCAGATCTCTTTCTCTGATAATCCATCCCATCTTTAACCACATGTGTCCACAGTCTACCTCTCTAGATTCATTTTCTTTTCTTTTTTCCCTAGCTTTATTGAGGTATAATTAACAAATAAAAATTGCACATGAAATTTTGATAAGCATAAACACTGTGAAATGATTACCACAATGAAGCTAAGTAACTTACCCATCACAGTTACCTTCAAAAAGAAGTTTGGTGAGAACACTTAAGACTTACTCTCAGCAAATTTTTTTTCTTTCTTTTTTTATTGTGTTATGTTAGTCACCATACAGTACATCATTAGTTTTTGATGTAGTTTTCCATGATTCATTGTTTGCGTGTTAACACCCAGTGCTCCGTTACTCTCAGCAAATTTTGGGTGCATAATACAGTATTATCAGTTATAGTTACCATACGGTAATTTAAATCTCTATTGTGATATTCATCCTGCAATCCTGAAACTTGGTGTCCTTTTACCAGCATCTTCCTATTTCCTCCACCAGCCTGGCCCATGCAAACCACCATTCCACAGCCTGCTTCTATATATTCCAATTTTTAGATTCCACATAGAAGAACATGAAGTAATTGTCTTTCCATGTCTGACTATTTTCACTTTACCATATGTCTTCCAGATTCATCTATTTTGCCACAAATGGCAGGATATCCTTCTTTTCTAAGGCCGAATGATATTCCACTGTTTATATATATCACATTTTCTTTGTCCATTCACCCGCTGACAGACACTTAGGCTGAATACACATCATGGCTATTATGAAGCATGCTTCAATAACCATGAGAATGTAGATATCTCTTTGAAATCCTGATTACATTCCTTTAGGGATATATTCAGAAGTGAGATAGCTGGATCATATGATAGTTCTATTTTTAATTTCTTGAGGAATGTCCATACTGTTTTCCACAATGGCTATACCAATTTACATTTCCAACAAGAGTGTATCAAGGTTCTCTTTTCTTCACATCCTTCCAACACTTGTTATCTCTTATCTTTTTGATAATGGCCATCCTAACAGGTGTGAGGTGATATCTCACTATAGTTTTAATTTGCATCTTTTCAAAAATTCTTTTCGTATTTTGTTCATCTTGTCTATTGTTTTTCTAGTCCTTATTTCATTTACTTCTATTCCATTCTTTATTATTTTCTTCCTTCTCCTAATTTTGGGCTTAACATGTTCTTTTTCTAGCTTCTTGAGGTGTAAAGTCAGGTTATTGCAGATCTTTTTATTTTCTCAATGTAGGCATTTATCACTACAAACATCCTTTTTTAACACTGTGTTTGCTGCTTTCCATATATTTTGGTATTTTGTGTTTCCATTTTTATTTGTCTCAAGATCTTTGTTTGATTTCCCTTTTTATTTCTTCTTTGACCTATTATTTGTTTAGAAACATGTCGTTTAATTGCCACATTTGTGGATTTTCCAATTTCCTCCTGTTATGGATTTCAGGTTTCATACCATTGTCAGTGGAAAAAAAATACTATTATTTCAGTCTCCTTAAATGTGTTAAGACTTGTTTTGTGACCTAATATATTGTCTATCCTGGAGAATGTTCCATGCGCACTTGAGAATGTATATTCTGTGGTTGTTGGATGGAATGTGCTCCTATATGTCTGTTAGGTCCATTTGGTCTATAGTGTTGTTCAAGTCTGCTCTTTCCCTGTTGATTTTCTGTCTGGATGATTTATCCATTGTTTAAAGTGGGGTACTGGAGTCCCTTCTACCATTATAATGCTGTCTATTTTTCCTTTAAGTTCTATTAGTATTTGCTTTATATATTTAGATCCTCTGATGTTAAGAGCATATATATTTATGATTGTTATATTCTTTTAATTTATGTATAGGGTGTCCTGTATATAGTACCTTTAAAGAACTTAAAACATAGTATCATAATTATTAATTTGCACGTCTGTCTTACCCCTAGATAAACAGTTCTTAAACCTTAAGAGTGGATGGAGGAGTGGGTTAAGACTTCTTTTAGATGTAATACAAAATGTCAGCTTTTTTCTATTCTCTCTGCACCTTAGAACCCATCCCCTGAAAGCTTTACAAAATTTATAGAAAACTCTGAGACATACTCTTGATCCTAAGTTAACCACATGTAAACTAGACTGTGAGCTTTAAAAGGTAGTTTTTTTTTTCTTCTCACTTTGTTAACTCTAAACATCTGGTATCATGTTTGACTTAGATTAACAACTGAAGTATTATTCATCAAATGAATATTAACCCACAAGGAAAAAAAATGCCGTGTAATTGCCAGCTTCCGTTGACCAACACAATTTCATTTCATAAGTATTTTTTGAACTTCTGGTACTTTCCTAATGCTGTTTAAGCCCACCTTGTGCTCTATTTCATTTCTTCCAAAATAAATTAGAAAAAATAAAATTCAATTTAAGGTAAGATCTCTTACTATAATCCCATTGAAGAGGAGAAGAAGGAGGAGGAGGAAGAAAAGAATTAGGTTTAGAATGTGCTCTCTGGGGTCTTAAATGGGAGCCATATGATAAATGAATTAACAGAAGGTAGAGATTATAAAAGTAGACAAATATTTCAAAGTTCTTAAATTTTCTGAAACTTAAAAGATTAAAAATATTACCCCTTAAATGCTATTGTGACAAATTATAAATGAGAGTTTCCAAATTAGAGTTAAGGTTTCTGTCCTAAATTCCAATACTAATAATAAAAGATTGGTTTAAAATATGCTCTCCAGGATCTTAAATGTGTCATATGACAACAAACTAATTCAATTCATCAAATAGGTCAATGTAGCTGAAACTTTATGAATTTTGACAAGTAAAAAGCTTGGAACTCTGATTTTATTCCTCCCACTGAAGAGTTACTAAATTAGAAAAAGAACACTACTGACAAAAGAAAATTAAAAAGAATACCCAGATGTATTTAAGAGCTATTTGTTTATCACTACTGATACACACTTCCATGTAGGCTAAGTTTGTCATTGATTTTTATGCGGTGAAACAGTAATATTTATCCATTAATTACAGAACAAAAAATAAAATACTCTGTAGCTACAAAAATCTGCCTTGAGGGAAATCAAAGCCTCGATTAACTAAACCCAATTACCCTGGGCTTTAAACCAAACTGAATTTTCATTCCACTGCACTCTACTTTCAAGAACAAGCTGCTACAGATACAAAAACCAGCTGAGACAGGAGACGTATTTTCGTCTTCACTTTTTAAACAAATTCCAACTACTCAACAAACATTTATTTTGGACATTTGCCATAGACAAGATAAATTTACTACATATGGGGGAGGACTGGATAATAAAATATCTATTCTCTATCTTCAGCAAGAACTTCTGCTTCTCACCAAGATGGAGGATTCACCTTGCCTGAAACAGCCAAAGGACCAGAATGATATATGAAGCAAGAGATTTTTGGACAGTGTCCATAAGGCAATGAGAGTTTAAAATTTAAAAATAGGAAATTCTGCTTTTGAAAAGACACTGCTAAGAAGATTAAAAGGAGAAAATATTTGCAAAGCATATATCTGATAAATGATTTGTGCCCGGTATATGTAAAGAACTTTCAAAATTTAATGACAATAAATCAAGCAGCCCAATTTAAGAAACAGACAAATAGTGTAGGCACTTGAGAAATCGAGTAGGCAATTCCTCAGATTAAAAATAGAGTTATTGTATGAGCTGGCAATTCCACTCTTAAGTATATACTCAAGAGAATTGAAAACATTTGTCTACACAAAATTTATATGCAAGTGTTCATAGCATTATTGTTCATGATTGCCGAAAAGTAGAAACAACCCAAATGCTTGTCAACTGATGAATGGATAAATAAAATGTAGTGTATCTGTTAAAAAAAAAAAAAAAAAGCAAACAAAAGATTTGCATGTATCTGAATGGCCGAGATTAAAAGTTCATCATATTGAGTGTTGATGAGAGGAAATGGAGTTTGCATACACTGATGGCAGGAATGTAAAAGGTAACAATCAGTTGGAAAACAATATTACAGTTTCTTAAAAACGAATATGCACCTACCATATGATCTAGAAATTTCACTCCTAGGAATTGACTCAAAAGAAATGAAAGCACATGTCCATACAAAGACTTGTGCATGAAAATTCATAGTAATTTTATTTGTAATAGCCCAAACCCATCAACAATCAAATGCATAAATAAATGCTTGCATGTCCAGACAATGGATGTTCAGCAATAAAAAGAATAAGCGATAGGTGCATACAACAACATGGCTGAAACTCAAAATAATCATCCTGAGGAGGGAGGTGGGAGCCAGAGAAATAAAGAATACAGACTCTACTATTGCATTTTTTTTACTTTTTTCTTTTTTAAATTTTTATTTAAATTCAATTAACATATCGTGTACTATTAGTTTCAGAGATAGAGTTTAGTGATTCATCAGTTGCATATAACACCCAGTGATCATTCCATCACGTGCCATCCTTCATGCCCATCACCCAGTTACCCCATCCTCCCACCACCATCCCCTCCAGCAACCCTCAGTTTGTTTCCTATAGTTAAGAGTCTCTTATGATTTGCCTCCCTCTCTGCTTTTGTCTTATTTTATTTTCCCCCATTCCCCTATGATCTTGTGCCTCGTTTCTTAAATTCCACATATGAGTGAAATTCATATAATTGTCTTTCTCTGATTGATTTACTTCACTTAGCATAATACCCTCTAGTTCCATCATACGTTGTTGCAAATAGTAAGATTTTTTGATTGCTGAGTAATATTCCATTTTATACACACACACACACACACACTATTTCATTTTTATATACTATTGCAGTTTTATAAAAATGGTATATATACTATTGCATTTTTATAAAATCCTGGAAAATTCAAACTAATCTATAGTGAGAAAAAGTCACCTAACTCAAGGATGGAAATGAATCTACCCCTTAGGAACCTGGCCTGGTACAGAAACTATAAGTGGGTTCTTTTCAGAAATTTACATAATAAATCATTGACAAATATTTAGCTAGTGGTGGACTCAGAAGCAGAAATGTTGCCAAGGGTAAACTTAAGATGAAAACAAGCCATTTTCAGGAAGAAGTTATAAGAAAACAAAAAAATATGAGTAAGTAGGGGGCACTAGTCCCTAGAGAGAAGAGAATAGAATAGGTTCAGAGAGAAGCAGGGATACAGTTAGAAAAACACAGCAGGTGGCCCCTAAACTTGCTGTAGTTTATTTCTGATGACTGCTGGTTTTGGTAATTCACTCTTATTTTTATCATCTGGGGTATTTGAAAGAGATCACTGTTTCTTACAATTCAACCAACCTTATTAGAACTCTGGGCTACAAAATGGAACATTGGACATGGAAAAAATAAATCACAGTGACATTAGCAAAGATTTCATCCCCACCCCTACCCCCATTACCTATCCCAGTCAATAGTATTGACAGCAGAGCCTGCCGTGGCCTAAGTATACAGACATGAAATAGGGGGTCTTAGCTCTGGAAGCATCCAGAAAAGAGAGCCAGGCAAGCAATTTTCGAGTTGCAACAACTTTGCAAACACTGCCTTCCGTGGTCCTATGTGACGAGAATTAACGTTTGTAAGATTCTACCAGATCTTAACTTGGGAAATGTATACCAAATTCTCTATAAAGCCACAAATGAGCACTTAAAAAAAGTTGGTATCCCATCAGTAATTCAGAAACACCAAACACCATGAATGTCCATAGACACCACCCTTCCCCCCAAATTCTGCTTTTTAATGGAGTTCCACTGGAGGCACATGAAGCTTGAAGCTATGCCAAAAGAACAAACTGAAATCACCCAGAGGGTAACATTGTGGAAGGGCTGGAGAAGACTGATTCCCAAGTTTAAAAGGCATCAATGACTCAGGTTATGAACCTCAGCTGAATCATTACATGCCATTATATGTTCTGTAAGGGGAGCTCACCATGGCTTACTTCTTTCTGCTTTGCATTTGCAGATCCTCACCCCAGGGAAGAGTCAGCTGGAAATGTCCTTGCTCCCCAGACATATGTAAGGGAAAGAGGTGGGAGAGTATTTGACAGCTGAGTGTTCTGCTCTCACACCGTCCGGCTGAGATGTGGATCGGTTTCCTTGGGCCTGGACTAGTCCTTAAACAAAATTGCACTATATTGGAAGAACAGCGCATTCTCCCATGAGAATCTAGAGCCTTTCTAAACTAGAGAATAATACTCTGTTACCGTGGAATCAAAAATACTAGAGAAAGAAATGGAAAATATTTTCTGATAGGTACAACACCTACATAGCAAACAAATGTCCCCAAATCCTTTGGGCAACTTGAGTATCAATTTACAATAAAATGAGGAAAAGTAATGGAAGAAAGTATTCTCTTTTCATCATTTTTCTTTATTTCTCCAGATGCATTTTTTTTTAACAAACCAGTCTGTTTGCACAGTCTGTTTTTTCCCTCTCTTTTTTATACACATCTCCTTTAAGTAGTTCTAAGTGCCTAACTATGTGGATTCTAAAATATAAAGAAAAAAAATTCCACCAAATTGCACCACCACATTGTCTACTGGAGTTAGAGTTTAGTTAAAGTGAGTTACCACCATGCCCTTACTAAATACATTACTGTTCATGGCAAAGTTCTTTTTGTACATATCTAGGTTTTCAAATACTCAGAGGTGAAACAATCCAGTAAACTTAGATTTCGGGGAACATCTCCTGGTCAGAAAGAGCTCCCTCCCATCTCATTTTGCCTTCGGCTCAGGTCACGATCCCAGGATCCTGGGATCAAGCCCCACATCGGGCTCTCTGCTCAGCAGGGAGCCTGCTTCCCCCTCTCTGTCTGCCTGCCTCTCTGCCTACTTGTAATCTCTTTCTCTCTCTGGCAAATAAATAAATAAGTAAATCTTAAAAAAAAAAAAAAAAAAAAGTAAAAAAACTTCCTCTGGGAGGAGACAAGGGCTCTTAATTCTTAAATTTGTTTAAAGCTGAGATAGCACCAGGGCTTAAAATACTTGGGAGTAGGAAAAAAAAGGAGAACACCATTTCTGGAGATAATTCTTTATGATTACACTCATTTTATGCCTCCCTAATTTCTGCTGTTCTATTAAGCTCTTTCGGAAGCATCCTTCTTTCAGAAGCATCCTTAGTGAAGGACACAAACCCTCAATATCTAGTTGGCATACTAATAATCGTAGGAATAGTAATATGATGATAGGAAGTTTATTCACCCACTTCTAGACACTGAACTAACTATTTTGCACTTCAAGCTTCTTCAGCCCTCAGAAAAATTCTACAACAAGGGAAAAATTATACGCACATTACAGCTTTCAGTCTCATTATGACTGCACTAAAAGTGTGGAGAATATATGAAATTGCTCACGTTGTCCTTGATCTCAAAGAACATGTAATAAGGAAAAGATGATATGTACGTACAGGATACTTAAAAAGTACAACCCACAATAAAATTCTGAAGCATAAAACATAAGTGGAGGACAATAAATATGAAGGTGCGATAGATCTTTCATTCCTCGCCATTCCTGAGTTACCAAAACCCCAGCGCAGACCAGTCAGGCAAGCATGGGTCTGCACTCTGTTCAGTAATGCTGACCAACTAACTTATGCTCCCCACATCTCATTAGAGAGGGTTAATGAATCAGAATATCCTCTTCAGCATCTTGGATCACTGCTTCCAGCAGCAAATGTTATCCATATTTTGTTATAAGAGTCGGTTTTGTGATTTTAATATAGTTGGTGACCTCAGATTCACTCCTGAAAAGCTATCATGTTTTCCTTTGCCATGAAATAGATTAATCAGAGGAAGGAAAATTGGTTTTACCTGATATTCTGAATGTCTCTTACTTGACTTTAATGCTATTTAATTGATGCTTAACCAAAACTAGCCTATAAATTTCATTTTGGGGGCTTTCAAATGTACCATCTTGAAATGTTACCAGCCTTATGGATATTCTACCCCCCAATTTTTATTTTATACATTTGAGGTTGATGACAGCCTAGTAAAATCCTAGGTCATGAACCTGGGTCTCTTAAATTACTACTTTATCCCCAATATCCTCGATTAAACCAGTATTTACTCAGAACCTACTGTATGCTAGATACTGTGCTCAAGGCTCAGAATACAGTGGAGGCAAGATATGGTCTAATGGGAACTAGGGACATTTTGGATAGTATTTAATATATAGAATACATAGAATATTACGTATCTATACACATTATACATGTTGAAACTACTATATTATTAATGAGATGGTAATAGTTCTAAAAATCAGGTCTGTTATTTAATGCACGCCTCAATGGGTCAGATTCTGTGACATTATGTTTCTTATCTTACTTCGTTCTCATAATAACCATGTGAGAGAGATATTCACCATTGTCCCCATTTGATATATGAAGAAATGAAGACTTTCCTCAAGCAACCTGCTCATGATCAAACATCTAATGATTAGAATGGATGCATATCTAATCCTAAAGTCTTAAGTCTTTCCACTACAACTGTGTCTCTGAGATCTCTTTTGTAATGCTGAAATTCCAAACTTTTCATGGGTATTGATAAATAAAAATTATGTAAACTAGGTACATGGTCAAAAATCAATGACTCCAATGCTTCAATTTACAAAGCATAACAAGCAATAAAGATAGTATTTTAGCTGTTCTGGTCTCTTAGCCAATTTTCAAAAGCGCAAGTCATTATAAAGTTGTGCTGGAGGAGTGACATCCAGAGAATCTCATTTTTTCCTTCAAGCAAATAGCATCATTATAAAATGTAAAGAACACGGACTCTGAAGTTACATAAAATTGGTCTAACATCTCAAGTTTCTTCTTCTTTCACTATATAGTGCTGGCTGTGTTTCTCAAAACCTTAGAGTGAACCTTATAGTGAAGATTTTATCATGTATAGAAATGTAGCCCATTCCCCTTATCCAAGAGGATTATGGTGGGGATTGAGTATGGAACCTGCCTAATGCAATGGCAGGTGTAGCGGGCATTGAATAAATGTCCATTCCCTGAAAGAGGTCATTTTATAAAATAAGGGAACATGAAAATGGTTTGCACCAGAAGGAACGCTGCCAGGGGTGGAGGGGGAAATATCTTCTGAGTAACAATCTCGCTCCTTAGAAGAACAACTGGCATAATAGAAATGAGGCCTGGTAGGGCTAAATTCCATATTGGGTGAGCTGTTTGCATCCTTCCAACTAAAAAGGAATAGAAAGGCCTGTTCTTTCTTTTAAAAGTAACAGAAGAGGAGATAGTGTACTTTTAAATGTGACTGAGAACCTTTTTCAGCACCCTTTATTTTACTTTTTTAAGATTTATGTATTTATTTATGGGGGGGGGAGTAGAAGGAGGGACAAGTAGACTCCATGCTGAGCGCAGAGCCTGACATGGGGCTAAATCCCATGACCTTGAGATCATGACCTGAGCAGAAACCAAGAGTCAGACGCTTAACTGACTGAACCACCCAGACATCCCTCTCAGCACCCTTGAAATCACCATCTGCATATATGTCTCATCTCCACCTCATCCCCAAATACGAGGCTGGCCTGATCAGGAAGGAAACAGCGCAGGCCGCGTCTGGTCTAGCCAGGGCTGGAAAGAGGCCACGGCCGTACCCATGGCCCGGGATCACACGTTGCATAGGGCCTTCTCTCTCGGGGAAGCAAAGGCGAGTCCACGTTAGCAGAACGGAGAGTGTCTATCTCACTCACTGTTCGCAGGAAGTCAGCATCCTCTGCTTTCCGAATCCCAATATACGTGTGCTGCGAGCCCTCAAGGGGTTATAGAGCTGTCCCCTTAGGTACAGAATGGACACTCGGACTTAAAAACAAGGTCAGGAGACATAGGAGGGGTAAACTGAGGTTCCCCTGGGTGTCCACAAGCATCTCCTACTTTGGGGTTCTCATTCTCTTGGGAAACTGGAACCATTTTAAGAGTGACCATTTACCAAGGACCTGCCATGAGCGAGATGTATTCTCCTTGATCTGTGGATCATCTCTACAGAGTGGACACTACTTTATAGGAGGAAATTGAATCTTAGAGAAGTAAACTGCTCAAGTCACAAAACTAAGAGGTGGGAGAGCTGGACTTGGAATCCCAGTCTGCATGAAGCCCATGGCAGTTCAGCCTAGACCCCTCATCAGGCTAGAAGTGAAGATACTTGATAGATTCCACAGACAGACCTCCAGAATGCAATGTATTCCAGCTGAATTCCTGCCTTGTACCTTCATCACCTGTGAGAGTAGTGAACGCAGACAGTGGAGACAGGTTGAGCAAAAGCAGGGAGCTGAAGCAGGAGTCCCATTCGCACCGCTGAATGCTAAGTATCAGGGTGCTTTGACTCACCATCTACTCCACCAATAACAAGAAATCCTTATGCGTAGTAACAAAGGACTCAACCTCTGATGGATCTCAAAAGCCAATCTAGAGGCTGGAAAATGCATTTTCAGATTGAAAAATGCATTCGCTTTAGAATAGCCTATTAATAAAAACATGCATTGTCTCAGAAGTCCCTATGTAAACACAGCCAATATGATTAAAGAAGTTTGGAGAACAAAGGCAACATCTTTAAATATTTAAATGATTAAAATGAAAATTAAAAATAGATTTCCTTTCAATGAAAGTTTTTAAATTGAATCCATAAACCATGTTTGATTTCTAAAGCTAGCAGGAAGGCATGTTAAGTATTAAAGATGTTTAACGTGAAAATGTGTATTCAATAAAAAATAAATGATTCATTTTTATACGTGGTTTCCAATTTATTTTGTTGGTCCCAACCTCCCATTGGAAATGCAAGCAAACGTCCTTAAGTTTTCAAGATCAATGAGTAATAGTAAGTTCTATCAATTTTAGAAGAGAACGTAACCGGTTTCAACATATTATTTGTCTGGTACAATCAGTTTTAAGAATCAGCCAATAAGTAATTGTTAGTAGTTACCCTGAATTTGAGTCCATGCCAGATGTTGTAAGCACTGCAGAAAAACATGGATGAGATGCTCCATTTCCTGCAGAAGCTTGTGCCTTGGGTGACTAGAGAAGACATACATTACAAGCTAAGCCCTGCTATATACACATGATTTTAGGCGCTCAGAAAAAGGGACTTCAGTCTGAGATGATCTTGTCAGAGAAGAACCTGCCCACTTACAGAGATGCACACTTGCCTGGCACATAGGTGTTTCATAAATGTTTACTGAAGAGTTTCATTGACCCAAGATGGAAATCAAGGCTTGTCTTGAATTCCAGTGTTTTTTTCTTCACCCTGTGGTGGGCCTAGCTCTCCCACTTCCACCAGGTCGGGAAGATTTCTAAGACAAACCCTTACATCTACTTGAACAAGGAACAACTTGACGGTTACAAGTCAGAAACCAGAGGAGTTTCCAAAAGCTTAAATGATATAAAGACCAAGATGTTTGTAGATAGAGAGGAATATACCATATAAATGGAAATGTGCAAAAGCCGGAACTCTCTTACCTCAAGCCAGAACTGCCACGTGCTGATTTCTACTCTACGTGGAGGCCGGTCCTCAGCACGGATGTTGCTCACACCCAGAAGAGTGTGCAAGCTGCTGGCACTGATGGATTGCTGACCAAGGAACCGTTAGCTGGAGTCAGTCACCAGGCAGCACTGGTGCCCACTTCCCAGGCAGAGCGCTGGGGGTATTTCTCCCCATGGAGGAGGTCTCCACCTGCAGGAACACAGGTCCCCACGTAGAATGAGATTATTTATCAAGTTGGCAGATGGTTCATCAGAAGCACCACAAAAAGCTTGCTCTAGGGCCCTAAGTATAACAAAATTAATTAAAATGCACTTTTAATGAGTTCTGAAACTATAAGTTCAAGACAATTCACTTAATTTTTAACTCACCTACATGGAAGAACAGATGGTAATTTAAAAGAGCAATTTAATTCACTTTTAAAAAACTCATGAAATCTAAAAATCAAAGATGCTTGTATGAACTTGTTTTTTCTTTACTCTGTATTCCTGTTCTGAATAGGTAGCAGGAAAATTGTGCAAGGTAAAAACAGTTGTATAATGAGAGCCAGTCAGCTGACTTCCCACTGGGCATCGATCCATTATGTTACATTAAACAAGTCTCATCCTTTTCTGGGCCTCCATTTCCTCATCTATGAAATGGGAGACCTGCGTTCCGTTAAATCTCACACCCACACAATTTAAGATTGTATTTATGTATTTAAGATGAGCTTTATGCCCTACAGTCCAGCAATTGCACTACTAGGTATTTACCCAAAGAACACAAAAATGGTAATTCAAAAGAATACAAAAATGGTAATGATACGCATACCCTGATGTTTATAGCAGCATTATCTACAATAGCCAGATTATGGAAACAGTCCAAGTGTGCATCGACTGATAATTTTAAAGAATATGTGGCATATATATACCATGAAATATTACTCAGCCATCAGAAAGATTGAAATCTTGCCATTTGCAATGACATGGATGGAGCTAGAGTGTATTATGCTAAGTGAAATAAGTCAGTCAGAGAAAGTCAGATAACATGATTTCATTCATATGTGGAATTTAAAAAACAAAACAAACAAGTATAGGGAAAAAGAAAAGAGAGAGAGGCAAATGAAGAAACAGACTCCTAAATATAGAGAACAAACTGACGGTTACCAGAGGGGAAGTGGGTGGGGGGATGGGATAAAAATGGGTAAGGGGTGCTGGGGAGAGCACTTGTAACGAGCACCGGGTGTTGTATGAAAGTGCTGAATCACCAAATTGTACACCTGAAACTTAGTATTACGCTGTATGTTAACTAACTGGAATTTAAATTAAAAAATAAAGAAAATGAACTTTATTATAATAGCTAACATTTACTGAATGCATCCCATGTTCCAGAAGCTTTTTTAAGTGTTCAAATGTATCCTTTCAATTAATTCATATAACAGCCTTTATCATCATCATTCTACAATGAGTAAACTGAGGCAAAGAGAAAATGCATGACTTATCTATGTTTTCCCTGCTAATAGGGGGCTGGGCTGGTCTTTGATCCCAAGCTGATGAACTGGAGAGTCTGTGCTTTTAGTCAACACCCTCTCCAACCTCCATAGTTATTTCTGGTAACTGAAAACCAAAGTAAGCTGAGCATGTGGGCAGCTGTTACCCGCCGTTTGCATTGACCTGTCTGTTGGCAAAGAGGCCATGTGAAAGCCACGCCATACCTCGCACGACAGCTTGAGCCACCTTGGGATGCTCTTTATTCACCTTGTTCCTCCTCAGCTTTGGATCCACACTGCAGAACACGGCAAGTAGCTCGCCTCCTTCACCCGACAAGAGTCCAGATGACCCGAAGAAACTGATTTTTTTATTTTAATGAAAACATTTTAAGGTCTAATTTCTCTTTTCTTTGGGAAGTTACTGGCTTCTTAGGAGCATTACTAACTTATAGGTCTTAACTAACTAGCCATAACTGAAGAAAAATCAAATTATTTGAATGTTTGTGGGAGACTCCATGAACTATTTCAAGACTGGAATGCAAATTCAAACGTAATCACTTTACTAGTGAGTAGCTTGGACCTTTCAGGGAAACATTATAAACGTGAGAAAATTAACGTTTTTTTCATAAGTCAAAGCAAATATGTTTTCTTCATCTTTGTTGCCAAAAGGCAATTTCTGTGTTTTAAACAAATTAACCAAGAAAGTTCTGAATATCAACTGTGCTTGACAAAAAGGAAAGACATAAAAATACCATACCCTCCATTGGGCTCACATGGCAGGTGGCCTCTTGTGACAGTTTGTAGATTAAGGCAGAAGCATGTTATTGTATTTTGGTATAATTTGGTATATTAGTGGGGTGCTTGGGTGGCTCAGTTGGTTGGGCGACTGCTTTCGACTCAGGTCATGATCCCGGAGTCCCAGGATCGAGTCCCACATTGGGCTCCCAGCTCCATGGGGAGTCTGCTTCTCCCTCTGACCTTCTCCCCTCTCATGTTCTTTCTCTCTCAAATAAATAAATAAAATCTTTAAAAAAAATTTGGTGTATTAGTATTAGGGTATATTATGTTATATTAGGACACAATTAAGAATTCTAAGACTAGTGACTAGATTGTCTCTAGAGGCTTTCATAAACATGCAGACATTGTGGATTTGATTGACAGTAACTTGCTAGCTCTAGAAGCATGCTTCCAAAGCAACTCACTGACTTTCTTGGCTTTTACTGAATACCTTATGTCATGTCAGCCTCAGCCATCACTGAACAAGGCCATAATGCCAAAAATGGGTTTATGGAAGCCTAAGCAGAAAACTTATTGGCCATTTCTATGTCTTTTTTAGAGAAGTGTCTGTTCATGTCTTCTGCCCATTTTTTGACTGGGTTATTAGCTTTTGAGGGTTGAGTTAGAGAAGTTCTTTATAGATCTTGGATATCAGCCTTTTATCTGTAATGTCATTTGCAAATGTCTTCTCCCATTCCGTGTGTTGACTGTTTCCTTTGCTGTGCAGAAGCTTTTTATCTTAATGAAGTCCCAAAAGTTCAGTTTTGCTTTTGTTTCACTTGCCTTTGGAAATGTGTCTTGAAAGAACTTACTGTGGCCAATGTCAAAGAGGTAATTGCCTCTGTTTTCCTCTAGTATTTTGATGGATTCCTATCTCACATTGAGATCTTTCATCCATCTTGAGTTTATCTTTGTGTATGGTGTAAGGGAATGGTCCAGTTTCATTCTTCTATATGTAGCAGACACTTCTCTAAAAAATACATGCAAATGGCCAACATCACTTGGCATCAGAGAAATACAAATCAAAACCACAATGAGATACCACCTCACACCAGTTAAAATAGCAAAAATTAACAAAACATAAACAACAAATATTGGCGAGGATGTAGAGAAAGAGGAACCCTCTTGAACTGTTGATGGGAATGCAAGCTGGCACAGCCACTCTGGAAAACAGTAAGGAGATTCCTCAAGATGTTAAGAATAGAGCTATCCTATGACCCAGTAATTGCACTACTGGGCATTTACCCCAAAGATACAGACGTAGCAAAAAGAAGGGGCACATGCACCCTAATGTTCACAGCAGCAATGTCCACAACAGCCAAACTATGGAGGGAGCTGAGATGCCCTTCAAAAGATGAATGGATAAAGAAGATGTGGTCCATATACACACTGGAATATTATTCAGCCATCAGAAAAGATGAATACCCACCATTTGCATCGACCTGGATGGAACTAGTGGAGAGTATGTTAAGTGAAGTAAGTCAAACAAAGAAAGACAATTATCATATGGTTTCACTCCTATGTGGAACATAAACAATAGGACAAAGGACCATAGGGGAAGAGAGGGAAATCCAAAGGGGGGAGAAATCAGAGAGGGAGATGAACCATGAGAGACAATGGACCCCAAGAAACAATCTGGGGGTTTCAGAGGGGAGGGGGGGAGGGGGTAACAGGGTGATGGGTATTGAGGAGGGCACATGCTGTGATGAGCACTGGGTGTTATACTTAACTAATCAATCATTGAACATTACATCAAGGGCTAATTATGTACTATACAGTGGCTAACTGAATGTAATTGTAAAAAATTAAAAATAAATAAATAAAACCTTAAAAAACAAAACAAAACAAAACAAAACAAAAAAAACTTCTTTGTTAGCAAAAAGAGAAACCTCCAAAGCAGCATTAAGGACAATAATTAAGTCTCCATTTCTAAAGTGATATTATCCTTTGGCCATCAATGAGTTTTATTCTACTGCTCTGGGATGTGAAATTTTGGAACTGTATACACATAATACATGTTCATCTGAGATGTTCTGTGAAACAGTAAAACATGATCACATGCACAGAGAACATGAAGAAGAATTAGTCAAGCATCAGGGTCTCCCTGTGCTTAGTTATCAATGCCCACACCGTTGTGTAAGTATGTGTGATTCTGCAATAAGATTTGTGGGCATAAAATCTCTTTCAGGAGACACACAAATGGCCAACAAACACATGAAAAAATGCTCTACATCACTAGGCATCAGGGAAATACAAATCAAAGCCACAATGAGATACCACTTCACACCAGTTAGAATGGCAAAAATTAACAAGTCAGGAAATGACATGTTGGGAGGATGCACAGAAAGGGGAACCCTCTTACACTGTTGGTGGGAACACAAGCTGGTACAGCCACTCTGGAAAACAGTATGGAGGTTCCTCAAAAAATTGGAAATAGAGTTACCCTACGACCCAGCAATTGCCCCAAAGATACGAATGTGATCTGAAGGGCACCTGCACCCCAATGTTTATAGCAGCAATGTCCACAATAGCCAAACTATGGAAAGAGCCCAGATGTCCACTGACAGATGAATGGATAAAGAAGATATCATATATACATACAATGGAATGCTACTCAGCCATCAAAAAAATGAAATCTTGTCATTTGCAATGACGTAGATGGAACTAGAGGGTATTAGGTTAAGCAAAATAAGTCAATCAGAGAAAGACAATTATATGATCTCACTGATATGTGGAATTTAAAAATAAAACAGAGGATCATAGGGGAAGAGAGGAAAAAATAAAACAAGACAAAACCAGAGAGGGAGACAAATCATAAGAGACTCTTAATGATAGGAAACAAATTGAGGGTTGCTGCAGGGGAAGGAGGTGGGGGATGGTTACTGGGTGATGGACATTGAGGGCACATGATGTAATGAGCACTGGGTACTAGATAAGACTGATGAATCACTGACCTGTACTTCTGAAACCAATAATGCATTGAATGCTAATTAACTGAATTTAAATTAAAAATAAATAAATACACAAATACATAAATAAAATCAAATCTCTTTCAGGGATTTGAGAACAGTGGGATAGTAACGAGGAGAAGAAGAGTCTAACTTTGGCTCAGTCTTTGATGGAGTGCCATGAGAAGCCATGGGAGTTTGTCTTTTTCATTTTCGAAAGTAGATAATAGCATCTCTCCCTCTCTCTCTCTCTCTCTCTCTCTCTCTCTCAAATAAATAAGTAAATATTAAAAAAAAAAAAAGGCTATGAGCTTCTCAGGGGCAGGACTATATCTAACTTCTCTCTCTAACCCAGTTCTTAGCCTAGTACCTGGCACAAAACAGCTCCCAAGTAAAGTTTATTGTATAAATGGAGTAAATGTTGTTTGTATATTTGCCTTCAAATCACTGAATACTTGAGAAGCCATCCATCTTTAATTATCACATGGTTGTGATGAAGTCCTTAAAGGGGACTTTTCTAGGCCTCCCCACTGTCTGGCCTATGCCCACTAGAGGGGTACCCAGCAGAAGAGCAGCAAGCGATGCTCTTGCCACTAAGGGAGGCAGAGGGGAAGAGTAGAAAGAAAAATAGCTTAGAGACCAACACTGCCCTGAGCTCAGGAGATGAGCTCCAAGCATTCGCTGGATGGACACTTGGTCTGGGAACAAACAAGCCCTGCCTTGAGGATCTCTCTACTTCAGGAATAAGAAGAAGGGGCATCTGGCCCTAAACGATCGCTCCTAGACCTTTCCATGATAACGAAAATAACCCTAACAGAGAACAAAGCATTCCTTACAAAGATGAAAAGCAAAGCTTAATATATAACGTGAGAACGAATTCAATTGCTTTTTAATTCATAGTAATAACAACGTTTGCTGGAAGAATTGCTGTCTATAAACCAAACTATAATATCACAAGACTGTGCCGGGCAATTTACCAATCTCATCTCCTGAAATCACACCATCTTCCTCAAGATAAGTGTCATGACCTCATTTTAGCAGGTGAGGAAATGAGGCTCAGGGAGATTCGGCCCCCCACCCAAGTTACATTGCAAGTCCAGGCTTGCTCACCTCCAAAGCCCATGCTCTTTCCACTGAGCCATGCTGCAAGATGTTCTGCAGACTTCTCCAGATGCACTGAGACAGGGAAGGAAAGGAGAACACAAAGACCCACAGGAAGCAGTGGGAAGAGAGGACTCAGACACAGGAGTTGGGATTTGAATCAAAATTACAATGAGTTCACAGTTTTACTAGGGAAGGACTCTGCATCCAGGCTCTCCCCATCCCAGCACTTCCTTTACGAGCCTGTGCCAGCAAAGCGTCTCAAGCCAGGGCAGAGGGAAAATGTCCTTCTCCATCACAAAGTGCACCGATTGACAGGAAGGCTCAGCAAAAGCAGGGAAACTGCCCTTGAGTGTCTTCTCTGGCCCCATGACCCCTTTGGGCTGAATTTTCTTGCATTCCTGGTCCTGGAAACATCTTCAAGGAGCCCAGGTCACCCAGTGAAACAGTACTGACAGACACACACTGCCCCGTTAGAACCATGTTGCACAGAGTAGCCCTCCTGTAGGGATTACTGGTCTACCAGCTGGACATGAAAGGCTATGGGAGAAACCAAGGGTAAACAGGAGATGTTTGAGCAGCTCCTCAGCCATGTCGGGCTCCTGCGCTCACCCCTTGACATGGGCTGGGAGTAGCAGGAGCCTGAGAGCACACCGCCACACCATGGGCTTTAAGGTCACACATCAAGTCATATCAAGGTTTTCCACTTACTATGATCTGAGGAAAGTCACCTAACCTCTTTCTGTCTTAGCCACTCAATTGTAAAGTGTTTATTTATAGGATTGCTGCAAAGCAAACAGACTGTAGGTACACAAAATATTTCAGATGTTTTATATTATTCTCCAGCCCAGCAATATCCCCATGGAATGCTCAGCCACTCTTACGTGATAAATGCCAGTAAGACAGGAGCTGAGAAAAATGAAGTATATGCCAGCATCTCAGTATTGGACCTACCAAATGTTATTATAATCAGTTACATAGAAGCCTGCCCCACCCACGAAATTGGGAATTCTTTAAAGAAGTGAGCGTGCCCATCTTTGCCCTTCTGAAGGATATAGTGGGCTAGTACCAATTGGTTCACCAAACAAATATTTCTTCAGTGAAGCCCTTGTTCGTTCTCTCCTATTTCGCTCTGTTATTTACTTATTCATAGCCCATAAAAAGCTGTTAGCTGGAAATGTTCAACTTTCCTCATTACATTCCCCAAAGGGGGAGGTGGTTTCTCCTCATGGAGCATTTTTTTTTTCAGTGAGTGAAAATCTTTGGCCTCAAAAAACACTTGTGGGAGCTTGTAACTGAGTTCAAAATCACCCAACAGAAGTAGAAAGTTCTCGTAGCCATCGAGTGCCTCAGAGAACAATGTGAGCTCGTAGAACCTCTCTGGAAAACATGGGCTCTCAATGCTAAAGCCAGAAAGTTCCAGAGAGATGAAGAGCTGGACCAGCCTCTTCCTCCCACAGAGAACGAGAAAGATCATCGTTCTTCAGGGCCACCCTCCCAGAGTGTAAAGGTGGTCAGGCACTGTCCTCCTCAGAAATCTCTAATGACCTCCCACCTCCTACAGCTAAAGTCCAAACTTCTTAATGTGGCATCTAGCATTCTTTTAAACCAGGTGATAACCCAATTTTTGTTTATGTCCTACCACTTCCTTCTACAGGTATTTTCTAGCATTTTCCTGCTTCACACCATTGCCTGTTCGGCCGCTGCCCTAGCTGACGTCACCCCGTCTCCCCGCCGGGTCCAGGACAAACACCACCTCCTGTTTCGCTTCATTTTTAATCTCCATGCAGCTTGCAAGTTGAGAAGCCATGACTCAAATCAAGCTACTTAATTTCAAATCTCATATTCTTTGCACTATTCCACAACGATTTCTGAGCAGTGACGTTGGTTGTAAAACGTGGATCTCAGTAAAGAAATTCATTTTCTTCTAAAGATGTATTTTTTAAAGTCTTGATCAGATTAACAAATGCCATATTTAGGACTGAATTCATGTGTGTGAAGAGAAGCATTTACTACTACGTAGCTAGAAAGATGTAATTAGCAAACCAAGGTAGAGGGACTGCCTGTTCTGCGTGACTGGCCGGGCATCAGAGAACACCAGGGAGGAGGACTTGCCTTTCGATGGCGGGTCTTCAACTCGAGTTGGACTGTCTGTTTTCATGTGGGAAGCTGCCAGCCATAGATGCTCCGGAAGGGGAGGCTTGATGGCGCAGAAGGTTTCTTCATTAGGCACGTGACCGACAAGATCACTGCTTCCCCTAGGACCTAGGAAATGTTGCTCTGCGACCCCAGCAGGACGGAAGGAAAAGTAAGCCAAATGTGACCCCTGCTGCATAGACGCTCTTACCACACCTTTTCCCACCACTTCTGCCAGTAATCCCTGTGAGCAAGGAATCACAGAGCGTGCGGGTTTACATGGGAAGTTTGGCCGTTCCTTCGGTGGAGTCTCAACATATTGCAATATGTCACATGGTGTTAAGAAAGAAAGGGAAGGGGGGATGAGAAAGAAGAAAGCTAGCACTCACACACCGAGAGAGGCCATTTTTGATACTTAAACGTTATGAATCTTACACGGTGCCTAACAGCCATATGGATGCTTATTATTCTTTCTAGAAACTTGCACGTAGTTGTATTTACATCCAGCTTGAAATTAGGTTTTTATTACTCTAATTCTTGGTCTGAACATATGCCATGGATCATAAACTATTTACTCTGCGCACATATAGTACTCTCACGGAAGTGAATAAACATTCAGATTGGAATCCAGTTAATCGAAGCAACTCTCACCAGAGAGTTTTGTTTGTCTGCCTTCATTTATTACCAGGGTTTAGCATCTCCAAGCGAAGGTGCTACTCCAAGTATATAATCTAAGTGAGCTCTTTAGCAGACATTTTGATGTCTAATTGGCGATTTTGGAAAGAAGTGGACACAGTCACAATGTCTAGCTTTGGACTGAGCTCACATGACTCAATATAAAATCATCATTTCATAGGATGTCCCCTAATTGATGTATAGTCTAAGAAATACCATCAAATGGCCAAGAAAATGTTCTTTCCAGGGAGTTGCAAGTTTGGCAAAAAAGTATATGTCAGTCTAAATTCTTGAATTCGTTAAGATGCTTTTTATTTATAGTGCCTTCTTAGGGACAATAACTTTTATTAGATTTTCATTGAAAAAAGCAGTAATAACAACAACAATAGAATCATTGTTGTTATTATTATTACTATTATTAAGAACTGTACGGACCTTTACTTGTCACAGCTTCAAAAAATTATGGTGAGTGGAGGGGGCCTGGGGGCTCAGTCAGTTAAGCCTCCAACTCTTGATTTCAGCTCAGGTCATGATCTTAGAGTGGAGAGATTGAGCACTGCATTGGGCTCCATATTGGGCTCCACACTGAGCCTACAGCCTGCTTAAAATTCTCTCTCTTCCTCTCCCTTAGCCCCCCTCCCACTCATGTGCTCTCTTGCTCTCTCTAAAAAAACATAAATAAACAAACAAATAAATAAATAAATTAGGTGAGTGGGACTTAATTTTCCTCTCTTGATTGGGGTAGGACTTGGTAACTTGTGCCCAATGAACAGAGAAGAGATCAGTGGTCCCCAAGGGCTTTGGGGGTCAGGGATGAATGGCCAGAGCACAGAGGATTTTTAGGGTGGTGAATATTCTGTAAGATGCTGTAGTGGGAGATAGATGTCATTATACACTTTTCAAAATCCATAGAATGTGCAACACCAAGTATGAACCCCAATGTAAACAATGGACTTTGAATGATAATATGTCAGTGTATGTATGTGTGTCAGTGATGTCAACAAATGTATCACTCTGGTGGGGGATGTTGATAATGGGGTTGTTGAGGTGGAGGCAGGATATGGGTACTCACTGTACTTTGAGGTCAATATCTCTGCCAGAATTCCCAAAGCAAGTCAATTGCAATGTGCCCCAGACTGAAGGTATCATCTGAAACATCACCGTCCACCAGTCTTGCTCCTTCTGCATTTTTGATTTTCATTAATGGTCTAATAATCTATCTAAGGTCCAGTATTAATTTTCTACTCTTTCTCCTTTGTGCCTCAAATCTATCAGTCACGATATTCTGTTGAATTCAATCATGTATATCTCTTTGAAATCCACCCTCCTCTTTCCATTTCCCCGGCACTATACTGAAAAGATTCTTTAGTCCTTTTATCCTCTATTCTGCCCTCCATCTTGCCTCCGGAGAGGCCTTCCAAAAAACAGTCTCATTATGCTCCTTCCGGCATCATAGCCTCCAGGCACATTCTACTCCTCCCAGGGTAGGGCAAATGCTTGTTCCAGACCATAGAGCTTAATACTGGTTCCTGCAAACAGCAGACCCATTCTAACCTCATGCCTCGGTACCTGCTGGTCTCTCAGTACTGATTGTCTTTCCCCCGCCTCCTGCTAACACGGTCCTCTCCATCCTTCAAGCCAAAGCTTAGATCTCCCTTCCTCTTGGAATCTTCTCCTATTAATCTCCCATATCCTGCAGAGTGAAGTGATGGCTTCCTTAGCTGCACAAAGCATTTTACTGGGGCTTGCAAGAACACTGTATTTATATTATTATGTCCAGGTATGTGCTTCTCCCATGAGATTATGAGCTCCTTAATAGCCAGACCCTGTCATTCCTCTTCGCATAGCCTAACACCTGTCATTTATTTAGGGCTAATGCCTCAAGATTTCCACCAAACTCCTCCATCATTGAGAATCTGAATGCCTTCAGACAAATCAGCATCCTTATGTGGTCTGTGTGGTGTGAGTGCATGGGCAGCATAAGATACCCATATCGATGTTCATCTCTTTGTTGCAATTTACCCATGTCAGTGCTGGTATATATCGTTCTTCCTTCACTTACTCTGATTCATTTCATTCATTCATCCATTCATGTGTTCACATTTGAGTTAGACAAAGGGTGGTGGCCCCTGAATGAGGAATGCATTTTTTCAAAAACTATAGGTAGAGCAAATTTGACTCTATCTTTAGGTTCCCCCTTGGATGCAGTTCCCAGATAAATGATCACAAACTCCTTGCTTGTGAAAGCAGTGAGAGTATCAAGGGTTTGGACTGAAGCTGGCTCTCGGTCAGTTTTGATAACTGTGTCTTAAAGCCCTTTTCCATAAAAAATGAATCAGTGTTTGTGGCAGATAACTGTCCCAGCTGAGAGGACTTTGTATAATGCAAGTATTGCATAATCATGTTATTTGTATTCCTTGACAGCAGAATTTACAATGCCTCATTTAATGAGAAATTGAATGGAAGATGTGTTTGAAAAATTAATCCATTTTAATAATATATGGCACTGATATTGGCCTTCTCTGGCAAAGCTTATACCTATAAACTAAGAGAGTATGAATACCAACTACAATAAAAAATAATGAGATATGTATTATTTCCCTAAGAAAATTACTTTAAAAAATATGCATTCTGACATCCTCAAGTTAATTACACAATTATGCAGTTCCAAAGTGTAATCAGTAAAATTCTAAGCAGCAGTGAGAGAGTGAGCAATCATATTTACAAAAAATTAAAAAACCTCACTTCTGATGAAACTTGCATTACAAAGTCATTGGAATTTAGAGAATATAGCCTTTCAATAAAAATATTTATCAGTCTTCTATCCAGCAAAGTCTTGGGACTGGGAGTAATTTAACAGTAGCAATGAAATAATGATTAGAACATTGCAAAATACACTGAGTCAAAACAAAGGCTGAATATCAAAAAACCAGAAGAAACAAGGTTGTTTACCAAAGGGAGTCTGGACAAATAGATTTAAGAAGGAAACTCATTCTCAGAAATGCTTTTACTTTGCCTAATGAGAGTGCTGCTTTCAAAAGGCAGGCGTTAAGGTGAAAAAACCAGGATAGAAATCATAAATGAGAAATTAGCATTGAGGTTCAATAGTTTCCATCTCAGGCCCTTGAACTTCCCAAAATTCAAGCCAGAACACTGTGGGACACACAGCCCAAGTAGATTCAGGATGTCTTGGGGCTCTCCCGACACCCACATGACCCCTAGATTGTCCCAATGAGTGAATGATCATCTATCTTCAGAGATGAAGCTTACCACATCACACCGGACTCAAATCCAAAGTCAGGCAGCTCTGATTATTAAGCAGAAACAAAATTCCCCCACTGTTCTTAATCACAGGCTCTGGTTTGAGCCCTTGGTGTCCCTGACAGCCGCCATCTTGTCCAAGACTGCTCTGCTGTTATTTGAAGACACCCAGCCGCCATTCTCCCCTTCCCCTCCCCATTTCCAGGCTTCTGTTCTCCAGCTTGAATAACCCCAATTGCTTACTTCAATGGATAGTTTCCAATATTCCCCACAGTGCTAAAATTCCTGGAGAACTAAACCTTTGCCTATCCATCCAGCTATCACTATTCAAACTAAGCTGGCTTGTGGCATATAGTAACTTTCGGTGAATATTGTTCAGCTGAATTGCTGTCTATCCTCTTAGTAACTGGGTCCTTCTCTTTGATCTCACCTTTCATAAAATAAAGTTCATTGACATCGTTCTGTCTATGCCTCATCTTCAGACTTGGATAAAGGAACATTAAGGCATAAAGAGTCTAAACACAGGCTTCCCACAGGTAGGATAAAAGAACTACAGGATCTGGGGACAGTAGTAGTGAATCTCACTCCCGAGAGAATAAAAGCAAACATTGATCTTTCCAAAGGAGCCAGGCCAGAAAAAGGGACCAACAGAATTTGGTAAGCCCTTGAGAAGAACTTATACTTCTCTGTGTTTATAATTCTTTACTCATGTTTTCCCATAAGAGTAAATCCTTGGAACAAAATTCCTAAAGCTTTATAAGTTTGGGCAGCAAGAAAAAATCAAAGAAGGGGCTCAATTTCAGAGAGGTGAAAAGCCTTTCCTCCTAAATAAAGGAGGGTGAGCAGCCAATGAATATGAGAGAAAGGGGCTGCCCCAGGCCTAAGACGAATGAAGAAAATAAGAGCATAGAGCCTAACTGAGTCACGGAAGGTAGTCTGGGGCTTAGCAAAAGAAACACTGAGGTGGCTGTTCCTGACAAGGAATCATATGGCACAGAAGCTACATATTACATCACATTATCAATAACATCTTTCATGGACATGGAAATGAGATCCTAGGGCTTGTTTCAGATCAGTCATCACGGCCTTCCAGAGGTCCACGGAGGCAGGTGACCAAAAAAATCCGGGACAAATTGTTGGCCTTGCTCTTAGCTCACCCATCTCACGAGTGAAGCTTCTCTCTATCCCTCAACTTTCCCTCTATGTTAGTTGATGATGAAAAGGCTTTTCTGTGCCAGGAACCAAAGCTCATCAAAAGATGAAAGCCCCTTGCACAAAGCTCCTCCTGGTATAAGGCCTGAAACTCCAAACGGCGTTGATCTGTTTGCCTAATCACCACATACAAATGGTAAGTACCTCAAAACTGGGCACCATCTTACTCTCTTTTTGAGCCATTTCTAGAGCATAGAATGCCAATCAGCCCAGCCTCTAACACATGCTTCTTTAAGCCCTTATAGTTAATAATGGCAGAAACTGAAACACGCAACACAGTAAAAACATGAGGCATAATTACAACTGCATATTGAATTATTTATAAAGTTCAGTACATTCTGAACTATTGATACCTGTTTATGAGGAACCTAAAATGCTGATTTACATATATATGGTATTACATATTTATTTATTAAAAAGATCATGAAACATCAAAATTCATTTTGTGCATATGACCCAACTAAGAAATAAGAAGGAGTAAGAAAAATCATAGTCAGGCCTCCATAAATATCACAAAAGTAATGCAATCTTAACTGCTACAAAGCAGATGCTTTCATTTCATACATGCTGTGAGTTTTATGTTTCTGAATAGGTCTACTACAAATATCTAGTCTTAAAGATTTTTATTTATTTATTTATTTTGACAGAGAGGAGAGAGATCATAAGTAGGCAGAGAGGCAGGCAGAGAGAGCAGGAACCAGGCCTCCTGCTGAGCAGAGAGCCCAATGCGGGGCTCGATCCCAGGACCCTGAGATCATGACCTGAGCCGAAGGCAGAGGTTTTAGCCCACTGAGCCACCCAGGCGCCCCACAAATACCTAGTCTTAAAATGATGGTAAACATGCAAGTGACATGCAAGATAGCCTGTGCTACATCTAGATCACACATCAACCAATGCCTGAAATGAATACATGCAAATAAACTGTTTTGTATATTTCAAGATTGGCAACATCAATTTCATTTTAAAGTTTTTATTCATGCCATGGTCATATGCAAGAACTGGTAGTTAGCAGACAGTGAAAGTCTTGACAAATGCTAGATAAATGCTAAATCCACTCTAGATCAGGGTTGTGAACATCTGGAAAAAGCTGTACTTGGCCTGAAAATGAGTCACAGAATGTGAAATATCCAAAATATTGACTTACTCACCAACTGTTATTTTGTGGAAAGGAACAAGGAAGGGATTTTATTGCCAATACTAGCATAATAATTTTAAGACTTTATGGAAAGACAAAAAAAATGAACTGTCAAATGGAAACTACGTGATTAGAGTCTTTACTAGAAAGATATTTGCAACACAACTCTCTTAATACCCCAACCCACCCCATTATAAAATAGGCCTACATTTCTTGAAGATCCAGAATACCAAACATTCCAAATAAGGACAGCCTAGAGAATATGATCTTTGGAAGTCTTTAGAGTGGCAACCACATGGCGAGGACCCTGCTGAGAGATGATTTAGTCTCATGTTGAACAGCTGTTTTCGGGTTGGAAGATTATATTCCTTTAATGGCTAATCATCTATCTTGTGTGGTTTTTAGAAGTAAACAAGACATCAAACAGAAACTCAGGAGACTAAGAAAATGATTAAATAGGTGAATCACAGGTCAATGACATGAAGTTGAACATGACACCAGAGATGAGCTCTGATCTTGAGGGTCAAGATGACATGAGCCGAGTTTTCCAGTACCTCACACATCCCAGGCACCATGGTGGGAAGAAATCATGTTAGGGGCTAGGGATTGAGCCACCTGAATTTTTATCTTGATTCTGATACCAAGATGCTCTTTGATGTTGGCAAGTCCATTTATTTTCTGGGTCACAGTCTTCCAAAGTAGTGGAGCACATTCTTGCTCGAATCATTTACTTTTTGTGAAGCTCAAGCAACAACATAAGTGAAGGTATTAAGCCCCTGTGATGCATCATTTTATAACATACAATGATGAAATGGTCCTGATTCAAAATAAGGGGATCAATTTTCCATATTTACAAATCAATTGCAGACAGAAGGCAGAGAAATAGATGAGAATCTCATTCTTCAATATCGCTGCAGGGAAATTGTTGAAGCATGTGAAGTTTCAGCATTCAGATTCGGGAATTGGTGTTCGGGTTGTTATTATTCAACTTACAAGGGATTTATTTTCCTTCAGTTTCTTGAAGTCACATTTAGGCCATGTAAGTCAGATCTGCTTCTCTTGGGATGAAACTCTGGTATAAATCTCTCTATTTGCATAATGGTTTATGGAATGTTTTTCCTAAAATACCTTCACAAGCACTGATTTACCACAGGACAGCAGAGTATGCAGTATGCAAAGAGAGGATTATAATTCATAATCCACACATGAGGAAAAATCAAATTCAATTCATTTAAGTCAATTAAAATTAAATATCTTAGTACCTTCTAGTCTGGAAAGGAGCACAATAATGCCCATGGCCACAGTCTAGTTGGAAAGACAAGTAGCTAAATGTGCTGTGTAGTAACTAGCTTACTAAGTCTCTATTATGTGACTCAGAAAGGTAACATGCTTAACTGAAAGTTATACAGGGTGCTTGATGAGTCAGGACAAGGACCTATTTCTCCCAACTGCCAAGCTAGTGCTCTCTGTACTACTTTACACAGAACTAATGTTCAGTGTATCTTTAACAGATGGCTTTGGAGCTTTTCTCCCCACCCCCCCCTTTTTTTCTTTTTACATTGAAGAGATCTGTTACAGTTTGTAAAATTGGATAACCCAAAAGCTAAGTATTCATCAATAGTACTACAAATGTGCAAAATTCAAAAATCTTATTTTTCTGTTTACATCAGTAATAACCATTGGCTGCCAACCACAAACAAGTTATGTCTAAGACCTTAAAGGATGAGTAGGATTTTCCATAGGAAAATAAATTTTCAGGAACACATTGAAGAAGTGCAGAGTGCATCTGGGGGTCAGATTTGCACTGCTATTAAATGAGGAAGTGAATGCTTTGCCTGTTGTTCATTCCTAAATATGTGCACATGCCTACGTATGGTGATATACAGGCTTCATGAAATATGTTTAAGCTACTGCCAAATTTCCTAACAGCTATTATGTAACTGTTTCAAAGATATTGATCGGGCATTCTAGTATCATTTTATAAAGCCTTTATTTGTTTCATGAGAACTTATGTGTAATTATTTTGATGGACTTATCCTAGAATCAATTGTTTACATTTTCTTATCGTATTCATTTTTCATTCATTCAAAAACACTGTCCTCATTTTTTTCCATGTGAATTCCAAGAGTTTAGTTTGGAACATTTTCCTTTTCCTATGGAAAAGTTCAGTCTTGAGGACAAGAAACTCCTTGTGTGGTACCAAAGACATCATAACCTCACCATTCCATAAATTACCCTCCAATCTGACTGTGGGTCAACAGAAGTAGACAGACTTCCGCTGGCCCTGACCCATAACTTCCTAGTCTCAGGAGGTGTCCTAAGCTGAGTCAAAGTCATTTTGGGGAAATAAAGCTTCCATATATACACAAATACACATATTTTAAAGCAAAGTGTTTTTAAGCAACTAAATAGAGCTAGTAATAACCTACGTTTCCAGTAATGTCTCTCTCTATTCTCTATGAAAAATGCATTTTTCTTCTTTTTGAATTTGGTTGAATTGCATGATTATTTTTGGCTATGCAGATGCAACCTTTCCATTTTTGGCATATTTCCTCTTCTATATGTAGAAAAGCAATGAGATTTAAAATCATAACTGGGACCGAATCTCTTACTAATAATGTGACCTTGAGAAAGGTCTTGTTTCAAGTCAGTTTATTATAGTCAGTCATCATGCCCTTCCAGAAGGGTCGATGGAAGCTGGTGGACAAAAAATCCAGGACAAATGGTTGGCTTTCACTTCCTCATTCATAAACATAAACTGAGAGATTATAAAAATATTTTATACTTACATACATAAATGTGCATATGTATACATATACATATACATAAACATCATACATATCTATAAATAACAATATTTACCACATACATTTATTGTTAAATGATAGTGTGATGTGTTGTTTAATAAGTGTCAAGTCTTCTTCCTTCTCAACTCTGTAACTTATAATGATTGATTAATCTGATTGATGAATTGGGCCTATTATGTAATATATTTGTGGATAATCTTTTGTTGCTATTGTTTCCATTCAGTATCAAATCAACATCTAAGACATCATGATGGAAATCGCTGTCCTTGGTTCTGAATGCCCAACATTCCTACCAAAGACATGGATCGTAGAATTGTATCCAGAAAGAGAAGAAAAGGTTAAGATGACTAAATATTTATATGTGAAGGTTTTCTTATAGACCCAACCCACAACTCTGTGACTTTAACTCAAAAGTCAACATAATTTGATTCCACATCAAAAGAAGTATCGCATTACTCAGATGGCTCTGATGTTGAAGAACTTACTACTCACCACAGCAGCTCATTGCATCATTAAACATTGTTGATTATTAGAAAATATTTGTTTTCACTGAGCCCTATAATCTTACCCAGAAGTCTGTATTATGTCTTTTGGAGGTATATTAGCTCAATTCATGCTTCGTTGAGTCATCTGGATATATTTTTGGAAAAGTTCCTTATTAGGGTTATTGATAAGAACATGAGTAAGGCAAATGCAAAAAAAAAAAAATGAGACATGAAGTTATTACCATGAAGAACAAAAAATGGCTACATAATTTTATCATGTATGTATGAGAGAGAAAGAAAAAAAGAGAGAGAATAGGGAACTTAATAGGAACTCGTAATGAATGAAAACCAATTTTACACATCAACTCTTCAGTACAGTATCTATCATTCTCTCCTCTGACTTCATTCAGAATTTTTAAGGTTTTCTTACTATATACTTATTACCTGTCATTCTATTAAACCACTTCTATTTTTCTCTCCTTCAGTAGACTGTGATGGCCTCCAGGACAGAGGCAGTATCTTATTTTTGTATATGTTTTAATACATAAACATGTGTGGCATATAGTGGGCACTAAATTTTGGTTGAATGGATGAATTCAATATCAAGAGAAGGAACTGTCAGTATAGGCAGGGAAAAGCCTCTTCATCATTATATATATTCCACATGCTGGAAATGCTGGAGAGAGATTCACATCTAAAGAGGAAGCCAAGATGCATGAGCTCTCTGGCTTTTTTAATTCTGATACTCTCAAAACTAGGACACTAATATAATCATCACATGTTTCTACCCAAATTCCTCAATAAATTTCTTGAATCTAAGCCATGCCACTAATAGAAACTGCTACAACATAAGAAATATTATAAAAATTTCCCTTTATGAAACATTTCGGCAAAAAATTCTATTACAGAAATATCAGGACCTACATAATGATATTTTTTCCCCATGGATTTAGCTACATTTGCCCATACAACATGACTCTGTTTCTTTGAGATAGTCTAAAGTGTTCTTAAGTTTTCCCATGAGTCTCTCCTCTGCCTTCTAGATTTGCAGCATCAGTGTTGAATGGATTTCTAGTAATCAACTGATATCTGGACTGAATAAACTTTTTCTTCTTGTATATTTGTCACAAAATCACTGCGTTGCAAGAAGTCTCTGCTTGCCTTTTACTTTTAACATATTTTGGCACATTTACTTTTAACAAATATATATATATATGTGCGTGTATATATGTGTGTGTGTGTACATAAACCTCAAACACTAAATACAGTGAAAAGAAAAATACCATAATATATTAATGTATTTCAAATATCTTAACATTTTTTCATGAAAAGATGAATAGAACTGATAAAAGATTACAATGAGTCACTCCAGGAAAGAGTAGCAATAACGGAAACAAAGGGCAAATTATAATAATTCCATTTTTTTCAATGGAAAAGGCTACATTTAATCAATAAATACTATTCTAGAAATACCAGGACCCTCATATTAATATTGTTTTGTTCTTTCTCTTCCCAGCATGACACTCTGCTTACATTTATAAGCTGATTACTTGTAATTGCAATATTTCCATGCTGTGTGTCTCATAGACACCTATCCTTACAATCACACTGCAAGAAGAAATTTCCAATAAAATAATTTTAAAAGACTGTGTGTACTCCAGGGGACAGCAGTTCTGCTGAGGTAGATGATAAATGAAGACAAAATTACATGCATTCCTAATTTTTTATTTCATAGACAAATAACTAACTTCTTCACTTACATACAGAAATTCTGTCCCTGGGCACCTGGGTGGCTCAGTCAGTTAAGCACTCCCTGCTCTACAGGAAGTCTGCTTCTCCCTCTCCTTTTGCTCCTCCCCCTCCTCCTTGTGATTTTTCTCTCTCAAATAAATAAATAAAATCCTTAGGAAAAAAAAGAAAGAAATTCCATCCCTATATGTCATTCCTATTCTCAACACAATGGTCTGTAGAAATAGAATGTTGAGGAAAAGTTAGACTTAAAATTTATATAGGAGACAAAACATTTTGGAGCAAATATAGTATTTAGTACATATGAGGATCCAAAAATATTTTGCATAAATCAAATTCTATTTTCTATAGACTTATAATGTCACTCCAAGTCTTCATGAGTCTCACAGAAGCACATTTTTTAAAAAGATTTTACTTATTTATTTGACAGATAGAGAGTGCAAGTAGGCAGAGCGGCAGGCAGAGGGAGAGGGAGAAGCAGGGAGCCTGATGCAGGGCTCGATCCCGGGTCCCCGGTATCACAACCTGAGCCGAAGGCAGATGCTTAACCAACTGAGCCACCCAGGCGCCCCAGAAGCACACTTTTCAAAGACAGTGTCAATTAGCCTTCAACTACAATGAGTGGATGTGAGGAGGCAAGATCATCTTAAAACTGGTAAACGCGAGTTTTTCTCATGAACACAGGAAGGCCATGGAGTAGTCCTCTAGGAGTTGACAATGTTTGTGTGTTGGGGGGAGGTGTTACTGCAGGGCCCTCGGTTCATAAACAATGGTAAATGGAGACAGGAGTCAAGTTATTGCTCACCCTGAAGTAAGTAGAACAGTTGCTATGCTGGAAGATTCAGTTAAAGCAACAGAGCAGAGCCTGAGAAAATGGGAAAGACAATTTGTCAAAGGTCTGGTTACCTCTGGAACCTTCGTAAGAGGCTGTGTGACCACATGCAAGTCACTTCCTCTCTTTGGAACTCTCTCTCCCAAACCTTAAAACCCAATTTACCTAGGTGCACCTCAGTTAAGCCTCCAACTCTTGATTTCGGTTCAGGCCATGATCTCAGAATCCTAGGATTGAACCCCATGTTGGGCTCCGTGCTCAGCAGGGAGTCTGCTTCTCTCCTTCCTCTCCCTCTGGCCCTCGCCCCTCCCATCCGCTCACGTGTTCTCTCTATCACAAATAAATAAATAAATCTTAAAAAAAGAAAATTAAAAAAGAAAAAACGCAGTTTGCCTAGATGGTGGGCAAGTCGCCCCACAATTCTAAGAATATGTGATTAAGGAATCACGCACAATAGACACTGTGATGATGGGAAATATCTCTACGTGCAGTCCACATCACATTGTTGCTTGTGGCAATGAATTGCTAAGAACTGAGTCTAAACAAACAGCTTTAGGCATACTAATTACTTATCAAAGAATGTGAGTTTCTCCTTTGAAAATGTAACAAGATCAATTTCTTTAAAACTAAAACGTAAGTGGAGGCGCGGAGCCGAAGGGAAGTATCTGGACAATACCGGCTAAAAACCATTTATTTGAAGAATGATACTCAAGGAAAAGGTAGGAAAACTATCATTTCCCAGAGCTGCCAATAGCCATGCTCCTAGAAAAAGACATCTTTCTTCACTTTCAGAATGCTGGCCTGTTGGTGAGTGTCTCCCTGGACCTAAGATTTTGAGGTATTTTAAAAGCAATGTTCTGTTGTTAGAATTTCGTCAAATGCTTGACACATCGACAGGAGTGCCATCTGGCCAGGTATGATCTCTAACTCTGCTGTGACCCAACTCAGTGGCTTGTGGCAAAGCATTGTCCTGAGCCTTCCTCAGCTTACCCGTGTATTTGTTAACTGCATAATGGCAGTTGCTCACAGATATTTGGTGAGAAACAGAAATAATGTGTCAAAACCCCGGGCACAATCTTGGCCCTTAGGAGGCAATGATGGGGAGCTCTTATTTTTATTTGCTACCAGCAACCAGCCTCGGAGTCAGGAAATGTATGCCTCAAACAAATCTTATATGCCGCTGTTGTTATTCTTTAAGTGACATGGTAAAAAACTATCCATTGATGAAGTTTCTATTGATAAAGGAGTATTTTTTGACGTAAATGATGATTTGATTATTGCCTTACCCTTTGACCAAAAATGATCTAGCTCAACTTTAAATAATCCCACTTCTCTTTGGGTAGCAGCTCACAGATTCCAAGAACGTTCCCTCACATGAAAAACCAAGAAAATAGAGCAAGTATTGATATCTCTAGGTTATAGACAGATAAACGAAGGCTCAGAGAGGGCGATGTGCTCATGGTCACACAGCTAACAGAAGGCCAGGCTGGGGCTGAAACCTAGATATTTAGATTCCAACATTGTGCTTATTTATTTGGACTTTGATGCCTAATTTTCTGGCCTCGAGTCCACATTTCTTGTTCTTGCCTAAATGTAAAAAAACAAAGATTAAGTGTAGTAACCATATTCTCCAATGTGAAAAAAAGAAAGGCCTTGGACTCAACAGTTTAACTCACATCAATAAATCATGACCCACACATGTGTGCATGTATGTACACACCTTACCTTAATATAGTAAGATAATAAAAAAAATTAGTTATTTTAATTTATTTTCGCTTGATGATTTTTGTTAAAAGATAAAGGTGATTTTTTATGTGATATCTTACTCCAACACCGAATGACAGGGAGTTTATTAGTGACATTTTATAAGACATGTACTCATTTGCATTAGAAGCTGCTGCAGCCCAAGCAAAATTGGAATTAGAATACATCTTCCATAAAAAGAAAGGTCACAATTGGCTTTTCACCAGATGGATTTAAATTTTTTAATACCACAGTACAGCTAAGGCGATAGTGGAATGCTACAGGTGTGAGAAGCAAATAATTCACTTTGCCATGCAGCATTTAGAAAGAAAATGAGGAAAGAGCTCTGAAGCAAATTCAGGGGAGGGGCTTATCACTCCTCCTCACCAAGTAAAATAAGGTTATTATTCATGCTGAGTTATATAGTTCTCAAAATCTAACACACAGAACCATTGCTGATAACCAAACTAGCAAGTGGGGCTGAAGGGACATGGATACTATGGTATAAATCATTTTGGAGCACAGGCGAATTCTCTACCCTTTTTTGTTTTTTAAGTTATTGGTTACAGTTCAAGGCATTATGATAAGTCGACAGGGTTTATTTATTTGATGTTCTTTCTATATAATATTTTAGTCTGAGAGTAAAACTTATTTTCTTGAGAGAATAGTCCTGGAAATAATTTTTTTTTAGTCACTGTTCATTTGTTTTGTTTTTGTGTTCTATCCTGTATTGCAAACACATGGTCAAAATTATGCAGAGATTGATAGCAAAGATGTTTATATGCTAACAAGACAAAATCAGCAGGTGCATGAGCTTTTCTGTTGAGTCACTAAGCAGATCTAAGCATCCAGACTTGGACTCTATTCATAGACCATTCTGTAATGACTATTCTGCTACCAAAATGAGGAAGGCAAAGCCATAGAAATGAATCCAACCCACAAAGAATTTTCTTAAAAATGACCGATGATGGGTTAGAGATTGTCGACTATCTTAGAAGTTCAAAGCCGTCATCCTCTAAGTTTGGGGCTTGTAATTAATGTCTGCAAAGAGATTATTTTGCTCCTTATCTAGAGAAAACACACAGAAAATAAAGAAAATGTGAATTCATAAATAAAAACATACACACACAGTCATAAATACATCCCATGAGACAAGAAGAGTAAATTTTTAGTAACTATGATTTATAGCTATATTTTGTCTATGAGCTTATGGTAACAGATGGTGAGAGGAAATAGAAAATCAGTGTGCACATTCATGTTTTTAAAAAGAGAAATGACATTAAATCAAGAAATTCAGAATGAGTGACCCATTTAAAATGCACTCATCTAGGTTTCTATGGAGGCATGTTAATTATCATAATATATCTTTCCTAAGGGAAAAAAATGGCATGACTTAAGTGAAATCATCATGGTGAGATTATTTATATTTAACTGGAAGATATATGAACTCCACGAGCCAACCTGAAAAATCTTCCTGCATCTCTCCAGCCTTTCCTGATTGCTGCTAGTCCCCTTTATGAGCATGGACTCTTGAATAAGTGCTCACACATCAGTAGCTTGTCTACAACCTGGTGATCACTGGCCTTCCCTTATTGGCCAGAATGATGTATTGCTTCACCGTGGTCAGATCCAAAGTCCTTGACAAGAATCAGTCCTTATGAAAATACTACACATTCTTTAGAATTCCGAAGTATGCATTGCAAATCCTAGCCAGAATATCTGTTTTACTAAATATTAACATTTTTATCAATGTGTTCATAAACTAATCGCTGTTCTTAAATATCTACTGATTTCAAGTAAAAAAGAATCCAAAAAAATATATGAAACTTGAGTTATTTCTTCTCTCCCATGACACTCGGGATTTCTTATAAGCCATACAAATGATCTGAGGATCCAAAGAACATAATTTATAAAAGGAGAAAATGTTGACTATATATTCAACAATTACCAACAAGAGCTATTCAATATATAACTATCTGTAAAATTAGATATAACATTAGGTCAGTTGGTTGAAAGGGAATCGGATTGAGCTACAGCTAGGTACTGAGAGGAAGCAGGCCTGCTGTGGAGGGGCCACAGTGAGGAAGGATCCCAGGACAGCAGCCTAACAAGGCAAAGGATCAAGATGGAAACATTCGATATATGCAGCAGGTGGATCCATCTCTTTTTCTGTCTCAATTATGAAAACATATAACATTTTTTCCTTCACCAGATCCAAGAGGAACCAAGATAAAGTAGAGATAAAACCACTAAACCAAAAAGCATGTAGTGCGATGGAAGAAATAAGAAGTAACAAGGAGGAAGTCTTCCTTACCAGCCCAAGAAGAAGTTAAAATCCCTGTACGTGACCTACACAAAGGCTTCTTAGGTTATTAGCAGCCCTGCCTGCTGCTCTCTCAAGGCTGAACTCACTACCTTTGTAGAGAAGATGAAATCTTCATTTTGGGGGGGCCAGTAAAGAGAAACGTGGGTCCCAACATGTGTAACTCTGAAAAAGTAAGGAGAAACGTGGGTCTCAATGTGTGTAACTCTGAAAATATAATAAACCACAACTGTTTGGGGTCTGACCCCTCCAGACCTCCCCCGTGCATGCCTACTAACACTGAGTTTCTGAATAGAGGAAGAAGAGACATGCAGCCATTCAGTGAATAAACTTGACAGAGAGCCTCAAACTGAACCTGATGTGTTGGGACAAGGCCAGCCCATAGGAAGGGAAAGCCGTAACCCCCCATTCAAATACCACAGCCTGATAATCCCAAACACCCCTTCTCTCCTTTAACTCTCAGAATTTCTGATTGCGGTATTTTTGGCGTGTTACTGACAGAGTCCCTCCCTTGACCAAACTTCAGTCAGGCTCCTCTGAATCCTCTTCCCAATGAGGCATCAACTTTTGGAATTTTATGTTCTTCTTTGCATCGCTTAAAGAAAGTTTTAGCAAGAATCCTGTCAAGTTGCATTAGCCAGAATTCCCCACCCTCAGTATTTGGTCACCCTGGCCTGCCTTCTGCAAGAATCCTATTAGATCTGCTCAACCAGAATCCCCCATCTCACCCTTGAGGTTTCCTCTTTAGTCATTTTCCACTCACTGACACTGCATCGCGCTCCTTGGCTATACATTCCCATTTTTCTCTGTTGTATTCAGAGTTCAGCCTAATCTCTCTCCCCTACTGCAAAGCCCCACCACAGTGGTCCCTACTCCCATTACACTAGTCCTGAATAAAATCTGCCTGACTGCTGTAGTAAGTGTCATGAATCGTTTTTTCTTTGACATCTTTCCATTAAAGCTTTGGGTCCTCCATCCGCCATGGGAGAAGGCAACAAGAACTTTGCTACCCTAACAGTAATCTCTCTAGGGCTTTATGACCCAGGTCTTAACAGGTACAGCCCCATCATCAAGCCCAGCAACCCAAGGGTCAACACTTTGCAAGACAAGGCATCTGGATCTCCCCAAAGGTAGCTAGAATGTTTGGTACTATTTGTATTTAGATTAGAAAACCTCAGACAGATCCTTTATCCCAGCACAGATCACACCTTTTTGAAGAGACCCAAAAAGAATATCAGGCTATTGAAATATGAAAGGCAACATGACTGTATGTAAATCTCTGTGCTCAGTGGAATATGGTGGAAATTAATGTAGTAATCTTTCTGAGCATTAACCTTTCCCCAACAAGATGTTCCCAATAATTGTTAACTAATTCCAGAGATTATCATGTCCCAAAATAAGACTTTTCTTCCTATGCAGATCTGTCACGCTCTTGCAAAGAAATCCTTTGTTTAACAAAATGTTTATCTGTGAAAACAGGTCTTATTTTAGGCAAAACTCCCTCAAAACCATAATATAAATACTCCCATTTTAGAGAGATATTGAGTACAAGAGTCACAATGATGGGAGTTAGTGAAATTATACCTTTAGCACAATAAGTTTTTCAAAATGAGTCTAGTGTATTGAATTTTAAAACTTAACTTTCTTCATCAATTACAATTATAAAAGTTTTGGAAAAGCATTAGTCATTTCCATAGTTCTTGATCCATATATTGGGAAAGAAAAAATAAAGGAGTGGTGTGAATTTAGACGTGTGTACAAACAAACTACATATCTATATTAATAAATAAATACATGATAAGCTCAGGATTTGAGGATTTTTTGATGTTATTTAATAAACTATTCCATGTTAAATAATCACATGACAAGATTAGGCAGCACTGATTAAAATACAAAGGTAAAAAGTAGTGGAAACTAGAGAAACCCTTGAGAATCATTCTAATCAGCTTCATGACTCTGAAAAGTAGATACTGTCATTCCCAGTTTACATAAAAAGGGAAGGTTAGCCTTTTTACATAAAGTGGCAGCTAGACCAGGCCACGGAGCCTTGTGTGGGTTCCAAAATTGATATTGGTGCCTTAAAGTGCTCTACTCAGGACATAGGACCTGAAACTAGAGAGGGCACTGGGGTTTCTCACGGAAAGGAATGAGAAAAACTTCTGCCAAACACAGATGGGACTATACAAGCTGCCTGGAGACCAGGAATGACCCAAACCTCCTACTCAGTCTGTGATTTCCTCCATGTCACCAACATGGCATCAAAAGACCTAAGTATGGACTGAGGCCCAGCAAATTAGTTAAAACAAACATAAAATTGCTAGATGGTAAGCAGTGAACACTGAGGAAGAGAGAGAGAAAAAATTAATCCTGCCCAAAGTTAGCTTGTAAATAAAAATTTAAAAAAATAAAATTTCGTTGGGAGAAATACCCAACAACATCAACAATTACAACATTAATTTACTCCAGAGATAGTAGATTTTATGGAATAATCTAATTAATACTATGAAACAACTAGTTTATTTCCTCAAATGGAACAAAAGTATGAAAGAAAAACAGGCAGAATAAAACAAGAACACGAAGATAAATCACCCACTCAATAATCTGGAAATGAAAAATATGTATGTGTATGTGTTAGATCATTCCTAATGATCTCTCTCTCTACCAGCTCCTTCAGGCTTCCCCAATAAAAAAATAGTGTTCATTGATGGGGCACTTTTGCTGTTATATGATTCAATTAATTTTAGTTTGCTCAACTTAAGTGGCAATGCTATCTTTCTCATACAACTAGGGGAGCACTAAGTCAGGTAATTAATGAAGGCACCTGCCTAGAACATAGCAGGTGTTCACTAAAATAGTAAGTTTTACTATTTATACCTATTCGCTAATGATTACAAAAAATTAAAACTTCATTTAAAAAAATTGTGGCAGGGGTCTTTCCAGCCATGTTGAAAGAAGAGACACTTTAGATTGCCAGGAACTCTGAAATTAAAGACAGAAGACCCTGATTACTAAGGATAAACACAAAGGCAATGCCAGCCCAGTTGGGGGACGGAGGGGGAGCATGAATGTGGCAAGAGGCTCCAAGTGGCTCAGATTCAAGAAACATGCCAAAGGTCCCTGCTCTGAGATTCTTAGAGACACTGTAAATGGCCAGGGAGGGGTTGAATTGCCCCTCCAGGGTCAAGTTTTTAGGCTTCCCAGGGAGAATGTTTTTGTGTTGTCTGTCTACCATTGTATCTGTATTTCTCTCAGGACACGTGTGTATAAATGCACATGTAACATATTCTATTTGCACTGGTGTTATACACAACTAATGAATCATTGGACATTATCTCAAAAACTAATGATGTACTATACATGGCTAATTGAATTTAAATAAAAAAACAAAAAACATATACTATTTATATATAAATATATATAATATTATATAAAATATTCATTAATATAAATATATAATCCCCCTCCCTCTATCTTCAAAATTCCAATGTTTCTATTTGTCCTCAACCTTTCTAAATCCAGTCTCTTCCAGCTCTGAGCTGGCTGATTTCTTTGGCTGCAATCTGTGGATATGAGTGAAATAAATTAACACAGCTATGTTAGGAAGAAAATAATTTCACAACTATAGAGCAACACTTTTCCCCTCAAAGCTGTCTCTACTACCCGGTCTCCTGCCAAAGCAAAAACAATATATCAGCACACCCAAAACCTCATGCCTCACTTTGGTAAAAATAGAAATAGGCTGCACAGTGATTATACATAGTAAATTTTCTCAGGTTTGTGGTTTATTCATTGTGCTAGAAATGTTCTTTTAATAGTCAAAATCCTTCTTTATTGACCCCACCAAAAAACAAGACTAATTAAGTCTGGATTATACAGCAGAAGCTGTGGGCCCTCTCCTTTTATTTGCAAGCCGAAAATAAGAAATAAAGGCCACATGAGATGTCCACAAATCTCAGGCTGGGATGCTTTGATCTTTGTACATTGGATTTTACGTATTCATACTAGAAATAAAGTATCTTATAAATAAATGTCAAGCAATCCCACTCTCCTTGAATGTTTAAGTGGACTGCTCACTGCTGTCTGCTTTCTTAATTTGCAAAGAGAAGGAAAGTGGATATTTCTTTAGCATCCATTGTGGTATTTTCTCAAACCTGGAGCAGTCTTTCTTCTCACATTTTCATGTTTCTAAAATCAGAAAGCATCTTTTTTAAAAAAAAAATTATTTACCTATTTTGGAGAGAGAGAATCAGCACAGAGGGGAGAAGCAGAGGAAAAGGGAGAGAGAATCTCAAGCAGACTTCCCACCAAGCTCAGAGTTTGTCCCGAAGCTTGATTCCATGACCCTGAGATCATGACCTGAGCTGAAATCAAGGGTCAGATGCCCAACCAATGAGCCACCCAGGTGCCCCTAAAATCAGAAAGCTTTAAAACCAATCTACACATTTAAAACCCCCTTTCACCTCCTTGCAAATTAATAAATCTTGTGATTATCATACTCTATGATACTTTAGAATATTAAAAATGCACATTACAATAAAAATTATCACATGGATTATTTTATTCAACCCTCTGAAACAAGTGTATGTATCCTCATTTTGCAGAAAGGGGAACTGAGATACATTATGCTTCATTAACTTACCCACGGTCACACAACCAATGTGGGGACACATTTCGTTGGAACCCACTTCTATCTGATTCCTATTGCAGATCTACGACATTATAATGTGGAAAGAGGCACAGAAGAGAGGTCTTCCAGAAATACTGCAGTTAAAAAGTCAGCCCTCTAAAAATAAGAAGTCCTATTCCCCCACCATTTTTCGTTGCTTTCGCCATGCATAAGTCACGCAATTATGGAGGCTGAAAAGTCCCATGATCTGCCTTCTGCAAGCTGGGGAACCCGGAAAGCCAGTGGTATGATTCATCCAAGTTCAAAGGCCTGAGAACCAGCAGTGTCAGTGTCAAGGGCAGGAGAAGACGGATGTCCCAGCTCGAGTAAAGGGAGCAAACTCACCTTTCCTCTGGCTTTATGTTCTAGTCAAGCCCTTGAGGGAGTGGATGATGCCCTCCAGCACTGATGAGGATGACCTTCCTTATCCAGTCTACCAATGCAAATCCCATCCAGAAACACTCTCGACATCCAGGAACAATGTTTACCAGCTATCTGGGTATCCTTTGTTTCAACCAACTTGACGTGTAAAATCAACCATCAAGTCCCATTTCTCAAATTAGTGGGAATAAGTATAAAGTGTGTTCAAAGGTAGTGCAACTTATTCTCCAAGTGAATTTACTATGACCACCAAGTCAAAATATTTGTGTAGTTGTTGGCTATTTTATTATCGATTTTTTAATTGATTAGTGAGACATCTGAGAGACCGATGAATACAAAAATTCAGGAGAATAAACCTTGTCCTGCTGCTAGGAATGCTGTGGCAGGGCCCAACAGTTTCCTTTGACTAGTTTAGATTCTCTTGGTAAGGAAGTAGGTAATAACCTCACACCATATTCCAGGCCCTGAGAAGATTGAACTACATCTGTTCAGTCTTATGGCTCATTCCTATTTGGGTGCAAGCTGTTTCCCAGAAGCAGCTGCCCTTATCACTCAAGTCTTTTTCCTGAAATCAACAAAACTCATAAACATTCCCCCCAATACTCATTTCATTCCTGCTGATGCTACTACAAAACACAGTGTGCATTAATCGGTTTCATTAATTGAGTAATCATAGGAATGGAAAGTCAATAACTCACACACAGGCTTTGTGGCATAAAATTGTTTAATGCTAGAGATCTCAGTTTTTCCTTACTTATTGCAGAAGATTGTGAAGCACATTTGCAGTCTATGAGTGCAGTTTTGCAAGCTGTCCCAGAAGAACCTAAATTTGAGGAAGTACCTTCTCCTTACAAGCATTAGGCCTTATAAAAAAAAAAAAATTGATGGATTGGGGGCCAGTTAGCATGATAAATAATTAGCTAATAGATGCAAATTTATTCGCCCTATGTGTACACCAACAAAATGTCACTTAAATACTTTAAAAGATCTTGTCCAATTTCAATATTTATAGGGTAATCTAAGGATGAGAAGAATACTCAACTAAGCTCTCCAATTGACTGTTTAAAGGTCCGGGGCACACGTCATCAAAAACACGGGGGTGGAGATAGGAGCATAAATTGAGAGCATTTCATCTTCCAGGGCCCTAAGGAACAGGTCTGTTCATTCCCAAAGACAGCCAAGGTTCAAGGCTGAAAATCCTCCCTCCTAGGGAAGATTATTGTGTTAATTAACAGTAAGGAAAAAAAAAACTTTTCCTGAGGCCTTAGTGTAGAAAAGGACAGAACACTAAGAACTTGGGATAGGTTAGTGGAAGAGAAGAAAGGTATAAAAAGGAAAAAATGGTAAAGGGGATCAGCTAGAACTGCACCAATGATCCCTGGAAGGTAGGACGACAGCTGTGTTACTTGCTGTCCCTCAGGCAGAGATATGAGGACTGTGATCTGCCTCTTCTCCGTGGGGTCAGGCTCTGTACCAATCCATGGCAGGGGCAGAATCGAGGTCCAGAGAGTGGAATGAATAAAGGGTCATTCTCTACCCAGAAAATTGGACTATCAACACAGTTGGTCTAACTGACTAACGAGCATAATCAGTATTCGCAAGTCAATGAACTAGATGCTGAGTTAGTACTGAATGTTTCTTGTTCAGTTTCCTAAAACCAGATGCTGAGGCCTATGGAGATTAATTAACATTATTGTCATCAGACTTGCTTGTCACAGTCATTCTTTGTGGCTTTAGCAATGGCTTAATAAAAGACATCATAGATCCATGTTTACAAGAGGGATTGGGAATTTATTTTTTAAATAACAGCTTTAAAGCTACAGGAAAAGCAAAATTAATCTAGTCAAAGATGAATAAAAAGTTGCATTATCTTTTTTATATAAACATATATCATTTTAGTATTTAATTTAAATATGTTTAATTTTTGTATTTAAATATATTTAATATTTAAATAGATTATTAAATTATATGTATGTTAATTTTAATAGGTTAAATGACTCTTCTTCCAGTTGGAAAAAGGAAGAGAAATCTTTATTCCAAGAGTTAGCAAATAAACACTGAATTATTACTACATAAATACAAATAAATTAGAGTCCCATCGTGATCTGATACAGAATGGAAATGGTGAGCTAGAGAAGCAGCTAAGAAGCAAAAAAAGGAGGTTAAAATGAGAAGGTAAGCAGGAATAGGGCACAGAATTAGGAATTCAAACACACAGAAAGAAAAAAGACCATAGGAGATAAAGAGGAGAAAGGAGGAAGCTTAGGAACTTAGGGAGAAAAATAACAAGGCAGTTGAGATGAAGACATGCAGAGTGAGAGAGATGTAGCCAAAGGAGGTGGGAGAAATGTAGAGAGCAATAAAGAGAAAAATTAGATTGTTAATGCAGTAAATTCCTGCTTTTCATCACCGAGCTAGTTGCTCACTTCTACCACGAATCTTTAAGAGTTTTGTCTCTTTCACCACACTGGGAAAGAAATATTGTTGGGTTTGGAATCATTATTTACTTATATATGCAACAAATAACAGTTAAAGTCTCATGACTATGGCATTGTTCTAGGCACTAGAAACAAGATACTGCTGATGCCTCATTCCGTTTATTTCCTAGGGTCCCTAAAGTTGGAGGAAGGCAGTTGCTGATTAAAACTACAAAGTCCATTTTAGACTGGCATCATATTTCATCTTATATGAATGAATGAGTAAATGAATGAATGAATGAATGAATAAGAAACAGGTTCATTTCACCCAGATAATTTAGCTACTAAGTGGCTTAAACAGAATTTTAATCCAGATTTGTCTAATTTAGTCAATAACAAACAATCCAATTTCATATCATCAGAGTCCCATATTTGAAGGGATAGTGGCTGAAAACTTTCCAAATTTGGAGAAAGACATAAATCTAAGATTTTTACAAGCTAAGACAACTCCATGTAGGATACGCTCAAAGAAATCCAGGTCAAGACACATCATAATTCAACATCTAAGCACTAAAACAAAGAGATATCTTGAAAGTACACAGATAGAAGCAAGGCTTTATCTACAGAGAAATACCAATTTGAAGGATAGATTTCTCATCTGAAACAATGGAGGACAAAGAGAAGTGGCACAGTATTTTTCAAGCACTGAAATAAAAGAATTGTTAGTTGCAAATTTCATAGCCTCAAAGCTATCCTTCAGGAATGAAAGAAGAATAAAAATATTCTCACCTGAAGGAAAACTATAAGTATGTGCCACTTAACAGACCTAGTCTTAAAGAATAGCTAAAGGAAATTCTTCAAACAGAAAGGAAATGATAAATGACAGAAATTTAGAGCACCAAGAAGGAAAAATACAACAATGTAAAGAACCAAAATGGTTAACAGTCATTAGCCAAGAATAATCTACAATAGACCATTCTTCTCCTGATGAGTTTTCTTATCTGAGAATTGAAATAAAAATTATAATACCATCTATATTGATCAGTTTGGACTGCTATAAGATATCATAGACTGAGTGGCTTAAACAATAGACATTTATTTTCTCACATTCTTGGAGGCAGGAAAGTCCAAGATCAAGTTTCCAGTGAAAATTCTCTTCCCGGCCTACAGATGGCCCCTTTTCATTATGTCCTCACCTTGTCTGTCTGTCTGTCTGTCTTTCTTTCTTTCTTTCTTTTCTTTCTTTCTTTCTCTTTCTTTCTTTCTTTCTTTCTCTCTCTCTCTCTCTTTCTTTTCTTTCTTTCTTTCTTTCTTTCTTTCTTTCTTTCTTTCTTTCTTTCTTTCTATTTTATTTATTTGAGAGAGAGAGAGAGCATGAGCAGGGAGAGGGATAGAGGGAGAGCAAGAGGGACAAGAAGACTCCCTACTGAGCATAGAGCCCAACATGAGGCTTGATCCCAGGACTCTGAGATCATGACCTGAGCCCAAGTCAGACACTTAGCCGACTGAGCCAACCAGGTCCTCTCACATGGCCTTTCTTTAGCACATGCCTGTGAGCAGGGAGCAGGATGTGTAAAGAAAGCTCTCCCACGTCTCTTCATTTTTTTTTTTCCCCCACGTCTCTTCTTGTGAGAATATTAATCCGATTCAGTCAGGGTTTCCAGCCTTATGATATCATGTTGATATCAGTAGACTGTCATAAGTCACGTGTATATAGTAATGCCAAGAGCAACCACTAAAAACTTATACAAAGAAATACACTCAAACACAAATCAGAGTGGAAGCCTAAAAAATGTTCAAGAAACCTACAGCAAGATAAAAGAAACAGAGGAGTGAGAAACAGAGGAAACAAAAAGAAAACAAATAATAAAAATTAGAAATGCATTGAATTTTGGAACACTGAAAAAATAAAATAAATAAAAAAATTAGAAATACATCAAATAAAAAGCAGAGTTTGGCAGAGTGGATAAAAAAAATTAAAGTACAAAATATGAAGTTGTCCTTTAAAAAAGGGGAGGTGGAGTCCTTAGTGGGGAGATAATAAAAGGCTTAAAAAAAAAAAAACAGATCTAATCCAATTTAAGATGTAAACTCTACCTTGTATGACCTCTCTGAAATCAATCTAAATATGCTTCTGATATTAATGACTGGTATATCAAGTAAGGACCCAAACTACAACTTGAACAACTTGTACTCTGCTGACTCAATTGGTAGAGCTACTCTAATAAATATAGATTAAATACTGGGGCTGCTCAGAGATGACTTTAAAACACCCCATTGAAAAGCAAAACTTGAACCAGCTGCTTGGTTAGCATGTTCAAACACAAGTGATCTCATAGCATTTCTCCCTCAATTGTCCTAGAAATATGATTATTTCAAAGTCTGGCAATACCATTCCCAAGATTTTCATCCCTCTCTTCCCTCAGATAAGGTGGTACAAATCTAAGGATAGACACTAGCACACTCAGCGTATCTGCAAAGGGACAAAATGAAAAAGCCACAAAGTAGCTCATCTCAGTGGAATGAAGACACCTGACCTACCGACCTATGTACAAGTGAACTTTTTTATATTTTGAAATTAAGAAAGTTATTATTACCCAAGCAGGTGAAGAAAAGAAAAACAGTCATATTTGGGAGTACGTCATACCTACAGAGCATGTTGTAGATTTCCGAAGAAAATGGAAAATACACAGGCGTGGAACATTCCAAGAGAAATATGATGATTTTTCATGCCATGTCTGTATGATTTTCCAGAGGAAAACTGTAACTTCTCACATTCTTAAAAAGTAAGCTGGCGACCTAGAAGTTATAAAAAGGGCTTCTGGACCTACAGGTCATGAGAAGTAATGAAGTGCACTGGGGAGAAAATTAAAAATGAAAGTACTCCCCAAGGAGACTCAGGAATCACTCTTAATTCTTTAACTCACTGTGAAACCCTGGACAGATCATTAGTTCTCTCCAGACCATGAAGAAATAAGTGAGGACACTCTGAAAAAAAAAAAAAAAAAAATCAGTGGATGCAGGTGACTTTTGCTATCTCAGGAGAAAACGCCTATCAGAGCATTTACATTTTTACAGGAAAAGCAAAATAAAAATAGGTGGCTTTTCTGCAAAGATCATCAGAGACGAGGACAAAAAAAAAAGCCCTCCTTATTTCATAATGGGAAGGCGGATTGGAACGTTCAGTGTCAGATTTCCAGATGGGCAGTTTGGCAGCGAGCTGATAAATGGCCCAGAAATAGAGCCCCAGACACTCCCAACAGGAATACTCCAGCCACAGTGTGTGTCAAGAGAGGTGTATTTCTCAAAGTTTGCATTGTTTGGCAAAAGAAAATGTGGTTCTCTCAATCTAAAGTGAGTTGATACAACAAGATTAAAATAGATAAATTATGTACTTCTCCCTTCGTCCGATCTAACATCAGGGTTTCTCTCTAAGAGACATGAACGCACGGTTTTCTGAAGATGAAAGAGAAAAGCAGAGTCTACAGTCAGATTAAAAAGGCAAGAATACTTTTTTTAATTAATTTTTTTTATTTTTTCAGTGTTCCAAGATTCATTGTTCATGCACCACACCCAGTGCTCCAAGCAATACATGCCCCCCTATTACCCACCACCAGGCTCACCCAGCCCTCCACACCCCTCCCTTCCAAAACCCTCAGTTTGTTTCTCAGAGTCCACAGTCTCTCATGGTTCACCTCCCCCTCTAATTTCACTTTTCCTTTCCTTCTCCTAATGTCCTCCATGTTATTCCTTATGCTCCACAAGTAAGTGAAACCATATAATTGACTCTCTCTGCTTGACTTATTTCACTCAGCATAATCTCCTCCAGTCCCGTCCATGTTGATACAAAAGTTGGGTATTCATCCTTTCTGATGGAGGCATAATATTGCATTGTGTATATGGACCATATCTTCTTGATCCATTCATCTGTTGAAGGGCATCTTGGTTCTTTCCACAGTTTGGTGATTGTGGACATTGCTGCTATGAACATTGGGGTACATGTGGCCCTTCTCT
>CM052885.1:11123752-11179932 GCA_028534135.1 Potos flavus | reverse complement strand
AAAAAAAAAAAGTTAAAAATCAACCACACTGAAGAGATGAATATTTTAATTTGGGAATATAAGAAATGAGAGATTTGGAAGTATGACGGGATTAGAGGTGAAGATGGAAGTCTGGGCCCAAAGTAGTAGAATGCAGGACATGAGCTCTGTGTGGCACCAAGAGACCAGTGAGAATTTAAATACTCGTGGTGAACAGAAGGTAAAAAATAAGTATTTCCTATTGACAAGTAGGCCATGGTGATGAGGGAGGACCCTACCTTCCTTCCACACCATAGCTGAGCTTTCCCCTCACCTCTAGGCCTGCACCACATGACTGCTACCCCCAGGCACCAGGTCTAAGGATACCCCCATTATGTGAAAAGCTCAGTTAGACTGTGGGCTACAGAAATTTGTATGAGTTACCTTGAAACTTAACCATAATCTACATCATATCTATGGGGATATACTTTATAAATTCCAAGTGGTTCAGAAAAAAAACAAAAAAACACAAAAAATTAAAATGAATCTGTTTCAAAACTACTTCTGCGTCGGTCATATCCAGTCCTCAAAAGTTACCAGAGCCAAAGGCAAAAGTGCCCACCTCCAGAAATCCAAGTATGGTTTGTGACAACATGCAACATTCATGTGTGACGGTACATTCACTTGGACACATCATTTAGCTCTGAAGAGCAAGAGAAGAGGACATGTTTTAGGTCCTCAGGGTATCTAGTCTTAATCAGGATTTCTATATTTTTACTCAAATTTAAAAGACATGTAAATTTCTATTAAAAAGTTTATATCCAAAGAAACCACTGCAGCAAGAGAAAAGATTGGCCAAAAACCAAAGAAACAATAACCTTAAATTGAAATCAGCAATCTTCATTCTTTAAAAAATTCCAAACAATGGTATATTTTTTAGCAGAACAGTTTTAAGGAACAGAATTGCCAACATAAGGCAAGAACTATCTTTGTTTTTTTCTCCTTTAATTTTATTACTAAAACTAATTACTCTGTCTGAGCCTAAAGAGGAAAGAAATCTCTCTCCATGGTATTAATCCAAATTTAAGTTTCCATAAAAGGTATGTTGGAGGGTAGAATCAATTTGATGTTATGTTTTTTATTTCCATAAGATAGCATAAAATACAAAAGCTGTAAGATCAAGTTTATTAAAAAAAAAACCAATACTGCTAATGTTTGAAATTTAACACGTCATTAAAACAAGATCATTTTCAATCTCTATGACACATAAAAGATGAAGTTTTCTGGACTTTTCCCCTCCTTCTGTTCTAACTCAAGTACACATTCCAAGTTGGTGTTCCTATTTTTTTAAGGAGATAATTAAATACAAAACTTCTGGGTTGAAATGGCCTAGCACTTTACAGACCCTGCCATAGTGCCTCTCCCAATTTCTCATTAAAATACCCATTGTAGACAAAGTTACAGCTTTGAATATTGAAAACACCAGACAACCAATCCCCGGCACCATTTATTTAGATATTCACACATATTCATGACTGTCTGCTAGGTGTCAAGCTCGATGGTGGTGATGCGAATACACTCATCAGACAGACGCCAATTAACTGTCCTTAGAAAGTTCACAGCCTAGGGAAAAGAGACAGATCCTAACATCTTGGGAGAAGGTCAATTAAATAGAGTCATAAGATAATGAACTAAGGAAAACCCATGTTCGTGTGTGTGTGTGTGTGTTGTGTGTTTAATTTTTTATTTAAACGCAATTTAGTTAACATAGAGCATATTATTAGTTTCAGGGGTAGAATTTAGTGATTCATCAGTTGCTTATAACACCCAGTGTTCATTACATCAAGTGCCCTCCTTAATGCCCATCACCCAGTTACCCCATCCCCCTACTCACCTCCCCTCCATCAACCCTCAGTTTGCTCCCTATAGTTGAGTCTCTTATGGTTTGCCTCCATCTCTGTTTTTATCTTACTTTTCTTTCCCTTCCCCATGTTCATCTGTTTTATTTCTTAAATTCCACATATGAGTGAAATCACATGGTATTTGTCTTTCTCTGACTGACTTATTTCATTTAGCATAATGCACTCTAGTTCTATCCACATTGTTGCAAAGGGCAAGATTTCATTCTTTTTCATGGCTGAGTAATATCCCATTGTCTATATGGAAAACCCATGTTCTGAAATAGTTCTGTTTGGTCGGCTAGGATGTAGATATGAAGATAATTCAAACCTCCCCTATTGGCCTCACTTATGTAAAACTGAAAGTCAATAACTGATCCATTATAGCATAGATCCTTTTTCTTTTCAAAAACATTTATTCTTTCTCCCCCCCACCTCCCCCGCCAATCCATTAGCACCTGTATTCATTTGCAGATTGCAAGTCTGCTGTGCAACAAGGTCTGTGGTAGAAGAAATAATACTTTGTGGTCATGGCCAGTAGAGTGCTGTAGGTAAGCTCTTGATGTAAGGCCAAGAGTCATAGGTTAAAGCAGAGCTATAAATTGTTGCAGACACACTTAGCTATTCTCAAGTATGGGATGATGCACCAGCTGCACTAGGAACCCTTTAAGAAATGCGAGTTCCAGATCCCACCTCCAGAGATTAAAATCCAGAAGAGGAAATAGAATCCAAGAAGCTAAATGCTTTTAAAGTTTTTCAGAAGATTCTAAAGAGCAGTCAAATTTGGAAAGCCTGCCCCCTGGAGATAAACATTATTTTCCAGAGTAAGAAAATTAGGCCATGTAGGCAGTCTATCAGAAGTGCAGAAAATGAGTAATGATCAGAAACTAAAATTTGGCTAGGGGCTTTCACATTAATTAAAAAATAAGACTTAGAGCTAGCCTAAGATCTATAAGCATCCAAGTGTACAGATAAAGCAAAAAAAAAAAAAAAAAAAAAAAAATCTATGCTTCTTTCAAATAGGCAAACTCTGGGCCTGGAGACCTGTCCTCATGACAGATGAGAAAAAAAAAGAGATATTGCCAATCTAGAGCCTATAAAATCATTCTGTAACACTAAAAAAGGAGAGATATACCCAGAAAGTTGAGAGGAAAAGCAAACCTCGGGGGGAAAAAATCTATAATAAACAGAACATGTCATAGAATATATTTGTAATCTCAGTAAAATAAAAGGAAACATAGGTCCTACGAAACATGAGTAGAAAGTCATAAGGGGTTGAGTCAGGGGAAAGTTGAGATTAAAAAAGAAACTAAATAAACAAATGGGACTACATCAAACCAAAAGTCTTTTGAACATCAAAGAAAATCATCACTGAAATGAAAAAGTAATCTACTAAATGGCAGATGAGATTTTCAAATGATATAACTGATATGGGGTTAATATTCAAAATATATAAAGAACTCACACAACTCAATATCACAAAAACAAACAATCCAATTTAAAAATGGACAGAGGACCTGGGTAGGCATTTCTCCAAAGAAAACATACAAATAACCACTAGACACATAAGAAGGTGTTTAACAGCACAAATGCTCCACCGTTCTGAAAGAACATGAAGTCATCCTTTTGACTTATTTCTAATTCCTGAATAATTTTTCTTAATCTTAGTAATAGTAAATAGTCTCTAAAATAAGTAAGTGAGCCTGGTGGTGGGCATTAAGGAGGGCATGTATGGCATGGAGCACTGGGTGTGGTGCGTAAACAATGAATCTTGGAACACTGGAAAAATAAAATTAAATTAAAAAATAAATAAATAAGTCAAGCAGAGAGAGTCAATTATCATATGGTTTCACTTACGTGTGGAGCATAAGGAAAAACATGGAGGACATTGGGAGAAGGAAAGGAAGGGCGAATTGGGAGAAATCAGAGGGGGAGATGAACCATGAGAGACTGTGGACTCTGAGAAACAAACTGAGGGTTTTGGAAGGGAGGGGTGTGGGGGGTTGGGCGACCCTGGTGGTGGGTATTGAGGAGGGCACGTATTGCATGGAGCACTGGCTGTGGTGCATGAACAATGAATCTTGGAACACTGAAAAAATAAAATAAAAATAATTGGAAAAAAATTAAATTAAAAAAATAATAAATAAATAAAATAAGTGAATAAGCAAATAATCTCTTGATCACAAAGAGGCTGACCACAAATTCCTGGAAGGAATAAAGTATAATCTTATTCCTTAGTGGTGGGTTTGTCATGTCTGAACGAATTAGAATTTTGCTTAGACATAATTCCCCAGGCGCAGCCCTGATTGCAGAATAAGATTCTCATTGGATATTTGAATATAATTATTTTGCCATTGAAAGTAAAGAAACTCAGTAAAAGTATTTTTTCATAAATTCTTGATACAAAGAAGACAAGATTACTTAAAAGTGTTTTTATTTCTGTTATAAAATCTTAGCCTAATAATTTGAGGGTTCATGATAAATCAAAAAGAAAGCTAAAAGGTTTCCTCATGTTCCCACAAATTAAAAAAAAAAAAAAAATAGAGCATTAAAACTAATACCGACAAAATTCCAGGACAACCACAATTAGTTTGCCGTCATCAACTCATTTGATTCTGCTGGATCTTTAGTTAGTCTGCTTTCATAAAGTTCTCTGCTTCTAGACTATAAATGGTCCTGAAAATATCATTTGTCCCTTGGTGCTATGTGACAACTGTTTAAGTAACGTCAGTTTAAAACCCACACCCAAGACTATTCTTTGAAGTATAAATAGTTAAGCGGACCTGACATAGTTTTTCCACAAGATTCTAAAACTGTCCATTGTCATTGAAGATTCCATTTCTATTCTGTAGCTCATAACAGTCTGCAGGCCAGCATGAGAGGAAAGTAAAACCACTTGTTGATGATGACGGTGAAAGCCACAGTAACCAACAATAATGAAATGAAGGAGAGTAAAATCTTCTATCACGGTAGACAATGTGTACCTGTTCATAAGGATTTGAGCAATGTTTTCTTGTAGGAAAGGAAATATTATGATTATTATTGGCCAAATTAAACAAAAACCAAAAAAAAAAAAAAAATGCACAGCTTAGAGCATGCTTCAGGCCCAGACTCAGACTTTGATTAATACACTAAGGGCTCCAGTGGATAAAGTAGATTGCCTGGGACAACAGATGGGCACTGTAAGCAGAGAGAGGGAAATTCTAAGAGCCAGAGAGCAAGTCTGGAGATCAAAAATACTGTAACATAAATGAAGAACACTTTTGATAGACTTAATGAGTAGATGGGACATGGCTAAGGAAAGATTTTCTGAGCTTGAGGATATTTTTAAAGTAACCTCCAAAACTGAAAACAAAGAGAAACAAAACAGAAAGAGAAAAAATCAGAAAAAAATATCCAATGTTCAAGAACTATGAATGACTGCAAAAGGTGTAAGATATGCTTAATGGGGATACTAGGAGAAGAAGGAGAGGGAGAAGAAGGAGAAGGAGAAGGGGAGGAGGAAGAAGAGGGAGAAGAAGGAGAAGAAAAAGAGAAGAAAGACAGCAAAAATTAATATCAGATACTAAACCACAGATCTGGGAAGTTCACAGAACACCAAGCAGGGTAAATGCAAATTAAGTAAATAAAAATAAAAATAAAATCTACACCTAAGTATACCATTTTCAAACTATAGAAAATCAAAGATGAAGAAAAACTCCTGAACGAAGTCAAGAGAAAAACATAGAGACTTTCTAAGACATATAAAACTTGAGATTTGTTGTCCATAGACCTGCCTTTCAATAAGTGTTAAAAGAAGTTGTTTAGAGAGAAGGAAAATGATACAGGTTAACAAACGAGATCTACATTAGAAAAGGAAGAGGACTGAAGAAGGAATAAGTGAAAGTAAATTTAAAATGTTTATTTTTTATTCTTAATTGATCTAACAGATTATAGTTTGTCCAAAATAACAATAGCAGTAATATATTCAATTATGTGTGCTTATGTATAAATAAATAAATAAATAAATAAATAAATAAAATATGTATAAATATATATAAGTGTGATATATTTTTTAATTTATATGTAAGTGACATGAAATGATTGACGGCAATGATATAAGGGACAGGAAGGAGAAACTAGATTATTTTATTATAAGGTACTTATACTACCATGAAGGAATATAGTGTTATTTTAAAGTGGACATGGATTAGTTGTAAATATATATTGCAAATTCTAGGGCAAGCATTTAAAAAAGTAAAAAAGAAAAAGTATAACTGATGCTAAGAAGAGAAAATGGAATCATAAAATATGCAAAACCATAAAAGGCAGGAAATGAATATAAAACAAAAAAAAAGAACAAACAAGAAAAGCAGCAAAAAAGAGATGACAGCAAATATGGGAGATATTAATCTAGCTATATATCAATAATCATTTTTAACATCAATAGTCTAGATGCAACAATTAAAAGACAGTGATGGTCAGAGTGCATCAAAACAAGACTCAACCATATATTGCCTACAGGAAACGCACTCTAAGTATGAGGACACATGTAGATTAAAAGTAAATACAGAAAGATATACCATGCTAACGCCAATCAAATAAAGCAAGAACAGCCATATAATTTCAGACAGAGAAGACTCCAAGGTAAGGAAATTTATTAGGATTAAGAGAGGCATAACATACTGATAAAGGGGTTGATTGTCCAAGAAGACATAATGATCATTAATGAATATGCACTTGATAACAGAGCATCAAAATATGGGAGGCAAAAACTGGAAGAACTGAAAAGAAAAATAAAGAAATCTACTATTATAGTTGGAGCCTTCAACACACTCTTATCAAAAATAGACCCAGAGACAGAAAATCAGTAAGGACATAGTTGTGGTCTTTAATAACAAGTGTTGGTGAGGATGTGGAGAAATCAGAATTCTCATTCATTGCTGGTAGGAATGTAAAACCATGTAGGCAGTTTGCCAAACAGTTTGGCAGATCCTCAGAATGTTAAAAATGGAGACACCACACGACCCAGTGATTTCACTCCTATTTATACACCCAACAGAATTGAAAACTTGTCCATACAAAAACGGCTACACAATGTTCATAAAAGCATTATTCATAATTCCAAAAGTAGAAACAACCCAAAAGTCCATTAACTACTGAATGGATAAACAGAAGGGAAGCGTATCCATGCAGTGAAATATTACTTGGCCATGAGAAGGAATGATGAAATACTGATACACTCTATAACATGGAAAACCTTGAAAACATGATGCCATGGGAAAGAAGCCAGTCACAAACTGTATGATTCCATTATGAGAAATGTCCAGTGTAAACAATTCAGTACAGACAGAAAGTCAATTAGTGGTTGCCAGAGGTTGAAAGGAGAGAGAAATGAGGAATAACTGCTAATGGGAATAGGGTTTCTTTTGCAGTGAGGAAATGCTCTGAAATGAAATAGTCGGTGATGATTGCACAACTCTCTGAATATACTAAAAAACAATGAATTGGATATTTTAAAAAGGTGAGGTCTATGATATGTGAGTTATATCTCAGGGAAGCTGTTATTTTTTTAAAACCATCATATAATAAATAAATATTAATTTTGCTATTTTTAAATTTCTCTGCACATTTATAACCAACAGTAAGATTTATGCTTTGTCAAAAATTTTAGAGGTCATGGAAGAATCATAATTTCCCCCATTGATGATTAAGATAATTTTGCAGAGTTTCAGCTTGCATGGACATTTTTATATTTATAGTCCCATACTACCATGCAAAGAGTGCACTGCCTGTGTAAATGTGTGTGCATTTATTATATATTCCTATATTTTAATTATAAACAATACTCTGGATCCAAAATTATAAAATCCTGAAATCAAAGAAAAGGGAATTAGAATGGAAATTAAAGTAGTATCCATTTCCCTGGTTGCAAATTTACTCATTTTCTGGATTTATTTATACTCCTTTCAAAGAAGGACTTTATACAATTATTTTTAGAAACTTAGATATCCCAATTTTTTTATTTTGAAATATTATTCTACCATTCAAATTATTTTTTTGTGTGTGTTTTTCTTTCCCCAAATACTTTTATTTTCTTTTTTCAGTGTTACAAGATTCATTGTTCATGTACCACACCCAGTGCTCCATGCAATACATGCCCTCCTCAATACCCAACACCAGGCTCAAATTATTAAGATAAATAAAAACAAATGAAATAATGAAATCATCAAGAAAAACAAGCTTTGAAAAGAAAACCTGAACATCAGAAAGCAAAGGCAAAAGGATTAAAACAAGACGAAACATGTCAGTAATTACAACAGTTTAAGTAGTTAATTCTATTCTAAAAACCAAATATGTCAGACTTAATTAAAAATCATGTTGCTTACCTGAGAAATTTAAATTTTATGAAAGAAAATTAAAATATAAATACAGATATGCAATAGGAAATGTAGAGAAAACAGTAGTGGTGAACAAGTTTCAGTAGAATTTAAGATAAAAAGTGATATAGCAGAAAGAATAAATTAATTCTAATTGCTGGCTCCCTTTACAACAAAGATATGAATCATAAACTTCTATGCGAGAAATAGCATAGTTTTGAAATATATAAAGTGGCTTTCCAGAATTTTAAGAAAAAATGAACTAAGACATACATATTGAGGAAGATTTTTATATGTGACTTATAGTGCATGACATGCTTGTCAATAATTTGAAACATATAATAAAATGTAATCAATAGGTACCTATTAAATGCTGTACTTTATTAAAAATATACATCCTTTTCAAGTGTCAATGGACTATTTATAAAAATTGATTGGATAGGGGAGCCTAGGTGGCTCAGTCAGTTGGGCAGCTAGCTCTTGCTTTTGGCTCAGGTCATGGTTTCAGAGTCGTGAGATCGAGCCCCAAGTTGGGCTTTACGCTCAGTGCAGAGTATACTTGGGATTCTCTCCCTCCCTCTCCTTCTGCCCTTCCCCCTGCTCACAGTCTCTGTAAATAAATAAATAAATAAATAAATAAATAAATAAATAAATAAATATCTTTTAAAAAATTGATTGGATACTAACTGGAACAGACCTCAATAAATTCCTAAAGATGGGTATGGTAGAGATCACATTCTAGCACTGCCATCAAACATTTTAAATAAAAAATCTAAGTGTTGAGAAATATTAAAATATCCCTATCAATTATTATTAGGCCAAAGAGGACATTCAATATACAGTAATAAATAATTTAGAAAAAATAAAGAGAAGAATATTTTTTTCTCCAAATTTTTATTTAAATTCCAGTTAGTCAATAGTGTAATATTAGTTTCAGGTATAGAATTTGGTGATTCATCCCTCACATTCAACACCCAGTGCTCAATGACAAGTGCCCTCCTTAATGCCCATCACCTATTTAACACATTCCCCACCCACCGCCCCTCCGGTAACCCTGTTTTTTTCTCTATACTTAAAACCCTGTTTCTTGGTTTGCCTCTCTTTTTGCTCCCATGTTCATCTGTTTTGTTTCTTAAATTGATTCCAAGGGACACATGCACCCCGGTGTTTATAGCAGCGTTATTGATAATAGCCAAACTATGGAGAGAGCCCAAATATCCATCAACCAATGAATGGATAAAGAAGATGTGGTATATATATACAACGTGATATACATACATAATATGTTATATTATATAGTATATATATATGTACATATATTAACCATCAAAAAGAATGAAATCTTGCCATTTGCAATGACTTGCATAGAGCTAGAGGGTACTATTCTAAGCAAAATAAGTCAGAGAAAGACATACACCATATGATCTCATTCGTATGTGAAATTTAAGAATATTATTCTTCTAAATTTATATGCTAGAACTTAAACTATCCTCACAGGTAAACATAGTATTAGAAAGGGTGAAAAAGAAAAAGAATGGGGCAAGAGAGAGAGAAGAATGAAAAGAAACAAGATAGAAAGAAGGAGGCTACATGTTAAATTGAAGAAGCCATAATCATTACGACCACCATGGATAAGTTAAATAAATGAAGAAGTAAGTAAGCGAAGTCTTAAGGGACACAGAAATTTTTTCTAAAATTTTAAATATAAGGTAAAATTAATAAATTAAAATAATAAAGTTTATTTTAAAAACCCAAGAACTGTTCCTTGAAAAATAACAAAAAATAGGGACACCTGGCTGGCTCAGTTGGTGCAGCATGTGACTCTTGCTTGATCTTGTGGTTGTGAGTTCAAACCCTACATTGGGTATAGAGATTACTTAAAAGTAAAATTTAAAAAAAAGAAAAGAAAAACAACAAAATATAGATGCATAACTCTGCCAAATGTAATGTGGGGGGAAAATCTCATCAAAATAAAATTTGACCAAGAATCACAGAGCAAATCTGGAAGCAGAAGTAGAAGCCATCACATAAACTGTCATGCCTAGCTAGATTATAGATTTCTTAGGGGAGGAGTCATTTTTAATATATCTCTTCACTTTCCACATAAGACTAAACAGCTTTAAAAATGAAACTAACAAAAACCTATGTGGCAGAAGACCTCCTTTTTTTTAGAACACAAAAAGAAATTTTTATGAAAACCTGTTTTTGCTAATAATAAAGATAATTCCTGGCTTTTATTAATAATATACTTAGCAATTGAGAAATCTGGCTTTCTAGGGAGTTATCAATACTGTAGACGCCTTAAGAGTATCTTCTGCTAAATGTCTTATTTGCCCTGCTCAGACTCTGCCTTATTTTAATCCCAGAGAAGATGAGTCATAATCAATAATGCGTCATTTAGGAAAATATACCTTTCATAGTTACTGAAGAAGAGCTTTTCAGAAAAAAAACACAATCAGAAGCAAATTATACCCCAGATGTCAAAAAGAAGTATCTTTAGTCCCAATGATGTATATTGGAATCTGGCTTGGAAAACTAGGCCTGGTGGAAAAAGTAAACGGTGGGTCCTTCTGTTCATACTTTTATTCAGGTGTCTCAGGTCAAAATTATAATCCAATCTAACTTTTACAAAGAAAGGAGCAAGATTGCAAAATGGCGGCCTGGAACCTTAGAAGATAGGGGGGAGAGGAGGAGGCGTTTCCAGACCAGGCCAATCTTGATTGTCTGCATATAGTCATAAGGGCCTCTTGTAACACCACCGGCTGCCGCTTGAATAGTCCCCAAACACAGGTCCTGACTCAATTTACATCCCTCAATAAATCAATAAATGCAGAAAAAGCAAGCGTTTTCCATCTCAAAACAAAACAGAACATCAGAATTTAGCCAAGCTTGGGAGGGGATTAGGATTCTTCAAATAACAAATCTTGAATACTTTTTTTAATGAATATTCATTTCAATGACTAAATTATTGAATCACTGAAAACCAAACAGGTAATAAATTATTCAGTAGCTAAAATGGATTTAGATCTGAGAGTTGAAAACAGAAATAAGTACACAAATGATCACCTATATCAACAGATACCATCCAAAGGAACTCAATCACTGTTTTCTAAAGTGCGTTTTGTTGGTTTGGTTTTTTGTTTGGTTTGGTTTGCTTATTTGTTTTACCCAAGAATTATCTTCGGGTGTAGCAGAAGCCAGAAATTGGAAACATTCAACCCAAATGAGTTCGGAATTTGGCAGCTTGTGTTGTCTTTAATTCCTGGTGAAAAGGGTGAACATGATTTATAAAAATAATGTATTTCTGGGTGCTGCTTTCAATAAGAGGAAACTCATTAGTAAGTTAATGTAGCATTCTACCAAAGAATTCAGAAGTCACCCAATCCTTTCTTGAATTGTCTGATGTGGTAGCCACGAGTCATACATGTTTGTATAAACTTAAATTTAATTAATCAAAATTAAAGTCAAAATTCAGTTCTTTAACACATTATCAGGGCTCCGTAGCCCATGGTTACCATGTCTGACAGTACAGATATAAAATATTTCCTTTGCCATTCCACTGGAAATCTGCTTTGGATTCAGAAATGAAGCCAGACCTGGGCTTTAAAAAAAAAAAAATCTACTGGCGCCTGGATGATTCAATTGGTTAAATGTCCGACTCTTGATTTCGGCTCTGGATTGTGAGATGGAGCCCCATGTCAGGCTCTGCGATGGGCGTGGAGCCTGCCTGGGATCCTCTCTCTCCCCCTGCCCCTTCCCTGCCCTCTCTCTCCCTCTCAAAAAAAAAAAAAAAAAATCTGGCCAAAATTTTATGCAAGATGTTTCCCAATGTTTTCAAGGATGGCTCGTTACCAATTAGAGAATTGGCACTGTTACACACCCACCCATTTTCATCCCAGTCTTCTTCATACTCCCCTGGATTAGGATGCCCTCCCCAATCCACCCATCTCTCAAAGGCCATTTTAAGGCCTGTTTCTTCCCAAAGCCTTTCTCCCTTCCGGAACACTATGACATTCACACCTATAGAATGTCGTGTAGTGTGTCTCTTCCAAAAGTGGTAGGACTCACAAGGAGGAGGTTGTATCCTGTCTCCTCACTCCCACTCTCTTTTTTTCTCCTTTTATATTGACATGTGAATGTGCTGTTCCACATCAAGATGGGAACATTGATTTTTCTGTGAAGACTGTCGATATTACTTTTGGGGAAAAGTTGCCAATACCCTCCTACAAAGGTCACATTGACCTACATCTTAGCAGTTGGTCACCTAGGTTTGCTCAGAGTCACTGTGGCTTTCTGTGGGGTGGGCCTTCCTCCCAGGCAGCCCACAAGACGCCCATGGCAGATCGTAGTTCTGACTCCAGCTCTATTCCCCAGCACTGACTTCTGGACAGAGGTTTCACAAACATCTTTTGCTGGATATAAAGCCATTTTTTAAAAAAGCCTTTAAAAAAACTCATTTTTTTGGTGGTTCTCATTCTCCCTACAGATGGTTGCCAATGACCTTCCTTATCTATTATCAAACTGAAAATGATGGATTTCTTATTTGTGAGTGCCTAAATTTTGAAAAGTAACATGAAAGTACCATGTCCATTAACAAAAAATTATTTATAATTCTCTCCATCACAGCCCCTGACCCCACACACACACACACACACACACACACACACGCATGCACACACAATCTGTGTTAGACTTAAGTAAGTGATAAGTGAATAAAATGTCTCTGGAATATTGGCAGTGGCATCTCTGAGTCCCTGACCACCTTATACCTACTATTACTACTACCACCGCCACAGTAGAGCCAAAGTCTTATCGGGCAAAGACCGACAGGCACAAATCTGCCATTTGCTGGATCAGATTTATTAGTTCAGCCCTCTGAGGGAGGGCGATCCAGAGGAACCATGCAATGCCCCTTGAAAAGAGGAGGGAGGGAGCATCTTTTGAAACATCAGGTTCCTGAGGCAAGATCAGAGGAAAATCTAAAGGTAGAGGGGACTGGTTCTGGCTTGGTTGCTTTTCTCCACTGTATTAGGAAAAACAGAGATTAACCAGGAATTAGGTCATGAGGCAAAGGTGATTTTACAATTGGATCTCCCCAGTAATATACCAGAATAACAAAGCAGGTCTGGGGGATTCATAGCTAAGAAAGCAGTAACCACTCAAAAAGGGGGTCATATGGGATTTTATAGCTGCTGTCTGACCTCGCGAGGAGCAGTGTCTTATTACTCTGGCTTTTTCTGGGTCTATCCACCCAGCCCCATTCACAGCCTGTGTGCTAATCTTCGCTCTTTATAGCTTGGATAGCTTTTTACTCTTTCAAGGGTTAACCTCTTCTGAGAGTTAATTATGTATTAGGCTCTATTAAAGGGGTCTTGTATTTCATCTTTACCACATTCTGTGAAGTAGGTACTATTACAGCCGACCCCCAGTTGAAATAAGAGAAAGCTGAGGCTCAGAGTAGTTGAAGAAGTTGCCCATCATTACACAGCTAAGAAAGAGCAGACTGGAATTCGAACAGGCTACCTCTTCTCAGAGTCTGCATCGTCAACCACAATGCCATCCATACCGATATAAACAACAACAGTATTGCTACTCGGGGGGCAAGGGTGAAATGACAGAAAGTATGAAAAAAACTCTGAACATTTTTTTCTATACCCAAATTGTCCACCGGGTTATTCCAAAATCATTAGCTTTAAGGTATTGTTAGTATGCTAAGACCTTCTAGATGAGTTCATGGATCCAGTTGACCTTTTGTCCCAGTGTTTTTAGTTTCTGAATGATAAAGTCAGGCTGCCTCAGGGAAGCTAAGAAGGGTCAGGTTTCATAGAAGTATTTAGAGATTTATGGAAAACAAAAGATGCGATCTCTACTGTTTCAATCTCTCAACTCCAGAGTGAAGCTATTTTATATTTCTACTCTGTTGTCCAAGAGATTAGATGAATCTGAAATAAGAGGTTTAGTACATGCTAATACTGCTTGGTTTTGCCATGATCAAGATCATCTTAGCTCTGACAATTGTGGGAATAAGGATCACTCTAATTGTGTTGGATTTGGCAATGCTTCAACTTCTATTAGTCTATGTCCAGTATGTTTATCTGTTTTCCAGCTAGTCGATATGGTGGAGACCATATCTAGGTCTTTAGAGCCCAGTGGTTCTTATGCAAGATGACCCCAGCTCCTGAGCCCCTTCCCCAAGGAGGTCTCCTATAGGTTGACCATTAAGAACCCACCACGCTCAGGTGGATGTTTTTGAACTCAGGTCTCCTAAACACTTGGTGGCAGCCCCAGACCCCACATCATGTCCTGCCTCTGTCTGTCCTTTCCAGATGACTTGGACGTGCCACTTTCATTGAATGCAGATAACAGTCCTCAGCAAGCCTTCAGACCCTAAATTCACATCCAAATTGAATTCCAATTTTGCAGTCCTATCCCAGGCTGCATGAATATTGTATTTTCCAATAACAACAAATTTTGGAAAATACCTACTTCACCTTATCCTCAATTTAAATGTGAAAGGAAAAAGCTCAAAAACATAGCAACGTTCAAGGTCACACTGCATGTTAGAAGCATAGAGGCTAGAATTCTATTTTCTAGACTTCTCACCAACAGAGCCATTGAGAAATGGTTAGAAAAAAATAGTGTTGTCATTTCCTCCCTAGAGGGTGAGTTATTTTGTATTATGTATTTTAAATATATATATATGCTCTCTATATACTTGTACTTTATATACTGTACTATATACTATATATTTGTGCCAACAACTAAAGCCTCTTGGTGTTTCTGTTTTGGTTTTCTGCACCATTTGCCTCTGCCAATTTGTCAATTTGTTCTAACTGCTTTTTATGCTGATGGAAAAGCTGACAAAGCAGCTCTGCAAAATAAATCACCTTCTTTCTTCTATGATGATGCTGCCTGCTGAGAAACCTCTTAATTAATGGTCTGGGTTCCTTCTGAAATGTTCTGCCCTGGTGAAGTCTGAATATATCTGTTCACACAGCAACGAGGATTAACTGCTGGATCAGCCTTGTAATGTCGGCCGCTTGCCCTGAAGGCTACATGAAGCGAGTCACCCACTTGAGGAGGTGAAGAGGTCTGGGGAGTGTGCGGGTGACCTTGGCTACATGGAAAACGGGTTGGAAGAAATAATGGTTCTCCTCATCTAAAAGGTGCCTCCAGACTCAAGGCTTGGCCGAAGGTGTGTTGTGAGATGAATCATTTCACCAGCTGGAATTTTCAAAAATATCCATGCCAGAGCCCAACCCCAAACCGGTTAGGTATGAATACCTAGGAGGGAGGCCTAAGGATTAGCATATTTACTCCTATGGCTGCAATGAAAAGCCAGTACTGAGAACTATTGCTCAGAGAGTCAAGTTGAGGTTCAGAGGGTCCCAACAGGCCACATGAATGTCAAGGCTCACATACTCCATCAAGAGCAGAGGAACCAGGGGCTGTATTATTGTAACCAGAACCAATGAGAAAACACCCTTTCCAAGAAGGACCTCTCTACACCCTTGTCCAGTCTCCTCACACACCAGACAGGGCTGACCTGTGGAACCAATGCCATAAAGCAAAAATTAAGTATGAAATGATTTAAAATCCAATGCTGCCATGACCATTACTCATACACAAATATCTTTGCCAAGTTGTACAAATAATTTGGTAGGAAAAATTTCCTAGAAGTGGGTTTGCTGAATCAAAAAGCATAGGAATTTTTAATTCTCATATATACTGCCAAATTGTCCTCTAGAAAGACAAAAACACTTATACTCATACTAGAGTGTGGACAATGCCTGTTTTCCCATATTCTGATTGAAATTTGGTATCACCAATCTTTTTTTTTTAATGTAATGTAATTTTTTATTTTTTTAAAGCTAGGAATGGTTTGCAGTTTTTTCTTTTTTTATTTAAATTCAATTAGCCAACATATAATACATAATTAGTTTTTGATGTAATGTTCAATGATTCATTCATTGCCTATAATACCCAGTGCTCATCACATCCCATGCCTTCCAAAGGGCTGCTATCCAAGATCTATAAAGAACTTATCAAATTCAACACCCAAAAAACAAATAATCCAGTCAAGACATGGACAGAAGACATGAACAGACATTACTCCAAAGAAGACATACAAATGGCCAACAAACACACGAAAAAATGTTCCACGTCACTTGCCATCAGGGTAATACAAATCAAAACCACGATGAGATACCACCTCACCAATCTTTTAAATCATTGCTAATTTCATATGCAAAAATTTATATCTCTTTTAATGTACATTGCTCATTACTGATATTGTTGAGCTTTGTATTTTTACTAATATAAAATATATGCTGTATCCTTTGTGCATTTTCTATTTAAGCATGCATTTTTCCTTAATTGATCTATAGATAGATTTTATATATTATGGGTATTATTTTTTATCCTATTATATATTTTTAGAAAATTTTTCTCTGCTTGAAATTAACCTTTCACCTATTATGTAATCCTCTGTCATATACATTCATGTAGTAGAATTGAGTGGATTTTTATTGTATAGTTTCGGGCTTTTTCATGCTGGTGAAGATGCTCCCTATGTCTAACACAATACATAATCCCTGGTATTTTCCTCCAGTTCTTTCATGTTTTCTTATTTTCGTATTTTAATATTTGATCCATCATGTATTTACTTTTGTATGTGATATGAGTACAGCATCTAAACTTTCTCCCCAAAAATAGTAAACTAGGAAGACATTAAATTGTTTAGCACCACTATTGTGCAACAAATATGCACAGCGATTACTAGGCTTATATCATGTAACAACTCATGGCATATGACTCACATATTTTAAAGGAGATCTAAGATGATTTTAAGATTATAATACTGTGAGGTTATAACAATAGTTCATATTTACTGCGTGCTTTCCATGGACGAGGCATTGTTCCAATGGTGCCCCCTCACATGGGACATTTCTTCTCATTCTTAAAAATCCCTTTAAGAAAGTCTTATTTTCTCATTTTACAGATGAAGAAAATGAGGAAATTGTACATAATAATTCACAGGGCTGGTGTTACTAACACTATTTAACAGATAAAAAATATTGAGGTTCAGAGCCATTGGGGCAACTCAAGGGTATAAGTCAAGAGTCAGACTGTTACTCCTCACCAACCCAGATAGTTTAACTTCCAAATCTTCACTAGTTCTACCCATAAAATGTTTATTCTTTAAAAAATAAGTCTTCTGAAATTTGAGGAAATCATGTGTTTTCAAAAACTATAGAGATGGACACATTGTGAATCTATCTATAACCTATCTATAGAAAGAAGCTTGTGGGCATCACGTAAAAGAATCCAAGGAAAGAAAAATCATATACCATCTGAATCAGACCAAAAGGATGACCTTTGCCCTGGTCAGAGGGTCTCATATATTTATAGCAATAGTAGTAAATTTCTTTGTGAGCCATAGTTTCTTAGACAGCACAAGCACTTTCAACCTCTGGGTATCTTCCTTGTTCCATCCTGCCTAAGACACCAAACAAGTTTCCAAAGGCAGTAGTCAATCCTGAAGGTTTCTTGCTGGCTAAAGACTGAGCAGCAACTTGGCTTGATCTCTATTTTTGCTTACCAGTGCCTAGAAGGTGGATGATCATGCAGACCACATTTTGATGGCTAGGTTCTTATTCTATATTTCCTGTAGAATAATGGTGCATGCTGGTCAGAGATCTGGGCATCAGAACACTATGGGTCATATGCCATCCCATTAAGAGGGTGCCAGCCTTGTATGTCCTTCTGTTGCTGCTCTCTGGGGTCAGATGCTTGACCCGGGTGGGCAGCACACTCTGACCAAAGTGAGGGCACAAAGGATGGCAAGAGATAGCAGCTAAAATCTTTCCTTGGAGTAACATATACATATTAACCTTCTCTTTCCAAGTGGGAATGGTTGGAGTTGTGACTTAATCAATCCACAAAGGGAAAAGCACAGCCTTTAGGGAGAAGGAATCCATGCTTTTTGACAGATAATTCCCACAGAGGTGGAGGGTGCAAGAAGAGAAAGCACCAACTCTATATTCCAATTTCTGAACATCTCCCAGAAGAGAAGAATTGAGCTGGAGAGAGCTTTTACCCAAACTGACCCTTGGGCTGGCCTGTCTCTCCCTTTTTCCTTACTCCCAGGTAAATATGGTCTTGTCACTCTTGTTCACCACCCTTCTCATCCTCCTGGATGGCTTTTTCCCATCCTCCAGCAGCGAGCTTGTAGAGGGATCTCTGCATCTGACAGAGCAGATGAAGGCCCAGCTGTTTCCACTGAAGATTTTCTGGTCGATGCTGAGCCTGGAAGCTATGAGGTAGCACATATGTTGAACTCATTCTAGGAAATGGTACCAAAGATGTTAGACGGCAATATCTTCAAACCAACCCCTACCTGTCAGCCACAGGCAATGCACACAACCCTTCAGATGGGCTCCCATGGGGCTCTAACAGAAGAGACCCTGTATGATTTTTTGATACATGAGCACTGTTACTATTTCTGTAAGCATGGAATTTTCTGTAGAGCAAGAACCCCAATACGTCCTAAATGTTTTAAAGAAAAATGGAATATGACACGGTGTTACATCTTAGTGCATTTAAACATTAGTAATGGTACCCATTCATGAATAAGCCTGTAACTCTGAAAAAGAAGCCAACAAACATGGAAACAGGAAAAAAAAAAAAAAAAAAAAGACCTCCTTAAAGCTGGTTCTTTTAGCAACGGAAATAATTTTACACCAATGAATTAGATAACTGACTTTTTAAAAAAGGATCCAAGTGACCCAATGCTAGTTCAGAAGGTAAAAATCAATGATAATCACAAAAAGACTACAAACCCAATTACGTACGAACGCAACATGAATGAGAAACAAGCTCGACACTGTTGTAATCAACTTAAAAGGGGCTCCTGTAAGTCTTAAGCATATAAAGAAATAATTCAATAATGTTACTGCTGCATAATGATATTACCACAGACTTGGCAGTTAAAACAACACACATTTATGATCTCACACTTTCTGTGGGATAACTCTGGGTCTGGAATCCATGCAGGCTTAGCGGGACCTCTGCTTCAAAGTTTCTCTACAATGAAGTTGTGGATCAGGGCTGGGATCTCAACCACAAGTTTGACCCAGAAAGAACCGGCTTCCAACCTCATTCTGGTTGTTGGCAGAATCTGTTTCTTGAGGTTTGCCAGATTGGGACCTCAGTTCCTCCCCAGCTGTGAATCAGAGGCCGTCCCTTAGTGCCTAACGGTATGGACCTCTCCAACATGGCGGCTGACTTCATCAAAACAATAGAGAAGGGCACCTGGGTGTCTCAGTCGTTATGCATCTGCCTTCAGCTCAGGTCGTGATCCCAGGACCCTGGGATGGTGCCCCACATCAGGCTCCCTGCTCAGTGGGGAGCCTACTTCTCTCTCTCCCTCTGCAGCTCCCCATGCTTGTACTCTCTCACATTCTCTCTCTCTAACAAATAAATAAATAAATAAATAAATAAATAAATAAATAAATAAAATCTTAAAAAAAAAAAAAAGAGCCATAGAGAGAGAGACTGCTAGTGAGACAGAAGTTGTAAATTCTTAAAACCTAATCATGAAGTGATACCTCATCACCTTTACCAATTTCTGTTGATGAGAAGCAAGTTGCTAGGACAGCCCACATTCCAGAAGAGAGTATTACAGCAAACTCTTAAATACCCTGAATATTGGGTCTTGCGATTAGGATCATTAAGGGACTGAGAAAGAAGCTGCCCACATCTCTCTCCTCTAGTAAGTCATAGTCCATAACCCTGCTTTATTTTCATCACTGCTCTTATCCCTACAACATTACATTATTGATTTGTCCAGTTGTGTATTATCTGTCTTCCACCATTTGACTGTTTGAACCTCAAAGATACGTGTTTGGTCCTTGAGGTTTATTGCTATATCCTTTGTGCCCAGAATAATATTGACCACTTGACTGACATTCAACAAATATTTGGGGGCCCCTGGGTGGCTCAGTGGGTTAAGCCTCTGCCTTTGGCTCAGGTCATGATCTCAGTGTCCCGGGATCGAGCCCCTCATCAGGCTCTCTGCTCAGCAGGGACCCTGCTTCCCCTCCCCTCTGCCTGCCTCTCAGCCTACTTGTGATCTCTGTCTTTCAAATAAATAAATAAAATCTTTAAAAAAAAACAACAAGCATTTGTAGAATGCATGCATGAAAGAAGAAGTGAATATCACTAATGAGTGCATGAGTTCTTTCAGTAATTCCTTATTATAGGATACTGAAGGGAAGGCCTATATGTGTGTCAGTGACACAGGACTCACTCTGCTAGAGTGCTAAGTTTCCATGCATCTTGCTATTTCTTTCATTTGGGGGTTAGGGGGACCTATCTATAATGCATTCTTGGTACTCTCCCCCCTTCTTTGATTTCATATATTTATATGGCTGGGATTTTATGAGGTGAAAAAGAAGTAAAACTTAGTTTCTCTAGTTCATAGGGATATTTTACAAGTGAGCATGAGATAGAACTTCACTTTGATGGTTGCCTCCATTGCCAAAACTCAAAGGAGAACTGGAGATCCATCAGCAGTGTGGGAGGCAGAACGAAAATTGAGCTAGGCATTGGAGTCCTGTCTTACCAATTATGGACAAGCCAACTTTGAACTATTATAGCAGAGACTCAGAAATCAGAAAAGGAGGGAGAAAAATGCCAAGAAAAAATAGGAATCCAGACTTGGTTTTTGAGTCCTCTGCAAAAAATTATGAGAGGCAAAATTAGAATTGAGGGTCAAATATTCCTCTACTGTTGACAGGCTGATAAATCATGGGGAAAACCAGTCAATCTCTGAGTTTCCTTCTCCTCATCTGTGAAACAAGTATGGTCATAGCGGAATGGGTGTGAGGTTAGAGAAAATATACCAGAGACACAGGACTTTGCTACTGATGTCTGTTCAGTTCTTTTGGGAAACTTCCGAGTAACATAGGGAAGAGAATGAACATCACTGCACACTAAGTTGGGGAAAGTTTCTTAATAGTAAGCATCAAAAAAATAGCATGGTATAAAAGAAAGGAAAGAAGGATCATTTCTCCCACTGAAGTGGGCCTGAGAACAAGATTAGAGCTCAGTATCCCAACTCAAGGTCAGTGAGTTTAAACGTGAGAAGCTAAGAACAAGAAGTGGTAGGGGGTAGACAGACCTTGATTCCAGAACCGTTACCTGAGGACAAGGTCTATACTGGATTAATTTTTCAATTCTTTTCAGTGACTCACACATAAAAGACCCTGGTAAATGTTATACATATTTGTTTAACAGAGTCATTCCTCCCAAAACATCCTCTAGACCAAGGGACTACCATATATAATGTATCCTGTTCCCATCATGACTGATCTATTTCTAAACAATCTCATTGAGTTCACATGTCCAAAGCCAATTTTGAGGGCTGGATGTGTAGACAACGTAAAAACAGCTCTACAGCAAAAGCCCTCATTTCAAGGCATCGGGAGTGATGGACAGATACTCCGCCCATTTTTTTCTTCTGTCCTCTTCTAAACAGTAAGTTCCATGATGGCAGGGACCACGCCTGTCTTGTTCACTAGTGTTTTTCCAATACAAAGACAAGCACATCATCAATGCTCCACAAATGTTTTTTAAATGAATGAGTGGATTAATGAATAAATGAACAGCCAGTGCTAAAAATGCATTTGACACCTATCATTACTTAAAACATCTAGGGATTTAACAAAATGACTTTATAAATTGGTCCATCTTAGGTTACAGCTGCCATGGAAAGCACATTAGATACGAACACCATGACTGTTATTGGAGAAGAACTCTTTCTATGTTGCACTTTCTTTCTGGAATGCACTTCCCACTTTCCCTGCCTGCTAACTCCTAGTTGCTCTTTTAGCATACGTTTTGAAGAATAAAACAAAGGCGGCTGAGGATTTTTACTTCACAGATATCCAGATGGCTTAAGTGATCAAGTCCCATTTTAGAAAGGACAAAATTTTACCAGCTTTGTAGTTTTTCCTTCCTTTTGTATTTAAGTGCAAAGCCTGTTTGCACTTTATATCTGAAATAACTCAGTGAATTCTGCTATTATGACTTTAAGTAATGTATTAAATAAGGTTATATTAATTTTTCATGTAAATATTAGCTCTTTAATCTAAATCTAAAGCTAATTTTAAAAATATTTTATTTCTTACATTTTTGATATAAAATATATCATATATATAAGGCTATTATAAAATATACATGATATTTTAAATGATAATAATAAAGGGAATACCTGTGCACCCAGCACCACTCAGTTTAAGGACTAAAGTGCTATCAGTGTTTTTGACATTGGAGTATCTTATTCTAATCCTATACCCTGTCTCCCCTCTACAGATAATTCTTATTCTGAATTTTTTTCCATCTTTCCCATGTTTTTCTTTATAGTTTTATCTCATGTCTACACAATGCAACCAAATTATTTAATTCGGCTTGTCTTTAACTCCATAAAATAAAATCATATATATATATATATATATATATATATATATATATATAAAATTCTAGACTTGCTATTTCATTCAATATTTTGTTTTCAGAACTCAATTATCTTGGTGTGTGTAACTTCGGCTTTCTTCATTTTCACTTCTGTTTCTCATCTCATTTTATGAACTTATCATGATTGGTTTATCCATTCTATCTCTGATGGGCATTTGCATCGTTTCTAGGGTTTTCCTTTAAAAAAAAGTTGACAAGTTTCTGTGAATATTCTTCTATGTGTCTTTTGGGGTTTGTACCCAAGAGTTTCTTCAAGGTGTATACCTAGGTATAGAATATCTTGATTGGTAAAAAAAAAAAAAAAAAAAAAATTATCATATTCTAATTACTAAGAAATGCCAACTGATTTTACTTTGAATTTACACCCCCATCAGCAGTGTGCGTGAATTCCCACATTTCCACATCTTTACCAATATTTTGTCATTTCTGACTATTTAATTTTTGACAAACTGGTGGTAGAATATTTTATCCTTAAGTATTTCTTTATTACTCCCTTCTTAAAGAGGCAAGATGCAAAAAAAGAAAGTAACAAGATATCTGAATATACTTGTGATATTATCCAGCCTATAATCATCAGAATTATTTAGAGAAATTCAGTAAAATCTTTTGATTTTTTCCCATACGTAGCTGCACCATTTGCTTGGTATGACCTTCAAGCATTGGCTTTAGTGGCATGGTTTCTGGACCGTGGCTCCACCATGGGAATTTCTTTTCCCAAAAGATGTCAATGAAGGACGAAAAATTCTGCAAATCTCCTTCTCTCCATAAAAACAAAACGAACCACTGCTCAGGCTATCGCTACCAGTTCTGCTAGGAGTCTGACGTCTGTGTTCTGCATATTTCTCCCTCCTCTCTCTTAAAAAACTGTGCAGCCAAGCAGTTAAGAAGTCATAGAGTCTGGGCCACAAAGCCTGGATTTGAATCCTGACTTCCCCACCTACTAGCTGTGAGCCTACTGGCAAATGCCTCAGTGTACACATCTATAAAATGGGGAAGACAATAAGGCCTATATCATAAGTTTGTTGTGAACGTTAATTAGTTAATAAATATAAAGCATTCGTAGGAGACCCACACATAGTAAGTACTCAATAAGTTTCATCTCTGTACAAGCTAGCTCATATTATTAACAAGCATTTGCTATTTTAGGTAAAATTATCTCCTTTATTTTTGTCTCTCCCACTAGGCTATAAATTCAGACTCTGCCTTTTTTGCTTATTCACAGCACCTTATTCAGGCTCTGATGCAGGGGAGACAGTCATTATTTGATTACATAAGTATCAGAAACACAATTAAATAGCTATAATTCATCCGGTCCCAAAGCCCAAAATAGATTATACCAGATACACTTGTTTACATCTCATAGCTTCCTCAGCTAACCCCTATAAAATCTGGGAAAGTGTGGTGTTTTTACAACATCCTCGAGAATTGAAATTCGGCCCCCCGAAGGACAACCAGCAGCATGACTATCCTACTAAAAGTCAAACCAAAGTCAGAGAACTGTGTTAGAGAGAGAGCGCAAGTCCACCGTTCCTCCGAAGATCACACTACCAGAAGGGAAAGGAAGAAAAAGACGATTTAACACTACAACAGAAAGAAGAGGGGATAACCAGCGATGGAGACATTTTGTTTAAAAAAAAAAAAAATCTAGGGAGAATTGTGGCATGTATAATAGTGCTCCAGCGTTTCAATACACCACACACACACACACACACACACACACACACACACAATAAACGACTGTGAAGAAAACAGTTATCATTTAGAAAGCAGAAGAATTAAAACAACGACAACAGCTTCAAATTAGTATCCTCACATAATGCATTAGGCCAGGCTCCATGGGAAACAGAGTCTTTGAGCAAGATTTACATACTCCTAAATGAAGGGAGTCAGAAAGGATGGGCAGCAGGTTTGGACAAAAGGAGAGGCTGACATGTGATTCAACTGCAACAGGTGTCTCAGACAGTCCCAGGGCGTGCTCAGCGCTGGGATGGCCCTCCAGACACTTCTAGGATTGAAGCAAGAGGCCAAATTTTGTGAGTTCCAATCCTACCCTACCGCCCCCATGAATCAGTTGCTGGATTCAGGCCACTCTGCAGAGTTGGACAGTATAATTCCCAGGGAGGTATTCAGCAAGCCACACTCTGAGGGAGTGAGGGAATAAATGCTTCCAGATTGGAGAGGGATCTGGGTAGCACAATAGAGCATCACTACACATAAATTTCAGAAGTCACTGTATCCAAAAAATTAGAAGGAAAAGGCAGATTGCTATAATAAAAAAGCAATGAGAGAAATAGAAAATTTTTTAAATTAAAAAAAATAAAGAATTTGCCACATGCAAAGTATTCCATAAAAATATGTAGGTATAAAGCCAAGAAATTTCAAATGACGATGAAAGAGACCATATTATTAGCAAAAACTATCAAAGACAAAGAAGTTTAAATCAAGAGCACCAGCATTTGAGAAATAAGGAACAGAGAAAATGGCTGAAAGGAAATTAACAACTATTAATAGAACAGAATTTGCAGAAATGAAAGAAACCCATTAAAGAGGCCCACTGAGTACTAAGTAAGATTTTAAAAACAAAATTCATACCAGATATGCTTACAAAATTTCAGAACACCAGGAATAAAGATTAGATTCTAAAACTTGGCACACATTTTGGGGCAGGGCTGGCGCATAGAAAGAAAAAAAAATAGCTTGCATAAGAAAAAGCATCATCATGCTGGCCTCTGATTTACCATCAGCAATACCTTTCACATCCTTAAAGGGAAATGACTTTGAATCTACAATTTTATCCTAGACAAGGTATGAATCAATAGTGGGCTCTGAATAAAGACATTTTTAATGAAACAAGATGGGACCGGGGAGGGAGACAAACCATAAGAGACTCTTAATCTCAGGAAACAAACTGAGGGCTGCTGGAGATTGGGGGGAGGGCTAGGGTGGCTGGGTGATGGCCATTGGGGAGAGTATTTGCTACGGTGAGTGCTGTGAATTGTATAAGACTCATAATTCACAGACCTGTACCCCTGAAACAAATAATACATTGTATGTTAATTAAAAAAGAAAAAGAAAAAAAGAATAAAGACATTTTTAGACATGGAAGGGTCCAGAAGATTTTTCTGTCACCAATTCTTCCTTGGGAAATTACTTAAATAAATAGTCCTATAAAATGAGGGGATAAGCCTAGAAAGAAAAAGAGTGAGATTCAGTATCCAACTCAGGAGAGCAGAAGAGAAGGCATGCCTAAAAAGTCAGTGCCATCTAGGGTGGAATTCCATCAGAAGCAAGATCCCCAAAGAAGCGAGTTCCCAGCTTAGAGAGGATTACTGAGATGTTGGGAAAATGTAAAATTGTCACAAAGACAAACAATGCTGGACTCTTTTTAAAAAAGAAAAAAAAAAAAGCAATTTTGGAAACAACAGGGGGAAGAAAACAAATTGCTACATTAAAATAAAAACTTAATAAAACAAACTGTTACACAAAAAACAAATTAAGTCATGGTACTCAGGCTCTGCAGTGAACACTTTTCCTTAGTCAATAAAATAAATGCACTTTATTGATTTTAAACTTTTAGAATGACCCTCTGGACAAAACACAGAAGACTTAATAAAAGTACAAATAAGAACATAAAGGTTGAAAATTTAAAAATAAAAGTGATGATAAGTGGGAAGAAGAGACATATTCATTTCACCAAGGGAGCAGTCAAGAGATATTATCAACAAATGATGAACCATGAAACAGAACTTTAAAAATATTAAAATACAGAATTAACTATTAAAAAACTAAAAATACTGATGTGAGAGAGGATTTATCTGGAACTGCTTGTGAAGACAGTTATAAATACCACCCATCAGGAAGAACCATAAATGCCAAGGACACTCAAACAGATTGATGAAGCTATCAGTGTTAATCTATTAGGAATTCTAAAAATAAGTCTATTAATACTGCCAGCATCTATTTTTTCATGCTTATTGCAACAAAATCACAAATGGTAAAGAATTCCACAAATGAGCATTTCAAAATTACACCATTTAATTACTTTATAAAATTATGCAATACTACAGAGTGATAATCACAAAGCACCTTAGGATATTATTTTTAATTGCTATGGAAAATGCTGTCCATATTTTTCCAGTTAAGATCACAAAACTCTTGGAAGAGTGATTTCCACTCCTAGGTTCAGAAAAAAAACCTGTGATTCTAGCTACATAATATATTCGAATAAATGTGTTATGGGATAAGTATTTTCTTCCCTCAAAGGCTCCAAATAGATTTGTTAAGGATAAATGGTTTTGAAAAGTATATATTTTTGAGTGTACACAACCTTTTGCCCACAGCCGAATAATTAGTAAGTTACTTAAAATTTCATGCTGTGAGATGAGGAGGGGAATATCCACTTAACAATTAACTGAATTAAATGAAAAGTTTTTTATATAAAATACATATGACAGTGTCCAGACATTGCAGCTAGACAATGATGTGTTAATTTTTAACCAAAGTGGTCTTCTAAGGTAAAACAATTTCACCTACTCTGGCCTGAGACAATGTTGGTATAATCATTCATAGAAGTCACAGAGAAATTAAAGGCTCTTTGTAATTAATGCAAAATACATTAAATGTTTTCAATAGGAACAAAAAAGATGAGACATCATTCCTTCCTATATCAAACATGGAGTGACCAGAGAAAAAAGTAAATTTGAGGACAGAGGGACGATGATGGTGATATTGCCCATCTTGTGAGACATGAATAAGGGAGGCGAAAAAGTGCAGATAAAGAACTTAGCTGGAAATTACTATCAGGATACATGTCTATATGTTGTTGAGCGGGAGGCCTTGTTTTAAAGACAAGTACCCAGAATTGTTTCTTAAATATTAATGAAATTGGTATCCCCAACAAAGACATTAAGTTTCACTTTTATCGAAAAATTTAATCTGAATAAATGCAATGCATTTAAAATGGGGAAATACATTAGTTTTTATATTTTGTTGTTCTTCCCAAATAGTTTTCTATCCCAAGAGCAAAAATAGGATATAAATTGGGCCACATAAAAATTAAAAGCCTTTGAAATTCAAAGCATACCATCAAGAAAGCGAAAATGCAGGGGCGCCTGGATGGCTCAGTGGGTTAAGACTCTGACTCTTGGTTTCAGCTCAGTTCATGATCTCAGGGTCATGGGATCAAGCCCTGTGACAGGCCCTGTGCTCAGCATGGAATCTGCTTGAGATTCTCTCTCTTTCTCTCCCTCTCCCCCTAACCCCGTGCATGCCCACACTCGCTCACTCTCTCTCTCTCAAATAAATAAATCTAAAAAAAGAGAAGAGAAGAGAAGAGAAGAGAAGAGAAGAGAAGAGAAGAGAAGAGAAGAGAAGAGAAAGAAGAGAAGAAAAAAAGGAAAGAAAAGAGTAAAAATGCAAACCAGAGACTGGGAGAAAATATTTGCAAATGTTATATCTGACAAGAGCCTTGTAACCAGAATATACAAAGAGCTCTCCCAACTCACTACTAAGAAGATAGCCTGCATTTAAAATAGGCACAATATTTGAATAGACATTTTATCAAAGAAGATATGCAGATGGCCAACAAGCACATAAAAGATTCTCGACATCATCAGTTATGAGATAAATACAAATGAAAACCAGACAACGATAATAAGAGTCAAACACTAACAAGTGGCAGGGACGTGGGAGAACGTAGAGAAATAGGAAGACCATATCTTGTGATGGAAATGTAAAATGGTGCAGCCACTTTGGAAAACAGTTTATCTGTTTCTTAAAAAGCTAATCAGATGGTATGTGCCCAAGAATTAAAAACATATGCCCACACAAAGACTTGGTATTCAAATAATCATTGTAAATTAATCATAATGACCAAAAAGTGGCAACAACTCAAATATCCATCAACAGGTGCATGGATAAACAAAATGTGGTCTATCCATACAACAGAATAGTACTTGACAATAAAAAAGAATGCAGTACTAATGTATACTGCAAGCATAGATGAATTTCAAAAACTTTACACTAATTTAAAGCAGCAGACACAAAAAGTTACATATTACACAATACCATTGATATGAAATGCCCAGAAAAGGCAACCTATAGGAACAGAAAATGAGTAGAAATTTTTTGAGACCGGGGTATGAATGGGAAGTGAATGCAAAAGATCACAATGGATCTTGCTAGCATGAGGCCAATGTCCTAAAATTAGACTGTCCTGGAGGTTGCACAACTCTGTGCATTTACTAAAAACCATTGAATTCTACATTCAAAGGGGATGAATTTTATGGCCTCATACCTCACTAAACCTGCTTATAAGCAAACAAAGAATAAATGAACTAATTGACTGACTTGATAAAATTAGTAAAAGCACACAACCAGTGGGAGACTTTTCTTACCTAGGAGTGCCAGATTAGAATATCTGAATAGAGCAAATGAACTACCAGCATCCCAAGCAGGGTGGGTCAGAAACGCCACATTTGGGGATTGAGACAGATGAAAGCATTAGACAGTGATGTTTTAATTTTTTAACCCAAGTGGTCTTCTAAGGTAAAACAATTTCACCCATTGTGGTCTGAAACAATATTGATATAATCACTCATAAAACACACAGAGAAATTAAAGGCATTTTGTAATTAATGCAAAATACATGAAGTGTTTTCGATAGAAACAAAAAAAGTGAGACATCATTCCTTCCTGTATCAAACATGGAGTGACCAGAGGAAAAAGTAAGTTTGAAGACAGAGGTCAGGAACTAAGATTTGGAAACTTGGAGTTACCGGGAACTCGACCAGTACTGTCCAGTAGGACTCTCTGTGAGCTGGAAATGCCCACATCCTAGCTACTTGCCACGTGGGTCTACTGAGTGCTTCAAATACGCTAGTGAGGAGGAACACATTTATATAATTTTTAATTTAATCTTAATTTGAAATTAAATAACAATATGTGTCTACTGGGCTTAGAGTCTAGTAGGGAAAATAACCGCGCACAAATAGATGTATTACAAGAAAGGAAACAACAACCTCAAAAAAGGCCCCAGGAGTTTGGTAGCAATTCAGTGAGAGAAAATAATTTGCAGCTTACACACACCAAAAAATCGTGGAAGCTTTGAAAGACTTAAGCTTGTCCTAAGAGATGGGTAGATGTGGTCTCAATGAGGAAAGAAAAACATCAAGACTGGAGAACAGTCATTTTAGGTCGTTTCAAAGAAAGGGTCACAAATTAAAATAGGTGAGGGAAGACTTGATGCAGACTGGGGGCAGGGAGAGGAAGGGTCTTTAATTTGGGGCAAATGACTTTAGATTCTTTTCTGAAAACTAAGCAATTGTACAATAAGCTATTGAGTCTCCCTAGTAAATCTGGAATTTTTTTCTCTCCTCTCTGACTCCCCTAGAGTCTCTGGTGGGTCATGCCTTCATCATCTCTCACCTGGCCTGCCTATTTGGACCTAGTCCATTTAAAGAAGTGCTCACAAAATATATATGGGGTTAAATATGTAATAATAGCATCCTGTTGTCAGACTCTCCCCTCTGGAATCAGTCCATAGCCCTCTCATTTCTGCCACTTTGGATGTTATTTCTTGCATTAATTTCTGTGACTTACTCACTGACCTGTGTTGGTCCTACGTCTCAACCCCTGGTTTACTTGTAGAGTGCCTCTGTCTTAGCCATTCCCCTACAAGGCGTTATTCAAAGTCAACTCAGGAATACTGTAGGCACAACCTGATCATCTCCCTCTACCACCGTGAGCCACACTCTGGGTAACGGGGCCTCCATTCCAGTTCTGTGGGGCCTCAGCCCCCACCAGGGAGGGGAGTCAGAGAAGTGCCCCATCTCTGGTCTCTCTTCACCCAAAACACTCATGATCATATTTGCAATAATATCTGTACAGTGCTTTGTAGTTCTAAAATCTTATTTAAATCCCAAGAATCCTCCTCTAAGTCTGCCATGGTGCTCTGAGTCCCTTCCCAAAACATGAACCTGATCATTTCATATTGCTGCTGGCTCCTTGTTGCATGGAAAATTATTTTAAAAAATGCAAAGCTAATCATTTAGGGCTGTCCATTGTCAGGCTGTCTTTGAGCTCTAGCTCCCCATAATTTTAAATTGAACTATAACCATTCATTCCCTAAATTTACTGAAGTCTGACATTCCCCTTTTTACCTCTGCCATTCCTTCTTGAAATACTGTTCCCTTGCCTTTGTCTTAGTTGCTCTTTAGGATTAGCTTACATACCACCATTCTGGGACGCTTCCACTGTCTTCCTTCTCCAAATTTTGCCTTTTCCAGCTTTGAGTTGTTCATTAAGCTCCTTGCCCTTCTCAGTAACTTCCTTCAGGAAAGGGACAAGGTCTCATCCATTCCTGTCTCCAGCATTGGCATACACTAGGTGCTCAGTAATTATTTTTAATCAGTCTGGGTTGGGGGTGGGGACTCATCTAATTCAACAAGATGACACAGAAAAGGAAATTACAGATCAACACACAAAATATTTCCATCTATAAGACCAAAGTATAATTATATTTTAAGTATTTTTAATCACACTGTAAGTGACATAGGAATGAGTTATTACCTTACCATATTTCATAAACACAATCTTCCCAAGTGAAAAAAAATTTCTTCGATTGGCTAAAAATTAGTTATATTTAAACTAAAAGGAATTTCCTGAGGAAAGCATTATCTGATTCACTTGCTTATGCTTAATCCAGAACTTCTTTCCCTCTGAAAAGTATAGCAAAAAGGAAAGGAGATTTGCTACATCAATCCACTAGTACAACACATTATTTCTTTAGTCACTTTAATGTAGATGGACCACACTGAAATATCCTTGGAAAACCACTTTAGATTCTTTGATATGAAAAAATGTATTACACTACTAAATTATTTATCCACATCACTGCAGCTCAGATTTTGAGGATATCTACTGCAGAAATGTACGGATAGTCATTTCTATAGCCATTTTTCACAAGAGGTAAAGAACCATTTTTTTCCAAGTTAAGCCATACAGCGAAACCTATTGCCTATTGTCATACTTGTTCAAAGATCAGAACCCATGATGAGGCCATCAGTCGTATGCCATGTCTGTCAATCCAGGTGCAATTTAAGTTCAAGGGGCTTAAACTTTGGTTAAGACAAGCATTGCATGTGTTGCCTACCCAAGGTTTCATGAGAAGCTGAAGATTGGTGAGGTATACTTTACCTAAGGCCATTAATCTAATCTCAAAATAGAGATCCAGAAAATTCCCTCTTTAGCAGGAAAGTTTGGGCACCTACCTCATTATAGGACCTTCCAACTCATGTATATTCGGAAAATACCCCCTTGGAGACCCGCCAAAGGACTGAATCGCACTTCTAACAGTTACCATTTTGAATGGCTACTTTGTGCTGACAGAGTGGTAAATATGTTTTCAGTTGGGAGTAATCTTCATAGAAACAATGAGCTAGACAGGCCTGTACCCATTGTATAGATAAAGGTACAAGCTCAGAAAAGTGAAATAACCAAAGAAGACACACGCTAATTAGAAAAAGTGGGCAATCAGGAATTAAACCCAGATCTGTCTGAACCCAAAGCTGTGGCTCTAACATCAGCTGCCCTTCAAAATACCCTTTGTTTTGGTCTTTTGGGAGAAATACACTGTTATCAACATGAAAGTCAGGCCTTGGTTTTTCAGCCCTGGTCTTAGTTGCAATATGTTAGGAGAGATTTAGATCTTGGAATTAATATTATGTTATTTCATATATAATGTAAAAATCTTACAACAGTATAATTCCATTTACTCTTTGTCTTCTTTAGAGTTATTGATATTATATATTTTATTTTAACATTATCGTATAACTCTTTCAATAAAATACTGGGTTTGCTTTCCATAGCCAATCGTCTTTTAAATAATTTGAAGAAAATATTCATCTATATCTACTCACAAGCTTACTATTTCTGTGCTGTTCAAGCAAATTGACGTCATTTCTCTTGAGTAGTGCAGTTCTTCTAGTGACAAATTCTCCTGGCTGTGTTTATCTGAAAATGCCTTTATCTTCTCATTTCCATTTTTTAAAGGACTGTTAGCTTGGTAGAATTACAGGGTGGCTGAATGTTTGGCTCTTTAGTACTCCGAAGGTGTCATTTTGTTGTCTTCTGACTCACACTGTTTCTGATGAGAAGTCACCCATCACTCTTCGTGTTGCTCTCCAGTATATAAAGTATCTCTTTCTCTCCAACTGCCTGGAAGATTCGTCTGTGGTTATCAGCAGTTTGAATATGAGATATCTGTTTGTGGTTTACTTTGTGTTTATCCTGCTTGGGCGTGCTGAGTATCTCAGATGTGTGGGTTAATGTTTTCTATTAAATTAGGGAAATGTCAGGCCATTATTTCTTGAAGCATCCCCTCCCCACCCCATTCTCTTTCTCCTCTCCTTCTAGAACTCCAATTTACACACACATTAGATATTGTCCCCCAGGCCACAGGTAAAATGTTTTTCATCCTGTTTTCTTGCTAGACTCCCATTTTAGATTATTCCTATTAATCTGGTGATTTTTCCTACACTGTTCGTTTTACTCTTAAACTCATCCAAAATATTTTTTATTTCAGATACTTTTCAGATCTACGACTTCCATCAGGTTCCTTTTGATAGTTTTCATTGTCCATCTATTTCCATCATTTTCTTATGTCTCTGTAAAACTTTGAACATATTTATAATAGTTGTGTTGATGTCTTTGCTTGCAAGTGACATTATGTGGGTCATCCATGGTTCTTCTGTGTGCGTGTCTGTATGTGGTTTCTTAATTACAGGTCACATTTTTTGTTTCTTTTCCTATCTCGTAAAATTTTATTTCATACAGACACTATTGAAAATCAGTGAAATTTGAAGAATATTCAATTCGGGAGGTTTCTTTGCTTTACTTGTCTTCTCCCAGAGAATACGAAGTCCTATTTTGGCAGCGGAAGTAATGAGGTGGTCATTCATAGTTCACCAAAAGTCATTTTGATTTGTGAATTAGTCTGCTCAAGCTGCAACAACAGAATACCACAAACTGGGGGTCTTAAACAACAGAAATTTATTTTTTCACAGTTCTGGTGGCTGAGAAGTTCAAGATCAATGTGCCAGCAGGAAGACAGTGTATACACTGTCAGTGTGGTGGTGGGAAGGAAAGCAAGAGAGAGAGCTCTGAGGTATCTCTTCTTGTAAGAATACTAATTCTATCTGATCAGGGCCCATTTTTACAAACTCATTTAACCTTAAGTACCTCCTTACAGGCCCTATTTCTGAATATAGTCACACTGCAAGTTAGAGCTTCAATATATGAATTTGGGGATATGCAATTCAATCCACAGCATTGCACCCCTAGCACTCCCCCAAATTCATGTCCTTATCACATGCAAAAATACACTCATTCTATCTCAACAGCCCCAAAAGTCTTAACTCATTCCAGCATCAAATCTAAACGCCAAAGTTTTATCTAAATTTCTAAATCAGATGCAGATGAGCCTTGAGTTATGATTCAGCATGAGGTAAAATTCTTCTCTAGCTGTGATCCTATGAAACCAAAAAAGGTCTTTCTAGAATGCAATGGTAGGACAGGCATAAAGTAGACATTTCCACTCTAGAAGGAGGAAATAGGAAAGAAGGAAAGGGCGATAGGTCCCAACCAAGTCCAATACCTAGCAAAGCAAATTCCATTAGATGTTAAAGGTCAAGAAAAATTCTCTTTGCTTTGATTAAATGCTTCTGGCTCCCCTGAAGCAACTTGTCTCCCCTCAAATTCCTATGCTGAATCCCTAGCACCCAATGTGAATGTATTTGGACACAGGGTCTATAAAGAGGTAATTAAGGTTAAACGAGGTCATAGAATGGAGTCCTAATCAGATAGGATTAGAGCCCTTATGAGAAGAGACACCAGAGAGTTCTCCTCCCTGCTAATGGCCCACGAATGCACCGAGGAAAGGCCATGTGAGCACACAGTGAGAAGGCAACCACCTGCAACCCAAGGGGAGAATCCTCACCAGACATCGCCCCTCCTGACACCTTGGTCTTAAACTTCCCAGCCTCCAGAACTGTGAAAAAATAAATTTCCGATGTTTAAGCCACTCAGTCTATGGTACTTGTTACAGCTGCCTGAGTTGACTAATACAATCTGGAATTGAATTTCAGATTTAATAAGATAATTTTAGCCAGGAGGTGGGCTGAGATTCCACCTGTAAACTTACAATAAGAGAGTCGTCAGTTCCACACCCAGTAAGAATATGCAAAACTGCACAAATTCTTCCTGCTGCTTGGCCTCCTCCTCGTTGCCCTGCTAAAGAAAAATTAAAAAGGGAACTGGGAGAATTTTAGGTCACAGAAAATACTGTGTTTGGGGTACACCAGATCTCAATCTATCATGCTTGCCTTAATCAACACCCACAATCCAGCTGGCCCCTTTTCTTCCAGGTAAATCTGGCAGCCCTTCTCCTCAGCCTGTCTGCCCCCAGAACCACATCTCCCCAGCACTCCCCAGGAAGCTGTCACAGCTCACAACATATGTAGGAACATCTTTCTCTTTACGAATCAGTTTGCTTGGGCTTCCCTCTGTCCACCATTCCTCAATTATCTCTTAAATAAGCATAATTGTTATCTTATGATTTTTCTTAGTATTAGCACAAAAGTGAAAATCTTTCTATCCTCATCCAAACGAATATCAAAATCTACTTTTTTAGGTTAAATTTTTAGTTGGCTTTGATAAAATATTTCATTTAAGAAAAGAGAGACTACTTCTAGGTCACATGAACATTAGTTGAATATATAATATTGACTTTGTTCTCAGTCACAAGAAAACGTATTTATTTCTGTTAGCAAACAGTTTATTAGATTCCTCTTTTAAAAAAGTAATGTGATACTTCAACATTTTTCTCTATTACTGATGCTTGAACGAAATCTCATTCAATTGTTTTCCTACATCAAAGACTGAGTCATGTAACTACTAATTTCCTTAACTAATAAAAGAAACATTTACCTTTCTGACAGCCTTGGAGAACAGAGGATTTATAGGTATCAAGGCAACTTATTATTCTATATGAACAATGAAACTAAATTTATTTATGAGTTCTATTTTCTTCATTCAATAACATCTGAAGTACAGGAAAAGAGTGTTGAGAAGTAAGCCTTACCAACTTAGTTAATAGAAAAAGAAATCAGGCCAAATTCTTTTTAAAATCTGAAGTCAAATAGGGGCACGTGGCTGGTTCAGTAGGAAGAGTGTGTGACTCTTGATCTTGGGGTTGTGGGTTTGAGCCCCATGTGGGATGTAGAGATTACTTAAATAAAGAATAAAAAATGCTAAGTCAAATAATGTTTTAAATAAGGAAGGTTTTAGATTATCCACGACTATACACAGATTCTCAATGGCTACTAGTAATATATTGGTAAAGATCTTACGATACTTTCTTTCATTAATAAACACAAGAAATGAGTTGTACATGTAACCGATGGCAATTGTTCTCTTTTGCACATTTACTATTTTTGCTTTACTAACAGTGTTAAGTAACTCCAATCGAGTTTATTGGACTCACTGTGTTTATTACATACACACATAAGCAATGCACATTTTTCTTTAAATGAAAAAAAATTACCCTAATGCACCTTAGTTTATGAAAATGCACTTTTGCTAGAATGCACAGAGTTTTACCCATAAATTTTGGCTTTGATGTTTTATGTGTTTAATCAATATGACATCAGCCTATCAATAAAAATTTTTTTAACTGGGAAATGTGTTGCTATACCTTGAATGCAAAACATCATTCAAAACACATAAAATGTTTCCAGTATCTTTGATTTCAGATCACTAATTGGAAGTTCATGTTCTGACAATCAGATTGACCTTGTATTGCTTTTTGCAGAAAAAATCCTAAGATCACCATAGTTCTCCTCTTCCTAATCAGATTTTATCTATTACAAAATAGGCCCCTCTTTAGGAGCCTTGGTAAATATTGCAAAAACAGAGGTGCAGAAGAGATCACATAGGAGTGGGAGGGTTAGATATGGTATCATGCTGGCTCTTACCCCACATCATACCTTTTGCTATTTCTCCTTTCTGGTCTTTCCACCTTAATCTTTTGACACTGAACAATCCTATATGGTTGGCACCGTCCCATGGAGCTGCCCGCCAATGGACCACATGGAAGGGAGTACCCAAAAGAGAGACTGATTTTGAGAACAGACTCATGAGGGTTGAGGAGAGTCCCTCCCACTCATCTTTTTTTTCCCCCCAATATTTTGAATCTATCAACACAAATCTCCCTCTTCCATCTATGTTTTCCACCACTTCCCTTTATGCACCTGGGCTCAAGATAAGTTGAACACTTGAACTTGGACAGGAGGGATGATTTCTAATTACCCATCCCTCCTGTGTGTGTTGACTACAAAATGTTGATTTCATTACTTTCCTTTTTTAAAGATTTTATTTATTTGAGAGAGAGAGAGCATGAGTGAGAGAGAGAAAGAGAGAGCATGAGTGGGGGGTAGGGAGGGGCAGAGGGAAAGAGACAAGCAGAGTCCCCGCTGAGCAGGGAGTCCAATATGGGGCTGGATCCCAAGACCCTGGGATCATGACCTAAGCTGAAGGCAGACGTTTAACCATCTGAGCCACCCAGGTGCCCCTGATTTCATTACTTTCAGTAACTATTCAAAGTCTAGCTCAAACAGTGCCTTGTCTAACAAAAATGACCAATTCTCTTTTGGTCTTGTCACATCCCTTTTTTCTGCTCTGTTTTATTAATAACTGTAGTCACATCTGTCACACTCTTCATGCCTATAAGCTCTTTCAGAATGGACGGTGTACGATACACATCTGTCTCCTGGGGTTGCACTTGTAAGGTGCTTAGTGAGTATCTATTGACTCAAAGATTGAAGGAACAAGATGTTTTTAAAGAAAAAGAACTTTTTTAGCACCTTGGAAAACTCAGTATGAAATTTCATTATTTAAATTCAGCTTATTTAGTCCCATCACAGATCTGAAGTCCAAACAGAGGGGGGAAGAACAGACTTTTTGCCACGCTGACCCTTTCTTTCTCAAAAAAGTGGGGGAGGAGGGAGAGGAAGAGAGTAGAATATGAGCAGGAGGAAACAGTGTGGGAGATGGTGAAAGAAAAAATGAATTGAAAAGAAAGATGTCAAAAACTAATGATGTACTAGACATCGGCTAATTGAATTTAAATAAAAAAAAAGAAAGAAAGAGGTTAGTGGGATGAATTATACCTGATGATCTTTGGATGCTGAGGTGGGTCTTTGGGCAAAGAGGAAGAATTTAATTCTAAAGAACTGAAATGATCATCAGAATGTTTTCTGTGTGCTTGGCAACCATCAGCGAATGACATTATGGTGAGTAGCCTAAGGGAAGGGACCCCTGTTGCTGATTCTCTAATTCCACTTATTGATTACAGCCAACACTGCTTCCTGGCTGATGGGAAGGAGGCTCTTTGGAAATGCCATGCCTTCTGCACATGTCTTCAGAGCAGCCACTGTGCCTTGAATCATTGTCCAGGCAGATGGAAACTTCACGTTAGAGTTTGAAATAACCACAGACCCTCACATTTCCATTATAGCTCAGAGGTTATGGCCAAGGTGTTGTGTTTAGCTTCCTTCGGGAAGTGTCACCCCAGGCACACATTTTTACCCCTGTCCTATGCTGCCCGCCCTCTGACCCCGCCCCAGAAGACGGTTACAACTCAGAAAAAAAAAAAAAGAAAAAAAAAAAGGTCCCAAGTCTCTCTTGGGACTCCCCTGTCCTCTCCCTTTCCCATAGCGCTTAGGACGATCTCACAGATCCGAAGACCCCAAGCCTTGAATAAGAAGTAGAAAAATCACCTTCTCTGGAGTTGAATTTTGTCCACTAAAGTGTTCCCCCCAAAACACCCATAGTAAAATGTCTGACATTTGAAATCCCTTGAAGGGAAGAAGCCAGTGAAAGGTCAAACTTGGTGTTTAGCTGCCCTTTCGAGAAAGAAAGTCTGGTTTGGAATGTGGTTGTATGAAATTGCAACAGTCATGTGAGAACTTTCCCTGAGAGCAGAGTTGGGAAGGGGGAAACTCCCTCTGATGGAGCACACCCTACATGGCAGGCCTCAAGCTTGGCAGCTCATATCTCATCCATTTCGCCCTTTAGTCTTTTTATTCTTATAATATGCTTGTGAGGTAAGTATTAAGATCCCCATTTTACACATGATAAAATTAAAATTCAGAGATTTGGAGTTATATGCTCATGATAATAAAACTGGCAAATTATGGGGCAGAGATTTGAACTTCTGTCTTTCTGACAACAAATTCTCTCTCCGTTACACTACACTCTGGTGACAGGAACACAGTATCAAGGTGGGCAGGTGGAACAATGCTCCAAATAAGAAAAGATTGTTTTAGGAAGAATATTAGGGCTCTGAACATAACCTCGCCTTAATTCCTAATGCTACCCAGCATGGCTCTGTGTCTGGGCACTCCTCTCTACCTCCTCTTGGCCAGCACTTGTGGGAATAGGGCTGGGATCTAATCAGCACACAAGTGAGCTCTTTCCCAACAGCGCCACCAGCTTTCTGATCAAAGGCAGAAAGAATGATCTCAAAGAATATTGCACAGTCCTGTTTCAGGTAAAAATTACACATTGCCCTTCCATACAACAGGGTCAAATAGTGGTTATCGTCACACTAACTTGGCTCAAATCCCAATTCCAAAACATCTTGGATATATTATCTTGGGCAAGTTACTTAAGGCCTCTAAATTTTCAGTTTTCTCATCTTTAAAGCAAGGGGTAATCACAGAGCTTGATCTTCAGGATTAAATGAATAAGCTCATGTCCAGCATTTAATGAAATGTGTAACACATGCGAAGAATGTAAGAAATATTCTCTGTCTTCATTATGTATCTCACAGAGGACTGTAAGCACCTTGAGGATAACAATATTGATCCGGTCTTCTTTGCATAGGGTTGGTATGTAAAAAGTAACTAGTGGTAATTTGTAAAGTGCCTGATTATGGAACTCTGGACATGATATTATTTTTGTATAGTGGACTTAACATCTTTTCTCGAGGGCCTCTTTACTCCCTGTGACATGGAATAGGCTGGTAATGAATTCGGTGTATATGGCTAGATGATTCTTGAAATGTACGGAATATAAGTCATTGAATAAAACTAAATTCAAATGGCAACCAGAACAGGCTTAGAAACAAGACTAGGTCTAAGGCCACAGCAAACTGTAAAAATAACCACAGGCAAACTTATCTTTGATGGATGGCAATCTATCCCACAGGTGCCTCGGGACTCTAGAACTTTCCCTTATGACTAAGGAATTAGGAAAGCTTTCAAGGAATTTTTTACTGAGTTATCAAAAATTTTAAATGATACCACCACTAATTTGTTAGCTCCTAGGACACAGTATACTTAGCGTGCTTGTGACATTGACAATGTTTCCAAACATTAAATGTGATGCATTGTATCTAAACATCTTAATCAGCTGAAATGAAATTACTTAAAATTCCCTCCAGGATCTTATTTCTTAATGACTTTGGAACTAAAATTAGCTTTAATTCAATAGGCTATGTGTTCATCAATTTTCCAAAGACAATATGGAGAGAGATGGAGGAAGAGAGGAGGAGCAGACCAACTTTTTGATTTGCTGTCACATGACTTCAGGATAAAGTTTCTGATGCTAGGACCAACCCAGTTTCCACCAAACCTGATAAGTTCCCCCAGGCTAGGGTGCCAAAGCCCTTTAAGCTTCAGGATTATAGGAGGCTTATCATTATGACCATGAATCATAGAAGTTTAAGTATAGAAGCATGTCCCAGTGGAATCCAGCTGGATTAAAGAAACAAATAGATCTGAGGCACGTTTGTACAGCTGCATGCATTACTCAGAGCAAAGGACTGTCTAGTCTTAGGATAAGCCTCGACTAGTTCGGCAATGGTTTTGAAGTACTCTTAAACTAGCATAGTTCTAGCTACTTCGTAAGATTAATGAAGTAGTCTTCACCAATCAAATCTGTTTATGCAATCATTTAAATACAGCATATCCGTGCTTATCAGAAATCTCAGCCTTCCCAAGCCTGAGATAGCTACATTGGAAAGTATTAATAGGAAAATTGTCATAATACTATCATCTGGATCAGTACAACTTGGCCAGCACTGGTTCTTTGCAGTTCCGAGCAGGAGAAGTAATATCAAAGAACGGGACTTTGTGGTACCTCCTGCGTAAACATTTATAATATCCTGACATAGGTGTGATGCCAGATGGGTGCACAGGAATATGAAGAACATCTGAACTAAGGAGGAACTTACTACAAATGTCAGTTCTGGAAAGAGAAGCTGGGAGGTTCAGATGGCAATGGGATTGTGGGAAGAGAGGTAGTCACAATCTCCATTCTTTCTTAGCTCGCGTAGGCTGGAAAAAGCAGCTGGAAATCTGGACTTTGGGCAGATGATCCAAAGTTGGATTGTTGTGGCCCTTTATTCTGAGAAATCTATACATATACAACATGGCTCTGAGTAGTAGCCAAGGGGGACCGAGTGAGACCCAAGCCAGGGACTGACAAGAACTTGGCTGGACATCGTGGCCCTATTGTAGGGTTGATGGTATCTATTTCTATATGGCCAGCACTTATAGTTAGTATCTATTTATAACTAAGAAAGGGACCAGAGGCAGATAACCAGCCTTATGGCCACCTACAGATGCACGCGGAAGACTAGTTGGGTGTCCATCGTTCATCCTTGACACATTAAGACACCCACCTCCAGAGTCCAGTTGGAAGACTAAAAGGATTCTGGAGGCCACATGAAAGGTTGTATTTATCACTGGACCTCTGGATCAGTGACTGTCAGATTACAAATTCTTGCCCTTAGATGGGGAATCACCTAGGGTGGGAGACATTGTTTTTTATGCACCCTCCTTCTAGGAAGACCTGAGACTATCCAGATGACCTGAACCCCCCAGAAAAACTAAGCACAGGCAGAGCTTTGCCTCTTTTATTTGATAAATTATAAATTCTGATGGCTTTCTTCCACTTTAGAATTACTTCTAAGGATAATGGAACTCAACAGCTCAAAGCAAGCTGTCCTCCATATGTCATAGTGGAAAGAACATGGATTTTGTAATCAGGTAGATCTGAGTTCAAGTCTTGGCTCTGCTACTTATTGGATGGGTAATGGAACTGAGTTTATTACTTTCCACAATTTATGCTGTATACAGATAAAATGCATTGAGAAGGGGCACCTGGGTGGCTCAGTCAATTAAGTGTCTGCCTTCAGCTCAGGTCATGATCCCCGTGTCCTGGGGTGGAGCTCCGTATCAGGCTCCCTGCTCCTTGGCGAGTCTTCCTCTTCCTCTACCCCCGCTCATTCTCTCTCTCTCTCTCTTTCTCTCTCTCTCTTTCAAATAAATAAATAAAATCTTTAAAAAATAAGATACATTAAGGATTAAATGAAGAGAAAATTATTTTCTCATCTGAAGAATGGAAATAGTAACATTTATTTCCACATGACATATGACAATTAAATTAAGCAATATAGTTATAGGGATAATCAATAAATATGAGTTCTCTTTTCCATTATCCTGTACTCTGTATAAAAACATTTTTGTAACATTTTCATTGGATTCAACAACAGACTGTTTTTACTTGATTTGAATTGCAGGATAACCGATGCAATAAAAGTAATGATAAGATGCAAATTCCTCAACAAAATATTAGCAAATTAAATCCAACAATATATAAAAAGAATTATACACCAAAAAAAGGGGGGATTTATCCCAGGTATGCAAAACTGGTTCAACACTTGCGAATCAATCAATATAATCAATCACATCAATAGGCTAAAGAATAAAAATCACATAATTACATGAATAGACATGGAAAAGGCATTTTACAAAATCCAACACCCATTCGTGATAAAAATGTTCAGCAAACTAGGGAGAGAGAGGAACTTAACTTGACAATGATCATCTACAAAAAAACAAATATCTATAGTGACCATAATCCTTAATGGTGAGAAACTAAAAGCTTTCTTGCTAAGATCAAGAGCATATGAAGAATTTATTTTCTCCTTTTCAATATTATACTAGAAGTCCTAACTAATGCAATAAGACAAGAGAAGGAAATAAATGGTATACGGATTGGGAAGGGAGACATAAAACTCTCATTGTTTCCAGATGACATTACGGTCTATGTAGAAAATCCCAAAGAATCATCATAAAAACTCCTGAAACTAATAAGTGATTATGGAAAGGTTGCAGTATACTAGGTTACAATACAAAAGTCAATCCCCTTTTCTATATACCAGCAAGGAACAATTGGAATTTGAAATTAAAAACAATACCACCTACTTTAGCATCCCCCCAAATTACTATACTTAAGAGTATAAACCTAACAAAATATGTAAGATCTATATGAGGAAAACTATGAAACTCTGTTGAAAGAAATGAAAGAAAAACTAAAAAACAGAGATATTCCAAGTTCATGGTTAGGAAAATTTACTATTGTCACGATGTTGATTCCTCCTAACTTGAACAAAGTTAAAGATCTGAGACTATCTGACTTACTATGGAGCTATAATAATCAAAAAAGTGTGGTAGTGATGAAAAAATAGACAAGTAGATCAGTGAACAAAATAGATCTACATAAATATAATTAACCAGTCTTTGATGAAGGAGAAAAGGCAATTCAATGGAGCAAAGACAGCCTTTTCAACGAATGGTAGTGGAACAATGGGCCACCCACATGCAAAAGATAATAATAATAATAATCCACACAAACTTACCTCTTCACAAAAATTAACTCAAAATGCATTATAGGCCTAAATGTAAAACATAAAACTATAAAACCCCTAGAAGAAAACATGAGAGAACATCTAGATGACCTTGGATATGGCAATGACATTTTAGGTACAACACCAAAAGCCTGATCCATGAAAGAAAGAAGTGATAAAGCTGAACTTCATTCACTTCATTAAAGTAAAAACTTTTGCTCTGGAAAAGACACTTTCAAAAGAATAAGAAGACAAGCTGTAGACTGGGAGAAAATAATTGCAAAAGACATTTCTGATAAAAAAAAAACTGTTATTCAAAATATACAAAAAATTCTTAAAGCTCAACAATAAGAAAATTGACATCTCAATTTAAAATGGGCAGAAGACCTGAACAGACACCTTCCCAAAGATGTGCAAATGACAAGTAAGTATGTGAAAAGATGCTCTGCACCATATGTCATTAGGGTAATGCAAATTAAATAATTAGATACTACTACACATCTTTTAGAATGGCCAAAATCCAGAACACTGACAGACACTAATTGCTGACAAAAATGCAGAGCAGCAACTCGCATTCATTCATTGCCATGAAAAGGCAAAACAGAATAGCCACTCTGAAAAACAGTTTGACAGTTTTTTACTTTGGAGGAAGTTATAAAGAAAACATGGTTGACAGATGAGCTAGACCCAGACACGTGGAGGCTCCTCATCCCCTCCCCTGTCCTTGGAATGTATGTTCTGCCCACAGTTCTCACAGTGGGAACTAATTTCAAGGACACAGTCTTGAGAGAGCTTTGGATGGTGTATGTGACTGAACCCTGTTAAGGGATTCTGGCAGGTGGGTGTGGAGATCTACTCATCTTGTAGCCACCCAAGACAGGTCTCAGATGTAAGATCCTTTGCTTATTAAACCTGTCATTTATCAATCTAGAGTGGCCTGCCTCTTCCTTCTATCTCTCCTTGTCCTCCGCATACAAGGGCCAGTTTCAGATTTCACTCAGGAAGCTCCCTAGATTGCCAACCAACACTTACAAAACTAAACACACTCTTACCTTGAGATCCAGTAATTGCACTCTTTGTTACTTACCCAAATGAACTGAAAATACCTGTCTTCACAAAAGCCTGCACAGATATTTATACCAGCTTTATTCATAATTGCTAAAATTTGGAAGCAACCCGGATGTCCTTCAGTAGTTGAGTAGGTAAATAAACTGTGGTATGTCTACACAATGAAATATTATTCAGCCACCCTCCCCAAAAAAATAAATAAATAAAGAGCGATCAAGCCATTAAAAGACATGGAGGAGTCTTAGGGGAGCCTGGATGGCTCAGTCGGTTGAGTTTCTGACTCTTGGTTTTGGCTCAGGTCATGATCTCAGGGTCGTGAGATTGAGTCCCACCTCAGGTCCTGCACTGGGTATAGAGCCTGCTTGGGATTCTCTCTCTTCCTCTTCTTCCGACATTCCCACCCACCTCTCTTAAAAAAAAAAAAGACATGGAGCAATCTTAAATGCATATTACTAAGTGAAAGAAGTCAATCTGAAAAGACTGTGTACTGTATGATTCCAACTATAAGACATTTTGGAAAAAACAAAACTATGGAGACAGTAAAAAGACCAGTGGTTGCCAAGGATTGGGGGGAGGGGAGATGAATAAACATCACAGAAGATTTTGGAGCTGTGAAACTATTCCATATGATACTATACTGCTAGATACATATTATACTTTTGTCAAAATCCATAGAATGTACAACACCAATAGTGAAACTTATTGTAAAGTACAAACTTTGGGGGATAATGGGTCAATGCAGGCTCACAACTGTAACCAATTTACCAAGCTGGAGGCAATGCTGATAGTGGGTGAGACTATACATGTGGGATATGGGATATGTGGGAACAAGTTGTACTTTCCACTCAATTTTGCTATGAACCTAAAACTCTAAAAAATTAAGTCAATTTTTAAAAATTGAAATAATGAAAATAAATTATTTGTACACAAATATGTCCTCTGTACCTAACTGCAAAATATGATTTAGGCCAATGGCAAGTCATAGATATTCTTGGTTAATTATCCTAAATCCTGAATTCATTTCACATTAACACTCAGCATCCAAAACAAATTCAACCATCAAGAACACTACATAGCCCCATAGTCTAGGGACCATAAGGGAAATGTTTTCAAGTTGAGCTGATATACGTCTCACCACAATGGATCTTTTAGGCCCATCTCACTAAAACAGAGGATAATTCTGGAACTTCTAAATATAATGGTGATGAGACCATATGTAATTGCGTAGAATGTTCAGTCTAAAATGCAAACAAAATGAACACCAAAATTGACACTGGCCAATATAATGGGTTGTTGGCCAATGAGCCTAAAATTCTTCTGTGGTCTAATTTGAGAAGGAATAGCCACCAATTGCTTGAAAATAAAATTGGCATGTCTCTATGCCAATTGGCATGGCATGCCCATAAAATTGGCATAACTCCAAAAGGAAAGGAGACATAAACGACAATTATGGAAGAGATGACTCAGCCTTCGGATTTCTGGTAGTCGATGTATAACTGCATCTTTATAAATACCTTTCCTTCCTCTCTGACTCACCCCCTGAAGATGGCAGGCATATAGTCCAGTGGCTAGAGCCATGGTCTCTGTAGTCAGACACACTTGGGTTCCTGGTCTTAAATTCCTTAATTTTTTTCTAAATTTTGGTTTCTTCATCTTTAAAATGAGAATGACAATATCTCCCATACGTATTGTTGGGAGGTTGTCTGAGATCACGTATGAAGGGTATTCGGCATGATGCCTCACACAATATAAGAGTGAGAGCTCTTATATTGAAGAATATTGGGTTGGCAGACATTGTATCAATCAGTCCATTCCCTTCTCCACACACATTCATTCATCTATTTCTTCATTTATGTGCAATTCATTCATTTATTCAACAATCTGACTGATTTATTTAATCACCATACAACAATTAATGACTATTCACTCTGTGCCAGTCACTGTGCTAAGAACTGTGAGAGATACAGAAATGGATTAAATGTCTACCGGGCTATGAAGGATTTCTACAAGTTTGATAGAAGAGTAGGATACGGTCACCAATAATGGTAATAATACAAAGTACAAAGTGTTAAGTTGCACAAACTGAGCTCATTGAAATGCACTGGGGGTGGCGAGACAGGAGGAGCTTATCAGGGGAATCAGGACAGTCTCCAGAGAGGAGACACGATTTAAGCTAAGGCTTGAGAAGGGAGCTGAAATTGGGCTTTCAGAGATAAGGAAAACAAGGTCTTTCTAGGCAATCTGCTGGGCCCTTTTGGAAGTAAACCTTACATCACAAAATTCTGTATCTATATAGCATTTTTCATTATAGCATTCATCATTATAGCATTTGTATCTTTGTAGCATTTGCCCTCTTCTCATTTTTCTATGGAAAAACTGAGACCCCAGAGAGGGGAATTATCCCTGGCTCACAATGTTTGGTAGTGGCAAATCCAAGTGAGAATTCAGACAGCTTAGCTCCCATGCCAGAATTCGTCTGCTTTTCATAAACACTCGCTGAACATCAAGTGCCTGCTTAATGTCCTGTTTAAATATTCATCTTACACATGTCTAGTTAGCACAGCTGAATTACAACAGAACCTGACCACCAATAATTTCATTTGCATGTAGGATAAACATGGGTATATGACTGATGCTGAAGTCTGGTCTGTGTTGAAATTTGTGGTCACTTACATAATTTATATAAAACTCCCTGTGCCTGCTTCCTTATCGATCCTGATACTGAGATTAATTGCATACCCAGCTGTTACCCCAATAAATGTTCTTTATTTGATTCCACCAATAGAGTGCATCACTCTCTAGTGCACTCTCTAGTGCATCACTCACTGTCTAGCAAAATTAGACATCCTAGCAGATGCTCAATGTTACATTTTTACTTCTGGATTAAATGATTGGGTGGATGCATGCATCTTTTGTGTCATTTATTAACAACAGAGAACTGTGGCCCTCAAAGAAACAAAAGGATCAACAGCCAAGCCTAGGGAAAAAAAAAAACAACAACCTGAGATTCCAGTATTCTGAAAGATATAGCAAAAAAAATCCAATAGATGAGAAGGGGACAAGTGAGGAGTCCGGGTAATCTGACAAACGAGGAAAAGAGCTGGTTGAGAGAAGAAAGGCAGACAAGGGTCCAGACCCAACAGTTCTGGCCATTTGAAGTAGGAAGAAGCAATATGGGTGTATTCCCTTCAAAGACCAATACGAATGAAGGGAAACAAATCTCTCCCCACCTTCTTCTGTTCCTTTTCCTACCCTGATGGAAGCTAAACTAACAATTGCAGGTGAGTGTGCATTATAAGTCAGAGTTAGTTGTAGCTCTTCGATTCCCCCTTTTGTTTTTTAGTTTATTTATTTATTTTAAATTTTATTTTATTTAAATTTAATTAACGTATGCTATATTATTTGTTTCAGAAATAGAGATCAGTGGTTCATCAGTTGCATATAACAGCCAGTGCTCATTACATCAAATGCCCTCCTTAATGCCCGTCACCCAGTTACCCCATTCCCCCCAACCACCTCCCCTCCAGCAACCCTCAATTAACCCTACATTTAAGAGTCTCTTATGGTTTAGCTCCCTCTCTGATTCCCTTTTGAAGGTCCTTTCACTCAAAGGATCCCATCAGGGCAAAAATTCGTGATACCTGTTGAGCACAGCAATGACACAGAGTGGCTGGTGTCATGGTCAGCTGTAGACCGAGGTCCATAGTACTTTACCAAAGAGTGTTCCACATACTGCGGGTAGTTTTATCACAATACTCTGCATTGGGTTTTTGTGCCAAATCTCAGCTCATAATAAGGTGCCGTTCCTGTCTGTTTTCCTAACTCCCTATGAGTCTGTCTCCCTCAGGAACCCATGGGGACAGTGGTGGTGAGCCAGGCATGATGCAGCTATTCCCAGAATCCCAAGTCATTATGGTATCAAGCTACCTTAAAATCTATCCTTCTTCTTCTTCTTTTTTTTTTTTTTTCTGATGGCAAAGAGACTTAGATTTAAATCCCAGCTCTTCCACTTCTTAAGAAGTATAAATTTGGGCACTATGTAAAATAAGGATCAAAATAAAAATTAGGTCACAAGTTTGTTTCAAAAGTCAAAGGAGCTAGTAGAAGTGAATCCGGTTTGTAAACTAGAAATAAATGTGCAAACATGCAATGCTATAAAAACTACACTGACTTTAGGGTCAGAGAGGAATTGTTTCACGTACAGAAATTTCTCCTTGGTAGCTTGTTTAGCTTATGTGACCCTGAGCAACTTGGTCTACTCTTTTGAGTCTCAGTGTCTACATCTGTGAAATGCGTGGAATGATACCTCCCTCTGAAGGCTAAGTAATGCTTAGATAATACAATGTTTATAAAGTACCTGCAAATCACAGTCATTTAATTAATGTTTCTTTTTCTTACTGTATGTGTTGCTGTTCTTATCAGTATTTCTGCTAAATTAGTATCAAACCAGTCTGTCTGATGAACAGAAGCAACACAGAGATTGTTTCTTTGGCAGGGGCTGCCTTTGGAACAGACTGCCTTCTGACTTTGCAGCAACCTAAGGGGACAGACAGGATCAAGCCTACATCTTTGAGGTGCGAGGGAGAGACCCACAGTGGAGCCGAGCTCTGTACCAGCATCCCCAGAAATCTTTCTTCCCGGTTCAAGGCACCCCTTGAAGTCTTTGTGTGGAAGTGGCCTCCTCCTACAGGCACTTTCAGCAAACCACAGAACCGCTGGAGGGCTAGAATCTTCTGTCCCGGCTGCCAAGACACCATGCTGCTATATTGGACCCTACCATGGACCCAGGACCTTTTAGCATCGGCCGAATCACTGCCCTTGACCAGGTAATGGGCTCACAGGTGAGAAACGCCCAACACATAAGACATAGCCAGGGCCCAGCAAGGCCAGCTTTACCCCTTACAGGAACTACACGTCCATAGAATGAGCTGCACGCATGACTATTCGACCTTTCAGTAAGGAAGAGCAGAAATAGGTCACCAACCCCAACCCCAGCCCATGACCTAGAGCCCTGATGAGATAAGCAGACACACAGTACCCTCTCCTCTCTGCTTGCTCAGGGAACCAAAGAGACCATCGTTACCCAAGAAATGAAATTACTTAGCTCATCTCAGGACTTTTTAAATTAATCAGTCACTTGCATATTTTCTAAGTGCTCCGCTCAATGTTATAAAGGTAAAAATGGCTGCTTTCAAAGAGCAGACAATCGAGCTTGTGTTCTGTTTGAAAGTATTCACCAGGCGGCAGTTTTTTGTTTTTGGGGTTTTTTTTTTGCTTTGCTTTGTTTTTCTGTTCATAGACTTATTCTTCTGAATTTAAATAGTCAGGTGACGTGACACTTAAACTCTCTACTTCGTCCCATGATTCTAAAGAACAAAGACAAATTTTATGTAAACTCTGCATATTATCTTCCAAATCAAGGCACTTGGTCCCTGTTCTGCCACCACCTGGTTATAAGACCTTGAGCAAGATACTTCTGTCTCTCACTATTTTCTTTATCTAAAAATTCAGGGAGGTGTATTGGAGATCTTTAAGCTCCTATCCAGGACTATATTACTAGAATACTTGCAGCAGAACCTCTCCTATAGGGCCAGACACCTCCTTCTCTCTCCTTCCCCATCAAAAGCTAATTTTCTGAATGGTGGACAAAAATGACATTACAAAGCATAATTCTGGTTGCAAAGCTGAAAATTTGAAGAATCAAAGTAGCAATACTAATAAGACCAACGACATTTCATACAAAGCATTTGAACAGCGATTTATCCCCTTCAGAGTACTACAATATTCATTGACCCATTCTATCCATGATGAACCAGAGTAATATATTTCATTAGTGACATGCAGGAGAAGCCAGCCTGCTGTAAACGGAGAGTCATAAAACCACTATTAAGTGTATATTAAAATTCTAACTGTGCCAGCTACTGCAGACAGCCATAATTGGGTTTTACTTTCCTTCTGTGCCAAATGTTGCCCTTTGCGTATGAGACCAGACAAGGCGGAACAGAAAAATCCATAAATACTTGGACTTTGCTGCAATCTCGAAAGGTTAAAAAAAAAAAAAATCACCGAAATGAAAGCAAAGCTGTTGATTTCCACAAAGCCCCTCTCCCCTCTGGTGTCTCCGTTTCTCCAGCTGTAAATTGAGGATAAAGTAATCTCTTCTTGTTTTTCTCTACTAAGAGCCCTGACTATCACCCCATTCATGATCAAAGCAGACTCCTGTTTCTCTCTCCCTTCCTCCCAGCCAGAGAAAGAAGGGGGTGGATGGCAGCCTATGTTTGGACTGTGGTCACAGCCAGGCGTCAGGAAGGGCACTGTCATGAAGTAGAAAGAGCACTAGGGGGCGCTCGTGTGGTTCAGCCGGTTAGGTGCCCCACTCTTGATTTAAGCTCAGGTCATGATCTCAGGGTCCTGAAATCCAACCCCACAATCCGCTCCCTGATCAGCACAGAATCTGCTTGGGATTCTTTCCCCCTTCCTCTCCCTCACCCCTGCTCCCCTCACCCTGCTCATGTGCATGCTTTCTCATTCTCTCCAATAAATAAATAAAATCTTGAAAAAAAAAAAAGCACTAGACTTCAGTTAGGAGTCATGCATGAGAGGCCCATAGTCTTAGCCCCATTTTACAGACGAGGAGACCAAAGCTCAGAAATTCTAAATAATGTACTCAAGAACTCAGAACTGGTAAGAAGCACAGCCAGAATCGTGAACATCCCATCCTCTTAGGGATCATTTGCTATTTCTTTTTCTACCTCAACTTCTCCCCGATAGAAAGGAATTATTGGAACTTACTTTACTTTGAACCTACTTTATTAGAAAAGTGAACCATTAAATCAGAAAAAAAAAAAAAAGTGATAACTTTGAAGAAACAGCTTATAAATTAAGGAGAAATGGCTATGTCTTACTAATGGAAATGAAGTCCCCAGAAAGCTAGCTACCTCTTGTCAAGTCCCCATCCCCTGGCAGGGCTCTAATAAACACTCACCGTTCTGAGGCTGGGCCATGGGACAGGACGGCTGCTGCTGAGAACCCCAATGTCCCTGCTCCAGGGCTGTTCCCACCAGGCGGTGGGTTTAGCCGGATGCCTGCTCCTCTGGAGCTGTCTGGTCCCGGCATTCCAGAGTTATCTCAGTTCGGCTCACTCGGAACCCACATACAATGAAGCTGGATTCGGCTTCCTCGCTCTCAGTAGCATCCCCAGAAACAGGCACACGTTGATCTTCCCGGGGAAACAACGTATAGGAGCTCCGAAGGGCAAGGGGGCAGCCAATCCCCACATCTGTCAAAGGAAGTAGCTGGCCAGCCAGAAGTCTTTCAGGATGTTCTCTCTGCTGGCTTTTAAAAACATTAAGCACCACCTTAGATTTCATTGTCTGACTCTTGGGATGGTGATGACGTAAGCACAATTTCAGGTCCGGCTAGAACTAATTAGTAGGCTTTTCAGAGTTTGCCGCTGTTTCCGCTTGAGCTCTGTCTTTTGATCATCACAAAGTGTCTCTCATGCAGGAGAATCTCCCCCGTATCTCTCATGTCAATTCTTTCCAGCAGGAAGACGAGCATGCACAGAAGCGAGCAATTTGCTCCAAGTCTCCTCTTTAGTAAATGACCGAACGGCCCAAGCAGCTAAGCCTTCTAACTCCATGCCCCCGCACATTATTCCCTGAGCCTGCAGCGCCTCACTTGCGAGGTCTGATGGTATGCCTCCTTTGGTGCAGACTGCGGATTTCACACCAAAGTAAAATATAGCGCGAGACTTCCACGAGTCTCCTGAAAGGGAGGATATCCACACCCTCCTCCAAACTCACGCATCATGAACCTTGCTGGTGCTATGAGGGTCGCATTCTAGAGATTCCATGGAAGAAAGGTGGAAGGATCCAGCCTCCTCTGTGACTATTAGCCTTGGACTACCGACTTCCTGACTTTTTTTACTTAGAAACGAAATAAATCCATAGCCTGCTTAAGCCTCTAATTTGGGGATAACTGTCATTCACTACTGAACATGAACCTAACCGATACAGCTGCCTCTCAGGATTCTTACCAGGATTAGAAGGGATCGATGTCAATAGACATCAAATGTGGATAGAATGTATTTCCCTCTCCTCTGAGTTCCCACGGAGTATGTACGCATGTGGGTATGTGCACGCATGTGTGAGTGCCTTTTATAGACTATCGGATGGTATTTTACCACCTCACTAAGACTTCTAAAGGGCAGAGACCTTGCATCATTATTCTTTGTGTTAACAGGTGCCAGGCTCACTGTCTGCAACAAAGTATCTTGTGACTTGAAAGTATATCCCAAGAGGCCTTTGAAAGTGTAAGAGTTGGTGCCAATGCAAGGGTAGAAGGCCATCATTGTTAGTTTAGTGTAAGTTGCACCCTTGGGAGCTTCTCAGGTGAAATCCCAAACTGGCTGCCCGAGGGCAAGGAGAAACCAAAGAAAGAGGCATACCATTCTAGAGTGGTAGGTGGCCGCCTTAATAAGCAAGGGAACTTACATGGGAGGCTCCTCTTGGGCGCCACAAAATGAGATGATCCCTTCTCCTTGCACCAGGAGTTTAAACGTTTCTATAGAAGCCTTTACTGAGTCTAGTCACATACACCTCCCAGAGGGGCTCAACAACACATTGCTCTCCCAAGGCTTCTTCTTTGAAAATGTCTCCCACTCTCTGAAGGTGAGTGACTACATTTCAAGGACAGAGGAGCAGTGAGGAGCCCTGATTGCCCCGGGCCAGCGTGGGGGTCAACCTGCGGTCACGTCCTTTCTATGACTTCCTCCAACATGTAGGATTCTGCAAAGTGAAACAAAGGAAATCTAAAATGAACCAAGTATCACGTTCTCAATGATTTCTGTAACTTGGGAACACTTACTGTGACTGCATGAATAAATGCTATGCATTTAGTCTCAGTAATTCGACTGATTGTATTTCAAATGTAAATTAGTCATCTAATGCAAACACAAAGTAATTTGTGACTAATTACTCTTTCTTCTTAATGCAGATCAGAGGAGCAGCTCTACTGTCCAAAATACCCTAAGCTGAGAGAAGAACATTCCAGTAACCATTTAAGGCCCACAGGTGGCAAGAGAAGGAAATGACACACACTTCGAAGAACAACCCTACATGTCTAGAAAGAATATTTGGATGCCTAAGCATTAAAGGCTGAATTTTGATAGGCCCTCAGGATTAAAGAGATATATGTCATATGGCCTTGGATTGAAGGAAATCAGTCTGGTGTGGAGAGCAGCATAAAAGTGAATAACCTCATATAATTAAGATTAACTATTGTACTGAATATATAGGAAGCGTAGCAAAAGTGGCAAATATATTTGCTTGATAAAGGAAGATAAGATTTTATAGAGAAGCATATGAATTGAAATTTAAATAGTGCCCGGAGTTGTCCTTGTGGACAGAGTAGGGGAGGTCATCCAAGGAAGAGAAAACATTGTGTGGAAAGTTTGGTTTGGAGAGGGGATTGGCCTGTACATAAGGGATTTGAAATAGGCTTGCACATTTAGGGAAACAAGGAGTTATCAAGTTATCAAGCCCACAGGCTCTTCTGCCTTGCTACAAAGTTACCCATTCCAGGTGAACATGTTTCCTTTGGGTTAAGACAATCTCCAGAAATCCATAGAGTTGAGAATTGATGGGTTTCTTGATTAGGTTAGCCACTCAACCAACACAGGGCAGTGAAAAAACTCAAATGAACACACCAGATCCAGATTCCTTCCTTCTCCACACTTCCTTCTCCAGTGACCAAGAAGCTCTGGTATGTTCACAGAGACCTAATTTTCTTTACTCCTCCAGGAGTTCATGATGTATTGTCCTTCCCATTCCTAATGTTTACCAGGGATGGAGAGTCAAGAAAAGCGAAATGCCAGGAGCCCAGAGCAAATAGGGAGGGGGCACCCTCAAAAAATAGTATTTACTTGCTAACTTCCTGATAAACAATAATCTTATTTCAGACTTTCAGTGGAATAAGATGTTTTAAACTGCTGTCCTTCAGGGTTAAAAATGATAATAATGCTTACTTACGTGTTATGACAGATTCAAAGACAGAAGACAAAGAATGGATGAATTCACAAAAGGCACTCAGCAAAGAATGTGGAATCCAATAACCAGCCCAAAGAATCCCTCATTTTGACATCGATGACTTTTCCCAACTCTACTTATGCCACACTATACTTTAAATATGGTATGAATCTTCAAACTTCAGGTTTCAAAACCCGAATTGCAACTATCAATCTATTAAAAATGTCCAATATAAAATATTGGCCAAAAGACAAATGAGCCTATAAACACCTAAGAAAGATAGTGAATCAAAGGAAGAAACCTTGTTTTTCCTACTCCTTACAGGTTTGATGAGTGTATACAAAAAAATTATAAGATAGAAAAAGTTCTGGAAAAATATTGCAAGGTAGTGGCAATAGTGTGGAGAACAAAGTCAAAAGAAATGTAGAAAAAATTAAATTGCCTTACAACCTGCAGCCCACTGACTAGTCCTTGAGACAGGCAGAGTGACCCCCTAAAGATGCTTAGCTGCTTCAATATTAATGCTTTGCTAGAGGCAAAAGGCAACCCTAGCTTGACATTAGCCCAACCTCCAGGATCCTGTAAGTCTTCTTAAACATTTAAAAATCCTTTGCAACTTCCTTTATCTCTACCCTCCACCAAGATATATGTTAGCAATCATCCTCCAAACATATGGCCCGCTGATACACATATGAAGGGTCTCATGACTAAGGTTTTACTAGACAGTAGTAAATGACCTTATCTTAATAGCAGCTAAACCCTCAAGGTCTTGAAAACCTTGCTTCCAAATTCCTTAGAAACTCACGCTCTCCCTAAGCTCCTCCCAATTTGAAAGGATGAGATCAGTCCCTCTTCACAACCCCAGTGCAGCTCTTCCTGCCCATGGGTCCCGTCCCTGGGCTTTAATAAAATCACCTTTTTTGCACCAGACATTGCAAGAATTCCTTTTTGGACCATTTGCTCCTGGCCCACATCACATCAGCAAGAGTATCATTCCCCTTCTCTCTGAGATCACAGTCTTCTGCTACCAATTTTCCGATACTGATAAACAAATGTTTTACAGATTTTGTCCAGTTTTCTAGCTGCATGTGGCAGGAATTTCATTTCAGACCCTAATAGAGCCATAATATAATTTTGAATACAGACCCATTGCTGAGCCACGAAGTGAAAATAGCAAGGGAAATCCTACAATCACCCCAGATTTCTGTCCAGAAGGATATTTAGGACCATAGTGCAGAGAGGGGAAACCAAGCTGAGCAAGGAGATCATTCTAAATCGAGAGAGAGATTAGAGTCCAGGGAAGATGAGGCAGCTGGAAAATGCAGAAAAATGCCGCGGCTGGCTCTCCTGTGTTATGCTCAAGTCCCTGTTCGGGCGCCACTTGCCGCGGCCGGCCGCGACAATCTCGAACCGGGGCTGAGGGTAAGGGAATGAGGAAAAGAAAGTAGAGAGGCAAAGCATGGGGGCGGGAGGAACACAACGGATGATGTCCAGATTGTGTTCAGCTTTATTTCAGAGTGCACATGCTTATATAGTGTGTGAAAAACAAGTTCAAGGAAACAGCTCCACACGTAAGTCA
>CM052885.1:10985397-11123252 GCA_028534135.1 Potos flavus | reverse complement strand
CGCAGCACTTCTCTAAGGACTACTAAGATTAACAAAGGCAGATTTATAAGTTGCACGTGCATATACCTCAGACATTACCACAAATCAGCGAGATAATTGGTTGCAACCTGTACAGCTTGTTTTTCAAAGGGGCATGACCAATCACAGACCAGCATGCCTCAAGGCCCCTTGCACAAACCCATTCTCCAGCGCCCACTTTCCGCCCAATCAGGCAGGGGTCACGAGTCAGGGCACGAGCCCATTCTCTAGCGACCGCTTTCCGCCCATTCGGGCAGGGGTCACGAGTCCGGGCTCGGCAGATCCCTTTAACAGCTAGCCTGCGGCTGTCCAGAGAAAAAGTTCCGGAGAGGAGGGTGCTATGGAAAAAACCTCCAGAAGTCTGCTTGTTGTGTCCTTGAGTCTTTGCTGAATACTGAGCTGTGCTTGCATAAGCCTGGGCTACACACAGCCAAGGAAAGCGTGACTGGGTAGACATAAGCTAAACACTTTGCAATGATACACAACGTGAGTGGACAGTGACTCTACAACCAGCTGGAGAGGAAAGTCCCCTGACCACCTGGGGCATTCAGAACAGACGTACAGGGGTCACACCTTAGTAGAAGAACTAGGAGTCTATTCAGGGTGAAAATGCCATTTGAAAATGCAGGCAAAATAAAAGCATTCAGACAAACGAAATGTGAGATCATTTGTCTCCAGAAAATCTGAACTTCAAAAAAATATTAATGGAAATTCTTCAGTTAGAGAGAAAAATGATGCCATATAGAAAACTTGGGTCTATTAAAAGGAATGAAAACTGCCAAAAATGGTAAATATGTATGTAAATGAAAAATTTTAATTTCTTAGGAGATAATTTTAAAATAATAAAAATGCTTTATGAAATGTATCACATATGTAGAAGTAAAATATATGAAAACAAAAACACAAGGGATGGGAGGGAAGAAATGAAAGCATGTTGTTTTAAAGTTCCTACATTTTGAGTAAAGTGGTACAGTATTATTCAGAGAGGGACTGCTAGAAATTAAACATGCATATTTATTTTATATTCTAATATTTGGGACATTGAGATAGGCAAAGAGATCTCAGATAAAATATAAAAAGCAAGTTTAAAATTTCTCTTCTTCAAAAGATTCCCTTTTAAAAATGGAAAGAGAGGCGCCTGGGTGGCTCAGTGGGTTAAAGCCTCTGCCTTCGGCTCAGGTCATGATCTCAGGGTCCCGGGATTGAGCCCCACATCGGGCTCTCTGCTCAGCAGGGAGCCTGCTTCCCCCTCTTTCTCTGCCTGCCTCTCTGCCTACTTGTGATCTCTCTCTCTCTCTGTCAAATAAATAAATAAAATCTTTAAAAAAAAAAGGAAAGATAGTCCATTAACTGGTTGAAAACCATCTTATCTATATATGCATACATGCCTATCGCACATATAAAACTCACTTATATAATCACATCTACAACAACATCTATAGAACTCATGTCCAAAATTTATAAAAGCAATTACGACTTAAAGATAAACACCCAATTAAAAAAAGAGACAAAATGTTCGCATTGATACTTCCCAGGAAGTATGCAAATGACCAATATAGGCCAAAAATATGATTAATATTAATCATCAAAGAAATATAAGCCACAATGAAATGCCTCTAACCCCCATTAGAATGCCGAAATTAAAAACACTAACTGTATCAGTGTTGGAAAGATGTGGAAAAATTGGAACTTCTATATACTGCTGGTGGTAATGTAAAATGCTACAACCACATTGGCAAAACAATTTGGCAGTTTCTTGTAAAGTTAAACATAACACTTACTGTAACATTCAGTAATTCCATCCCCAGATGTTTACCCAAAACAGATGAAAACCTATTATCTACTCAAGGCCTTTTACATAAATGCCCATCAACAGATGATAGAGGAACAAAGTGTCAGACATCCATACAATGGAATAATACTCTGCAATAAAAAGGATGACCAATGTAGCTCTACATGCAACAGCATGGATAACTCTCTCAAAAACATGCCGAGTGAAAGAAGCCAGACATAAAAGGATGCATACTTTGTGATTCCATTTATATGAAACTCTAATAACACAAATCTAATGTAAAATTAGCAGAATGCCAATTGGTGTTTGCTTAGGACCAAGGATTGGGGACATCAAAATTGTCTAGAACTTTCTAACATGATAGAAATGCTGTATTTCTTCAATGGAGTAGTAATTACATGGGTTTATGCATTTTTCAAAACTCATAGGAATGTACACATAACATGGGTGCTTTGTATATACTGGTATATATGGTTGACCCTTGAACAACACAAGTTTGAATAGCATGGGTCCACTTATAAGTGGATTTTTTTTTTATGAATACAGTACAGTACTATAAATATATTTTCTCTTATAGTTTTTTTCATAACATTTTCTTCTTTTCTCTAACTTACTTTATTGTAAGAATACAGGATATAACACACATAACATGTGCCTAAATTTTGGAAGAGCCAAAAGTTACATGTGGGATTTTTGACTGTGTGCATTGCTCAAAGATCAACTGTAATTTACAACTCAATAAAGCTGAGATTTTTTTTTAAGTACTAGCTTTTTTTCCCATATTCTACTTCAATGTGAAGGAATTATGTCCTGAATTTAGAATTTGACTTTATTGTCCCTTCCAGATCATGAGTTAACATTTTTCTTTTGATAAAAATATCTGAATGTGAAAAAATTATCCCAGTAGCTCATCCCTTAAATTGGAGGAGATTTATCCCATCAGAAATACGGTAGAAAGAATGCTGTGCATCTTAAACAATTGGCACAATGGGTAAACAATTAGGGTCTCTGCAAGATTGTCACAGGGCAGACATCCACTTCACAAAGGTGTGGTGAGGCAGGGGGACTCTGAGGTTGGTGGTCTGCTGTTGAGTGACACACCAACCTTCCATTTCTGATCCCAGCTACTCCAACCAGTATCTTCATTAAGAACAGTTTTTTTTGTTTGTTCATTTGTTTTGTTTTGTTCTGTTTTTTTCTCGGAAACTAGAAGGCTAACAGGAAAATCAGGCCCTGGCTATTTGAGTATCGCTCAGTCCCAGTTGACCAATGACATCAGTGGCTTCTCCAATGGCATTTTCAATTGTTATGAACTAAGAAAGGAAGGTAAAGCTCAATTTTGACTGAACTTCAGGTATCAAGGAAATCTAGAGTTGACTTCTAGGGTTGTAACCTTCATGGCCATTCCAATAATAGGTACCAGGGAGAGACCAGAGAACTAATATTATATATTATAATATAATATAATATTATATATATATATGGGGCAATATATATATATATATATTATATATATATATATATAGCCCTAAGAAAGTGAAGAGCCAGGAGAAAGGAACAATTCTATTTTTGTTTTTACTCCATGGCTGAGATATCTCACTATCTCTGTTGACTGAGAAAGCACATTTGTCTAGTTCCAACAGCCTAATCTCATCAGGACAGACAGTAAAGTCTAGGTGTCATCCGCAGAATGAAACAGACTTTCAGACTTCCACAAACACGTACCAAACATGCCCAAGGTACTACAGGAAACAACATATAATTTCTTTTTGGATTCCTCCAAAGAAGACTTGCTGAGAAAGGATAAAAGAGCTAGCTTCGAATTCTTGAGAGGCTGTAAGAAAATGTATGTTGTGAGGTAAAAGTTAGGACCAGTGGCTAGACGGTATACTGATACAAATTTTGGCTTAATATAAGAAGTTTCTAACCCAGAAGCTACGAACCAAAGAGCTGGATATGCAGTCATCGTATATGTTCACACTGAAGTGGAATGACCTCCTTTCAGGGGTGATCTTGTGAGGAAAGTTGGACTAGGTCACAGGTCATTCCCAAGTACGGTTCAATAATTCTTGCCCTCAATCTTGAAGATTACATAATTTTCTTAAAATCCTTTGAGAAAGATGGGGACAATAAACACAAAATATTGCTTATGCCGAAATGATCGCAATGCCCATTTTCTCTCTGTCTCCCATATAAATTTAGTTGACATCTTTTACTACACGGACTTAACAACATTTCATTTAGCAAATAAGAACCTTTCTTCCCCATTATTCTCTGACTCTAATGATATGCGTAAGTCAGAAACCAACAAATTTAGTTTACTTTTGAAATGTGCCCAGGCTACATTTCAAGAGAGTCCTCGAAGTGTACCCGGGGCATACCTTGGTTCAGCAAATACGTATGTCTTAGAGGAAGGTGAACAATCGATTCTGTTCCTCCAGAGACCCTGGTGATTATTTTCCCTGTCAACCGAAAGACGTAAGTTCTTTCCATTCTGATCTTGGAAGTTCTTTGAATTCTTCAATTTTTCACAAATGGCTCCAATCTCATTTCTTCTAGGAGCATTTGGGAGAAAGGCAATTATAGGAGGCACCATTTTTTGTGAGGAATAATGTGACATTGTCAGTAAAGTGGGTTGTGCTCCCAGAAAGAATAGCACCAGGGAAAAAAATCGAGATCAACAGCACTCTTAGTCTTCAGAATTGTCCTTCTCCCAAATAAAAGGAGCACAATTTTGCATAATCAAGTTTAAAACATGTTTTTAAATGCTGCTCAAAATTCCAAACATAAAGACACATGTTTATGGATCTGGGTTTATAGTCTGGAAACGAAAGTACAGGGACATCTGGGGGGCTCAGTCAGTTAAGCGTCTGCCTTGGGCTCAGGTCATGATCCCGAGGTCCTGGAATCGAGCCCCACATTGGGCTCCCTGCTCAGCGGGGAGTCATCTTGTCCCTCTGCCTCTGCCCATCCCCCTTGCTTGTGTTTGCTCTCTCTCTCTCTCTCTCTCTGTTATATAAGTAAATAAAATCTTAAAAAATTAAGAGAGAGAGGAAAAAGAAAACAGAAGTATAAATTCAGTCAATGCCAGGGCTGGCCATGCTCCTTGAAATTCTGACAATCACAAAGATCTGACCCAGGAGGTATTTTATGGTGAGGACCTATCTCCTTATTCCTGATAGGTGGTATTTAAGGATGGCCACTGCCCTTGGCCCTGCCCTTGGCCCTTCAGCTTACAGTTCACACCATGCTACTCTCCCTTACACTCAAAGCAGAGGGAAAAATAATGGCTCCCGTCTCATTCATTTGGTGAAATCTTAAAACGAAGAAACAAAAAAAGAAAGTAAGATAAAAGAAAACGAAGAAGTCTGTATTGTGCTATGAAACGTGTTCTCTTTCCTGACAACTTTCTCATCAAAGAAGTATCCTGATAGATTCAGAGTCTCAATTTCAGAAAACACAGTTGTACCCTCACATTTTAATGTAGATAATCTAATATGTAAAGAGTTGGATTTAGACTTAAGAATAGTCGTATTTGATAGTTTAACAAAGTACCTTTATATTCACTTATTTATTTTCAAAATAATTCTATAATATTGCCAATGAGGAGAGAAGACTCGATAAGACCTCACAGCTATTAAAAGCATCACCAGAACAAGTCTCGAGTGTTTTTCTAACCTACCTTTCCTCCCTTAGAACCCTGTGTAAAATTGCAGTGTGAAGAATCAGGTAAGAGGACTTTCTCACCCCTGTATCAATTTCGTTTATTTGAATCAGCACATGTTCTCCTACAGGAAGCTTTCCGGGATTTCTCTACGCTTGGAGACTTTTGTAAGAGTAAAAAACCCAATAAGTAAGGAATTATAAGTCTCATTTCACACTCAAAACAATTCCTGACATCATCTAGAGTTCCTATTGCATTTCTCAATGTGTCCGGAGAGGTCACCGGCATAAAAGTTAATAGTTATTTGTTTTGTATGGAAGTTTGGTAGCAGCCAAGAAAATTGAGTGCCAGTGAAAACCCTCCTATTTATTATTCATAAGTTCAAATGGCATCTTTTATGGTTGGCAGGACATGAAACTCATTCTGGTCTCTCTTTTAAAATTCTGCTTTTCATTTTCATTTCCCAAAAGAAGTCAATAAGTTGGAAGTTACCAGATGGACAATAGCTTAGCTAATGACCGCCTGATCTGAGAACTAAAACCTTCCTCTCGTCCTGAGGAATTATTTCACTTGAAGTTGAAATGGATTTAACCATTACAGAGCCTCAGAGTTTCGTTCATCCTTATCTAAAGAATTTCAAAATGTTCGCATTCTGGAAAACTTGAGAACGAGGAATATTTAGAGATAGAACTTTCCTGAGTATACTGCTATTGCAATGGCCTTTCAGGATCCTTGACCCCCATACCCTTAGAAGCTGAAACTAGTTGGCTTCGACTTCAGCCTTACCCAGCTTCGGGGATCAATACTGGAGGCGAGCAGGGAGGGACGGGGTACAGTCAAGTGCACTGGTATTTGCTACGGAGCGCAATGGAAACAGTTCATTTGCCCAGCTTTTTAGGCCATGTTCTTTATTCTTCTCCAAATCGATACATGCCTTGATCTTCCTGTCCTCCAGGATCAAAATCCGATCCGGAATCCCAGTTCTTTCCAAAGCCCTTCACTGCCTTTGCTACCCATTCCTTCTCTCCAGGCATGATATTTTCTGTCCCCGAACAATGTATTTTTATGACGATGTCTCCCGTATCATTTATCACGCAGGACAACTTCTGCATGATTCCTAACGAGTGTTTTTTTTTTTTTACTTTGTCCAGCATCCTGCCTGCCTTTTTCTCCCTATGCTTATCATCTAATTTTAGACGAAACTTTCAGTTCATGTCCCTACATGCCCGAATCTAGAAAATTGGAAACAATCTCTAAGAAATGGCTCTTGTCTTCCAGAGTTCTTCAAATGTCAGCAGAGATTCAAATAATTCTAGGCTGCATTTTCGGCGAGCTACTTAAAGAGTGAACAGTGGGGTGTAACACAAGCATTCCATTCAGGAGTGGCCCTTCCTACTGACCCCTGGGCATGGGTAGGAAATGAGTGGGTGTGGTGCCGCCTTTTCCCCATTGATCACTTTTGCCATGAAGCAGTTCCTCTGTCCAGTGCTTGAGTGGAGTAGGGATGCAACATCGCATTTTCATCCTTGACCCCTTTCAATCAACTGTAATGATTAATTTCCAAAGAACACTAAACAAGAAACACTAAAAAAATAGTCCTCTTGAGCCTAAGAGGGATATAGATCCCCTTAATGGAAATGTATCTTTAACCTTGAATATTTAATCTCTGAGCTGTTCAACCAACCTCCAACTCTCCACCGTGAAATGCGTTGGCCTTGAAGCTTATTTGATTTCAGTTTAGGACAGGAGCTGAAATCACACACCCTTCAGACAGCTGCTCTTCCCCTCCTGGGCACGGCCAGCCACCCCGGGCCCCCTTCTTTCTGAGAGGGTGAATTTTTGTTTTGTTTTATGTTATCTTATGAGCTGAGAAAATACTAAAGCAGGAGGCATTCTTGGAGCTCTCTAAACACGAACCCTCATTTCACAGATGAGGAAACCAGGATAAGGAAAAGGTCATAGATCAAAAACCACCCAGCCAGAACTCAGATCACTCAACTCCTAACTCATTTAGTCATTGCATAATTAAGTGACTGAGTTTCTATGCTGTGCCAAGTACCCCAGTGGGTTCTGTGAATACACAAAGCACAGTCCCTGCACCCCTAAAGCCCAGGCACAGATAGCTACCATTTTAGATATTGTCTTCACTCAGACTACACATTCACAAGAAGCTTCTGAAGGCTTTATTTATTTATTTATTTAGATTTATTTATTTATTTTAGAGCGAGAGGACAAGCAGAAGGGGCAGGGAGAGAAAGAGAGAGTCTTAAGCAGACTCCATGCTAAGCATGGAGCCCGATGTGGGGCTCGATCTCTTGACTCTGAGATCAGGGCCTGAGCTGAAACCAAGAGACGGGAGCTTAACCGACTGTGCCACCCAGGCGCCCCTACACTTTTATTTTTCTCAGCCTCTGAAGACAATTTCACTGGACTAAAAGGTGAATGCCTTTTTACCAAGCTAATGCGTTGCAATCCTGAGGAAGAGAATAAGGTAATTGACCTGACTGCCCTCATCGACCTTGTCTCCTGGAGGCTCTGCGGTCAGTGGGGAGGATTCACACTGGAGCATCTGCCAAAATCAGACCGGGAGACCCTTCTCTTTGCTCCCCTGGCACCATGTGCTTGCTGGGTGTGCATATATGTCTCCTAATTAGCCTTGAACTTTCTGAGGACCATGATTATGAATTCCATCCACAGTGCTTAACATGGTGCCAGGCACATAGTAGCTTTCACAAAATGATTTTCAAACCCATTAATGATATTCATATATTTAGATGAGCTTGGAATGGGGTTGCTAGGGAGACAAGTGCTAATGATAGGGATTTGGGAGACTGGTGTGCCCAGCATTCCTGCAGTCCTCCTGGAAGTGCTTTCTGCCCTGTCACTTTTCAATCCCTAGAGTCGCTGCATGCAGAATGGGCACACTTGGGCTGAGAGGGCGAGGCGCTCCTCACCTGGGATCCTGCTGGTCCTCACCTAGTGCCCAGTGCGGCACTTTCCTTGTGCACAACATGCCCCACCGGGCCTGTGGAATCTGAAGTTGGAGGTGGTCATCAGGAGCAAGGCAGATGGAATGACACAGAAACAGACAAGTTAACACATTCTGTCAGCTTCCCCTTTATGTTCATGGGGAAAAAATGAAAGGTTTTCAAGCATGAAGGAATTTCCCATTCCAACGACTCAAAAAAGAATGCCTCACAAAGAGCATCTTCCTTTGGACATCAAATTGCTCTGCTGACAGTGTGTTTCATCAAAAAGTCCAAAGAAGAAAGATGAGGGGAATTTCCAAAAAGCAACCGGAGGGGAGAGATGAAGACATTCACTGCGTAGAGGAAGCGTCCATGGAGACTCGGAATGCCTCTGCTCTGGACGTTCCCAGTCTGGTCACCAGATCAGTTCATGTGAGTCCGGGGATATGATGACCTGAGCGGCAGCGGGGTTCCTTGGGGCAAGTGCTGTCACCGGGAGGACTCCAGCTGTGCACACCAATCCGTCTCCACCCCCCTCAGCCCTGCAGTGCAGGGACAGATAACAGAAGACAGAAGGAGACAGTGACCAAAAAGGGGCCGTGGACACCAGCCCCCACCACCCAGATGCCTAGGATGCTATGGGGAGTCAGAGAAGCTCTGGATTCTCGATAATAACCAAATGAAATCGCCAATTAGAAACTCAGTCTGCGTCGTCCCTGGCTTCCTACGTCTCTGCTTGTCGTGAGAAAATTCTGAGGAAAGAGAGGGTTTTTATTTACTATAAAACTTTGGCATTTTAGGCTGCGGAGCTCTGCTGCCAGGAAGGATGAGGAAAGGAAGTGAAGGAGAAAGGGGCGGGGGGGGGGGGGGGATTCTATGACTTCGTGAGCTGGTATGATTGCCTGACGTGTGAGCTCCATAGAAGAGGAACGTGTTTTGTGTCTGCTTACTTTTTGTCTCCAAGGTTCTTTGTAAGCTTTCCAAAAACTCTGACGTGAAAGTCATGGCATCCTACTAGGGTGAATGCAGCTGCTAGCGATAGTAGATTCTTAACACACAGTGATGATGGGACATGACTTGATTGGGTTCGCTCATCATAATGCAAATCAAGGCAGAGTTTTCCTTCAAGTCCTGCTAAGTAAGCTCACCTCCTCTGGTTCCCTGATTATGTAGATATTATCGCACCAAGATTCTCCACAGAGTTAGAAAAACCAACACGCAGTGCCCTGTGTGGATTAAACCTCACAAGCAGCAATTCTAAGAAGAAGATGATGCATCCTATAAAATTACAGTGACCCTGGCCAGCAACCCATGGCTGACCTTAGCCCACTCGCAAGAGAACAGGCAGCGAGCGAAACACCAGAGACCAGAGGTGAGGAAAATACACACCAGCCTTGAAGAGCTCACAGTCCGGTATGAAAGGGAGGGCTAAACCAGAGGTACAAGAAATAACTCCCAGAGAATCCAGTACGAACCACAACGGAGGAGAGCTGAGGTGCAGTGGGATGTCAGAGAATGGATCAGGTAATTCTGTGTGTGGCAGTGAGGGGGGCGGGAGCAGGAGGTGCCCCAGGAAGAAAGTAGTGCTCGAGTTAGAAACTGAAATATGTGCTGAAGTAAGAGAGGAAGTAGAAGGGCATTGGTGTCAGTCAGACTCTCGACCGAAAGCAGATGGTGTTCTCAAAATGAAATAATTTCAGGAGATTTTATTGGGAAGGGACTGTTTCCAAAGTTACAGGCAAGAGAAACCGCAGTAACCCAGGGCTCGTAGACGCTGCGCTATTACCAGCCCTCAGCTGGAAAGAAGGTGCAATGCCAAATCTCCGAAGGTGACAGTCATAATTGTTGGACACCTGGAAAAGAACAGCGACCACTGGTCAAGGAACACAGACAGCCTGAGGCAACCTTGTAGGATTGGAGCCAAAATGCATAGTCTGACCTCGTTCTCCTCCTTTTAATCTCCTGCAGGGGAGGTCACCCTTGGCCAAAAGCATCTAGAAGCCAAAGGGCAAAGGGACTCACTGATGTAGTCCGTGCTGAACGGAGGAGGGTAGAGGGCGGGTCTGGAGGGGCCAAAAACCCATCCTGATGCCAAAAGGTGGGACTTACTCTGTACCAGAACTCCTTCTCTGATAACCTGCCTCTGGTCCAGGCCCTTCCTACCTCTGGAGACTACTTTGCTCAGAAATCTATCGAATGATACCCCAACTCAGGGTAATAAGGCCCAGGAGAGATGCCATCAGCAGAAAGAGTGCTCACAAACTAGTTACCTCTTCCTCTTCTCGTAAGGACACTACTCGTGTGGGATTAGAACCTACTCTAATGGCCTCCTTTAAACTGAATTATCTCTATGAAGATCCTATTTCTGAATACTGTTACATTCTGGAGTACTGAGGGTTGGGACTTCAACATATGAATTTGGGTGGGGGGGGCACTTTCTCGACCATAACAGATGAGATCCTCTGTCCTCAATATTCCAGCTACTGAGAATTTAACCTGAACATGTGCGTTAATATGTCCAGAGGAAAACCGTTTTTAATAATTTTAAAAAATAATTGAAATAATTGGTAAATAAATCACGGTCTATTGGCTTTATCACTATTTTTCTTGTCATTAAGGTTATATAAATAAAGACTATCTCAAAAACAGGTAAGCGAAAGCTCTTCCATGATTTGGCCATGGGTTTCATAACCAAGGGCAATTATGGGAGTTTCACTAAACTGCCACTAGAGGGAGTGCTAACCCAGAGTTGGGCGTAAAGAGGCATTTGGAGCTCTCATGCTGGTGACCGAGGGCTCAAAAACCGGAAAAAGAGAGCATCAAGAGATGGCAATGGTAATTCCCCAAGGGAATCGGGGAATAACTTAATAATTACCAGATACCTGTCTCCTGGGAAGTAAATGCTTCTCGCTACCCCTCTTCTTCACCACTACCTCCTAAAGCCCCTCATTGAAAGTTCTTACAACTTGTTCTCCATGAGCAATCTGTAATGTAGTCTTATTTGTTTAGTGGTTGCAGTGATGTTATTTTTTTCCTCTGTCAAATAAATTTTTCTTGTATCGACCATCATGCTGTGAAGGACAGCGTTCTCTGACTCATCAAATGACTGCTAAGCTGTGTGAGTCTTTGTAAAAATAGCAACTGGAATTTTGTGAACCGGGAGGACTAAGTATGCATAGGACAAGTTCTGCCGAGGAAAGGGAGAGCCAAAGGCATCGCAGGGGGATAAGCATAGTTTGCATTCGGGGGACTACAACGGAGAAACTGAGTTTGGAACTTAGATCGCTCTGAGAGCTAAGAAGAGCCTAAGTGTTGGAATCACGCAAAATCACACTTAAATTCCCACTCTACCTTTGACTGATTGACAGAGTTTGGCAAATCACTTCTTTCCTAGCCTTGATTTATTTCTCCATAAAAACTCTTCACAGAGCTGTGAGAATCAGACATGGTGTATGTCAAGGCCTAACGCCATGTTGGGCCTGCTGCAGCTGCCGGTAATTGGTAACTGTAATTATTTTAGCCTAAAATCACATAAACTGAGGAGTAATCACCTGGGGGGAGTGGTGGAAGGACCAGCATGCAGTTCCTGGGCAGGAGCTCCCCTTTATGCCAAGAGGGTGAATTCAGTGGGGGAGGAGCGGAGGCAGGAACCAGATAAGGGTTGCAGGTCTAAACTCTGCTTTCCTACCTACGCTTACCAACAACAAAACTGATTATTTTGAGCCCTGACTTGCACTTTCAGTGGATTGAGAATTTTTTGAAGAAGAAAGAGATGCTATCAGTTAGGTCTTCTCAGCAACCAGCCAGACCAAGTGTTTATCCCAAGGCCTGACAGAAATTAATGCCAATTAACTATTTATTGACTGCATCAAATCGTAGGTACATGAATTACCAGTGGGAAAATAGCTATCACAAAGCTATGAAAGTTTTTATAGAACCCCAAACCTCCCAGGGAATAATGTTTTAGTTCCACCTTATGTGTTTACAAAAATCGATAGTAATGGATATGAGGCTACTTTTCAGATTCTCACATAAACTTATTCATTTACAGATGATAGCCAAGAAAATATACTAGCTTAACTGTATATCTGATGTCTCCATTATCTTCAGATTAGAAGTCAGTTGGGGACAGAATCCAGTTGATGGGACAAAAATGTACAGGTGAGGAGAGCTTCTGAGAAATTCACCTTGGTAGCAGAGGAAGAATGCTAATCACAGATAAAAAAGAGAGCTGCAGTGGAGGACCATTTAGAGGAGGAAGAAAAAAGCTCTCTGCATCTCATTGCATGTTCTTGAAAATGAACACACTTGTATTTTGGTGAGGATACTGGTATGGCATTGTCCCTGAGTCAAGAATGGGTCAAATTATATTCTCTATGAGGTAATGATATGAAAATATTAGAAAAAAAATCAGAAAATATTTCATCGTAGTTGAGATTTTAAAAAGTTCTAATGTTTGGCATGCTAAGTTTCTGCTTCCTGGAATACTCCTTTATGGGAGTACCTTTATCTGTTATCGCTCCCCTAAGAGAAAGAACCATCAGAACGGCTGCTACTCTAACATGTATGGGCTGAGAGTGCGATATTTTGTTTAACTTTAATTGTCTTATGTATCACCAAACGGAATTTCACTTTTCAAAGTTAGCCTCATCCAACACAATTCCTTTTGAAAGAACAGAAAGAAGAACGTTGTCTCTACACTTATTGCTATGGTTTTAATTAAAGTTTTAATTTAGGTTGGCACATTTAGCATATGGAATTCAGTTCTCTTTCCAGAAGCCCAGGGGTTCCGGAACTAATGAGAAAAATCAGACCTATTTAATATGGACCGAATCAGACAGCTGTGAGGAATAAGATTTTATATAAAATGTAACGTGAGAAACATGATATCAATACATAAGACACAGTGCTACATCAGCCTGTTCTTCCAAAACTGCACAAACTATGTTAAGAGAAGTGTAACTCTAAATATTAAGAGATGTGATTAAAAAGCAAAGGTGATTCTCCACGTTCTAATAAGTTTGAGAAACACTGAGTTAAAGCGAATCAGGGCTTCTTTATTACCAGGTGTTTCAGCACAGTCAATGATTTAATAGGAATTGGAAAGCTCTTGGAGGGGGATAAAGCATATAGGCAACGTCTCCCAAACTTATTAGGTCATGGAACATTTTTCCCGAGGAGCATATTTTGGGACCAGTGTTTTTGGCAGATGACCCATCGGAAAACCAGGAATCCAGGCTGCGAAGGATACTAAGGCGGTGAAGTCACAGCCTTCGCTGGTGGAGGCTCACAGTCCGAGCTGATGATAAGACAAAGACCCAATAAGTACAATGAGAAGAAGAAAAACACAACTTTTCTGAGATATGGGCAAAGTTCTGAGTGAGCCCTCAGCAACGTTTATTGAACACAAATTTAAATGAACTGAGTTGATATGGATGGTAAATTTTCTTCTTAAAAGTACCACTATCGGGGCGCCTGGGTGGCTCAGTGGGTTAAAGGCTCTGCCTTCAGCTCAGGTCATGATCTCAGGGTCCTGGGATCGAGTCCCGCATCGGGCTTTCTGCTCAGCGGGGAGCCAGCTTCCCCTCTCTCTCTGTCTGCCTCTCTGCCTACTTGCGATCTCTCTCTCTTTAAAAAAAAAAAAAAGAAAGAAAGAAAGAAAAAAAAGTACCACTATCACTCTCTGCTAAGCATTTTACAAATATAATATCCAATCTCAAAGAAACTCCACAAGGGGAGGGAACTGCTTTTCTTACGATTCCTGAAACTGATGTCTAGAGGGCTGGAGTCTCCTGACAGTCTTAGGCCTCCCCTCCTTGGAAAACACGGGATCTGATCCCAGATCTGCCTGATGCTACCTGGAGGTCTATCCACACCCACCTGCCAAAAAGGTGGTATTTTTTTCCTAAAATACACTCACGCAATTAAAAAACATTTAGGTATAGGAAAATACAGAAATACCAGGCATAATATTGAATGATTCAGGCACGACTAAGAGAAAATTTCTTTACACTGGGGTGGAGTGTTTCACTGTAAGACAAAACAAAAAACAACCCTTAAGGTCTGTTTTCTAAGAAAATGTCAAAATAAGGGGGAAAAATGAAGTCCGTCATATTAATACACTTACAGTCAACCTATAGAGAGAAGGAGAGGAGAAGAACACAGATACCAATGAGAGCCTTGATATATGTCTGGTCACCTTTCCAAACCTTGCTCAATTTCTTCTAGTGTTTTTTACTTCTATGGTATATTTGCTCTTCTTAAATACCAGCATCATATTTAACTTTGGAATACATCTATATTTTTTCAGCTTATTCTCAAATACAATAATTTATGAGGTAAACTCACGTGTAGATTTCAAATGTTTATTATGTCCATGTGCCATTGCAAGGTCGAATTTCACTTTGTCCATCAGGAGATTGAAAATCTAAATGTTCAGCGTTCCCGAATAGTCAAAATCTATGCTTCGGTTTCTCTGTAGCTGCCAGCCCCTGATTTGGTTGACTAGATTGAGTGAGAGAAAGAAGGACAAATTAAGGATTTGGGCAAGGAGAGATTGAGGGTACTTCAGTCTTTGTTGAATGGGAATTACAAATGTCCTTTCAAGGCGATTTTCAATATGTTTATAAATGCTGCAGGAGTATTATTTAAGATCTGCACTGGGAATGTAGAAACCTCTGATAATAATAATAATAAAATGAGACCACAATTTTGAGCTTAGCGCTTAACACACATGCACACATGCAAAAGCACGTTTTGAATTTTCTACCACAGCCCAGAATGTTTTTATGGTTTTCACATAGCTGAAATGCTAATATCTAAAACCAAAGAAAATCCCGAGATATTGCAAGATTTATTCTAAGACCAATCAATCTGCAACAATGGCTCTTCAGTTCAACCCTTCTAATATAAGCAGGTCAGGTTGTTGTTGAGAGACAGAGGACATGAAAGGAAATGAATTTAGCCTGAAAATGAATTTAGCCTGCTAAGATAATAAACTACCATATTTTCCGGAAACTGGACTGACAATTAGCATTCTATCCCTAATCCAGGGGAGAAAAATGCATCGCAGCTGCTTTATGCACATCCGTATCTGTGTTCAGTAAAATACGTTAGGTACTTTAAATGTGCTTATGCAATGTTGGCAAGCAGAGACTTTTTCCTTTATTCTAAATGTAAATACTAATATAGAATTGGTGCAAACTCTAGCTCAGGCCGTATAGGGCCTCTCATCTTTCCATTGCTGTCTAAATCTCTTTCCCATTCAGCTCCACTTGGAGAATGTTTACAGTCCCAGTTCCGGCCAATGGGTGGCATCATGTGGCCTGCGGCTGGGCAGAGGAAAGCCATTTAAAAAATGCAAGCATTTTTTTCTCCTGCCCAGTTAATTTTGCTGATAAGTAAATGCTCAAAACATTGCATAAGTCAGGCTCCAAGACTCACCTTCTACTTTACTTCTTCCTGGAAGCTGTCTCTTCCTTCTCCTTCTGTCCTTTCCCTGAGACTCATGTATTGCTTCCTGTCTTATTCTCAGTATGTTACAGGAGTCTTGTCTGTGCCTTCCTGTCTCACTGGATGTTCAAAGCGTCATAACCACGTTGTTGTTGTTGTTGTTTTTAAAGATTTATTTATTTTTGAGAGAGAGCAGGTGGGTAGGGGGAGGGCCGGCGGGGGGAGAGAGAGAGAGAATCCCAAGCAGACTGCTTGAACGTGGAGCCCAACTCGGGGCTGGATCCCAGGACTCTCAGATCATGACCTGAGCCGAAACCAAGAGCTGGACGCTTAACCGACTGAGCCACCAAGGTGCCCCAATCATGTTCTTTTATTTATTATTTTTAAAGATTTTATTTATTTATTTAAGACAGAAAAAGTGAGAGAGAGCGCGAGCAAGCGAGCATGAGCAGGGGGGAGGGGCAGAAGCAGGCTCGCAGGGAGCCTGACAAGGGGCTTGATCCCAGGACCCTGGGATCATGACCTGAGCTGAGGGCAGACACTTAACCGACTAAGCCACCCAGGAGCCTCCCACTCCAACCATGTTCTTAATATGAATTCCCCACACCACTCAGCATATTTCTGGATACATGGGGGCCTTTGATGGCCACCCTTTGGTTGATTCCTTATTTCCGGTTCCCTACCAGTGCTGACATCTCCCCACCCCCTGCCACCCCACCACACACATACATACATGTCAGAGACAATCTAGCCTCCAGAAGGGATTTTTCCTTTGTTTTTTTGTAAAGGACCCAAGTCAGATTTTGGGACCATGAGTGATATGTCAGTTTACTCTGTTGTGTAGGTCACGGGGTATGTTTCAAATGCTTATAGTGTGCACGCACACATACCCCTCCACCCATCACTTGGCACCTGCTATTCTTAATGTCTAAGAGCATGTCCACCTTGCTTTGGTAACCAGAACGTGGTTTTCATTTCAGACGAAAATCCCTGAAAAACACTAAACCAGGACTGTGGGGTTTTTACCTCCTAAAAACCAACTACTGTTTGAAAATCTGAACTCCCATCTCCCCATTCATGCCTGTGATGCCCACCAATGACAAGTGCATCAAAACAGCCTACACTTAGCCCGTGAGCACGGTTCCAGCCAGGGGGTGACTCACCATACCCTTTCTGTGTATTAGTAATTAAAGAGAAATTTACCACTGGCTTAAAATAACCAACCAAAAGGGCCAAAAGTCTTTGAATGATGGTGTTCTACTCCAGCAGAAATCATAATTCTGACCCGAAGAAAGATCAGGAATTCAAGATTCAAAGGTCACCCACCATCAGAAACTTAGGCCTCTGAAATCCCCTTTCTTGGCAGTATTCTGGGGATCAAATGTTGGTCCAGCAGTGACTACCCAGCTAAGAAGAAGAAATGAGAAGGAGAACACAAATCATGGAGACTCTGGAAGCCCACCAGTTGGAACCCTTCTGTCCTGGTGCATTCAGTTCTCTGCCATGATATTTACACGGTGCTTGTTACATGTCGGGCATTGTTTCAAGGGGGTCACATGCATTTACCCATTTAGACCTCAAATAAGTCTATGAGGATAGTGAGAGTACAAATGAGAAACAGGAACCCGGAAAATGGAAGCCATTTGCTCAAGGTCACCACGCTCATACCTGGCAGAGGAGAGGGTGAACCCAGGCTCACAGGCTCCAGAGCCTGGCCCTCAACCACTGCCTGGAAGTGAGGGAGAGAAATCCATCTGGAGGGGAGAAAGCTGGTCGGTAATGTCGGTAATGTCCCCCAGGTTCTAATCCTATTGCAAAACACAACAGCTGGTAAAAGTGTATATTTTAAATAATTTTATTCATCAAGACAAAGACCCTTCTTAGGATATGCATGGAAATTAAAGAGGTCCTACTGCATTTATGGAGACCTGGATGGCTCTAAGGCTCCTGACGGGCCGGGTCACAGGGCTCTACACTGATGGCCCACAAATGAGCCAAGGAAATGGAAATCAGAAGTTTTGGCCCTTTTCACAGACTTCCTGTTGCCCACCCACCTCAGGGTCTTGTGTTGCCCTAGTGGGGATGTGCCCGGCCAACCCTAGGCTCCCACCCACTTCCCTTGATTCCACCCATGTGCACCATTGCTGGTCAGCACCCCACATTGACAGTGCTGGGTTTCTTCTCTTGATACAGAACAACCAAATCCATCCAGCAGCCCACCTAAGAAAACAGCCGCCATCGAAACTTCTCTTACTGTCTTTCTGCCCACACCCAAAATATCATTAAATGATGCCAATTTAATCTCCTAACTAGCTCTTCAGTTCTTATCCTTCTCTCCATCCCCACGGCCACTGCCCTGGTTCAGGTTCTACCATCTGTGTTAGTCACAATTCTCCAGAAAGATGGAACCATAAAGAGAGATTTATTTTAAGGAATGGGCTCTTGCTATCATGGATGCGGGCAAATTCAAAATCTGTGGGTGGACCAGCAGGCTGGAGAACCAGAGAAGCACCAATGTCCTGGTTCAAGGTCAAAGGTCATCTGCTGGCAGAATTCTTTCTGGCTCAGGGGAGGTCAGTCATTTGTTATTCAGAAAAGTCCCACTCACATGATAGAAGGCAATCTACTTAGTCAAAGTCTACCAATTTCAATGTCGCTCTCATCCAAAAATGCCTTCAGAGAAGCATCCAGAATAAAGTTTGAACACCTATCTGGATACCCTGGCCCAGCCAAGTTGACACATGAAATTAACTATCATACCATCTCTCACTCAAATTACAGCTCCTTTATCAGCCTTCCTGCCTCAGTCCAGCCCCTCTGAGCCATCCTCCACAGGACATCAGGTGACCTTCCTAAAATGCAAATCTCACCATGTGACAGCAGGCAAGAAACACCTTACATGGCTCTCCAAAGACCTAGAGGGGGAAAAAAATAAAAGTTCATTACCATAGCCTATCAGGCCTTTAAATTAGTAAGTACTATGATGACATTTTTACAGTTTATGAAAACATGTTCACATCTGTTTGCTCATTTAAACCTCCCAAGAAAATCACAGCACGTAGCAAGCCCTGTAGCCTACGGTGCCCTAGAGCACAACTGAGAGCATGCCTCCTCCTGTGACCTTTGGCGATGTTAATTGCTTGGGGGTGGGGTGGGGAAAGCAAATTTCTTAACAGAGCCTCCATCATTCATAATCTGACCTCACCCATCCACCATTCATAATCTGACCCCTCCCTCCCAGCCTGACCTCCCCCCACTGTCCCACAGACCTGGCTAGCACCAGACTGCGTAGCTCTCAGCCTGCCCACCTCCGCCCTGCTCTGCCCGCCTCCACCCTGCTCTGGCTGTTTGTTCCACTTCCGGGGCCCCAGCCTTCTCTGCCTCTTCTCCACTCCTGCAATGGCCCTTCCACTCGTGCTTGGTTTGGTCAGCACCTTTTCATGCAGATTTCACTCCAGTTTAGAAAACATCTTAAATATTTCATCTGCTGTGTATTGCATACAGTCGACTTCGATGCCATTTAAAATCAGACTTCTATTAGATACTACTGAGGGTCAGGTTCTGGGTCTGGATCTTCCTACTCACTAGACGGCACACTTCCGGAGGGCAAGAGCTATTATTGGTACAGCTCTGATTCCCCATGGGGCTCAGGCCAGGGTTACAGGACTTGGCCAACTTCAACGGAATTTCTAAACCATCTCAGTGTAGTACTTCCCCTGAAGACAGGTGAGATCGACCGCGTGCTTTACAAGCTGGTTGTTGCCAGGAGACACAGAGGCGGTCACTCTCACGTTGCTCTTTGGAAATGAACCCGAAGACAGGTGGATGCTGGAGAAGTGCTCTGGCAATTAGACTGGCAGGTGACCAAAACCCAGCAAAGGCAGGCAGGAGGTCTCATCGGATCTCGCCAATGTCTCTGTCTGGCTTTGTTCCCAGGAGAACGCCTGAGCAGAAGCGATGCTAGGAAGCCCGTAAAATCAGAATACAATCCCCGATGCAGGACAAAGCGGGAGGGAATCCATATATCCTCCGAGCTCCTGGGACGGAGTAATGCTGCAGGTTGATTAGGATTCCTGTGACCCGGGGGGTACTGACAGGGACAAGGGATTCTGCCTGCTCAGGCCGGTCCCAGATGGGCCACACACTCACCCTTCACTTGGGTGATGATTTTATCGTCGGAGATTTTCCATTCAAAAAGACTGGACAAGGACTGATTCTGACTGCCTCCGGCTCTCGAGGTTTCTAGCTCCGGGCCGTCCCTCCTCCCTTCATTGCTCTGGGGTCCTCATTCTCTATTCTATGCAAAGGCTCACAGCCCCTCCATTACAAACAGGGATTAAATGGGGCACCTGGGTGGCTCAGTCTCTGCCTTCGGCTTGGGTCCTGATCCCAGGGCATTGGGATGGAGCCCCGCATCAGATTAGAGTTAGGGTTATGGTTAGGGTTACCTTGCCCTTCCTACCCTTATGTGCGCTCTCTCCCACTCTCAAATAAATAAAATCTTAAAAACAAACAAACAAATAAACAGATTAAACCAAAGAGCCTTCTCATAGGTGTTTGCATTCTGACTAGAGTCTTCAGCTACACAGATAGCATGTAAGTGGTTGAATTGTAGGCATTAGCCATCAGTAAAAGGAAAAGGCAGACAGGGCAGCCTAGCTTCTCTGGTTCCTTGAAATCACACCAGGGAATGTCCTCTTCTTTTATCCCCATGTGTGCAGGTGTGTATCACCATTCGCACCACATTGGGAAAGTTCAGCATATGTTGGTTGAACTTGTCTCTATATAGTTGTATGAAAATAAACCTGATCAGTAAGCCTTTATAAAGCATTGACTGTTACTGCAGTATTTTTAAGTACAAAGAAGCCACAGGAAAGCATGCTCTCTGGCCCGCCCGATAGACAAACAGACAAGCCAAGACAGGCAGAGAGGAAGCAATAATGGCATAATGGAAATAATAATAATAGTAACGATCACAATGGTGTGGTCATGGTAGTCACAGTCAGAGTGACTTCCATGTTTTGAGCAGCTAGCATGTGCCAGGAATTTGACATACTTTTTACATTTATTTCTCACATTTATTTCTCACAATGCTCTGAGGTTATTATTATGACCATTTTACAGCAGAAGGAAATGAAACTCTGAGAATTTGAATATCTTGCTCAAAGACACACAGATAGTAAATGACGGAGCAGAGATTTTATTTGACGAGGCTGGTATTCTTTCTATGACACCAAGATCCTGCACAAAGCAGGCCAAGGCTGGGATGGAGAGAGACGGATTCTGTGCACACATGTTTAAGGGATTTGGAGGAAAAGATCTTGCTACAGAGTAGGGTTGGCCCAAGAGGTCTTTGTGGAAGGGTTGGCTATATACAAGGGATTTTTCTTCTGAGTTTTTTTGTTTTTTTTTTTTTTGGCAGTTCAGTTTATCTTTAGATTTATCCTCCCAATGATGAATAGTCAGGGAACTGTGTTCAGAAGTCACTTGAAATAATATATGAGGAGCTCTTTTGGAAGAACTTTGAGACCAAAACAAACACAGAAGTTAGCACATTGTTTGGTCTCAGTTAATGGTGACTAGATAGAAGGACAGAGAAATACATCAAAATCAGATGAGATATTTAGACCACCTACATTATGTCTATGGGTTGAACTTGCTGTTGGCATTGGTTTTAACCATTTGTAAAGCTTTTAAATTCAAATCTCTCAAGATGTGGCTCATGGTGATTAGTTATTCCAATTACACTGTTCCTGTTTAGGTCACAGCCCAGCTTGTGGTCTCCGGAAGTGAGAAGTGCCTTCCAGTTGCGATCAGTCCTGAGTGTTGCCTCACTCCTGAGATCCCAGGCAGCCAGCATATCCCCGGAGTTGGAGAGAATGTGGTTGACTATGGAAGTTCACTGGTTTATTCATTTAACAGATGGATAAGTAGTCCCTACTTGGTTCTTGGCCCTGTTCTAAGCTCTGTAGATCAAAGGACGATGAAGGCCCTGAGGGAGCTCCTGTTCCAGTGGGCTGAACTGGGTAATAAACAGCCATGTGAATATGCTCGCTGACTTAAAATAAAGGTGAGCACCGTGAAAACAGTCAAAATATGGGGCAATGTCAGGGAATAATTTACACTGGAGCGTCGCTGAAGGCCTCTTTAAGGAGCTGACAACTATCTGTACAATAAGAAGAAGACACAGAAAGAAATCAAAGGAGGCAGTGAAGTCCTGGCAGAAGGTACAGCAAGTGCAAAGGCTCTGGGGTAGAAAAGAGCCTGGTGGACTGGAGAAAATAAAAAGCGGGAGCATAGGTCTAAGAAGTGGTCAGGGGCTAGATCAGGTTGAACCTTGTCAGACAGGGGAAGGAGTGTCCGCGTGTTATTCTTTTTTTTTTACTTTTAAGATTTTATTTACTTATTGGTCGGAGAGACATAGAGAGAGAGAGAGCGCACCCACACAAATGGGGGGGAAGGGCAGAGAAAGGGAGAAGCAGACTTCCCACAGAGCAGGGAGCCCGATGTGGGGCTTGATCTCAGGACTCTGGGATCATATCCTGAGCTGAAGGCAGACACCTAACTGACTGAGTTACCCAAGTGGCTGATGGATTGTGTTATTCTGATTGCAGTGGGAAACCATTAGGAGGTCTGAGCAGAGGAATGGCATTATTATTACTTACTATTACTTTTATGGTTTGCCTCCCTCTCTGTTTTTATCTTATTTTATTTTTCCTTCCCTTCCCCTATGCTTTTAACTCTAGAAAACAGTGGGTTGCTGGAGGGGAGGGGAGTGGGGGGATGCGACCACTGGGTGATGGGCATGAAGGAGGTCACTTGATGGAATGGGCACTGGGTGTTATATGCAACTGAGGAATCACTAGATCCTACCCCTCAAACTACTAACACACTAAATTCTACTTAAATAAAAAATTTTAAAAAAAAGATGACTCTTGCCGACTGAATGTCAACTCCCATCTGATTCTGATTTCAGTATCACTTACTGAGCAGGCATGTTGTACCAATCACCATACTAGACATATATACACATCTGTATACATATGCATACAGGTATGTAATTTCTATCTCTGTGTGTTTATGTATATGATATCTACGTATATATATATGTGTGCATATGTGTGTGCAATTACCTATCTAATCTCTAGTCTCCAACCCACTCCTGGACGTACAGATCTTCACTCTCATTTTGAAATGGAGAAGCTGGGGCCCAGACCGTGACTCACTCCAAGTCACTGGGCTGTACAGTATAGTTTAGAGCTGGGGTTTGTACCAGAACGAGATCAAAGTTCCCTACTCTTTCCACTCTGCCATGCTCTCTCACCCATAAAATTATGGAATTTTAGAAGTTTTGATTCATAAAATCATCTCAAGAGTAAAACACCCAAGACGCTTCCACACCAGCTCTCATGTATGCCCATGGCTTTCTGGCTGGAGCTGGCCTGGCTTTGGTGGTGCTGCTCCCACGGTCCTGGGGCGCGTCCTGCCGCCTCTGTGGATTCTGCGGATGGAAGCGCTCACTGGGGAAGCTGCTCCCGGCCCCTCCGGGCTCTTGTGGACATACCTGGTCACCTGCACTGTGGGCCTCCCACCCGCGGCATCCCTGTTACATGAGATGCTGCAGGACCCACCTGGAATCCAAGCTTGAGCGCTCCTGAGGTTGGAAAAGTCAGCATTCCGTGGGTGAGCTTCTGTGGAGTCGGGAATACAGCTTTCTCATTTCTTCCTCCTGGAGACACTATTCGGGGCTACAGTAGTTTCTGGAAGATGAGCAATCGGCTCAAGAGGGCTATGACCCGCTTTGTAGGGCAGCCTTTACATTTGCTCCCCCCACCTTCTTGGCCCTGTGCCTTTTCTGACTCTTCACCGCCTCCCCCCCAGACTTGAGGTCCCCAGGAAACTGCGGGTACAAGGGTTCTAGCCTCCCAGAACCCTGCTCTACAACTGGCCCCTTCCTTTCATTGTTTTCCTCCTGTTCTGTTCTCCCCGGAAGGCCGGTTGTTTTTCTAGGTGCACCGAGACATTGTTTGTGGCTCGCCAGGTCCAACCAAAGCCTTCCTCCTAATGTTTCTCTGAAACTTAAACTCCAGTCTCAGAATGGGCACTTGGGGTTTTATAGAACCATTCACTGGGGAAGTTGGAAACCCCCGGAGGAAGAAAGACGTGATGTACTAACCCCCGTTAACCAAACAGCAGAACTGTTTACAGGCACCATTTTTAGCCTTGTGGAAACAAAGGAGGAAACAAATATTAATTGAGCATCTGTTATGTTCAAGAATTCCTTCATACCTTTATTCACCAACGGTTCATCTACCGCCTTCCTGTATGCTGGTTACTGCCCTTGGTGAGTCCAGGGGCTCCCAGCTGAATGAGAAAGCTCTTGGCTTCATAAAACTTTCCTTCTCAGAAGTACCAGGCTCTGTGCTGGGCAGTCGTCATGAAGCTTCACAACCGTGCTCTGTAATTTGCTAAGTATGTGCATATCCATCACTTCCCTGGATCCTGGCAACTGACTTTGGATGGAGGAGGGTGTCCATTCTGTGGGGAAGAAAACCGAGGCTTAGTGAGTTTAAATGGCTTTCCAGAGACAGGGCACTGGGTTAGGTATCGACTTGGGTCTCCTGGCCTTGATCCCACAACTCTTCCTAACCTGCACAGCTGACCCTAACTATACACAATGGCTAGGATGTCCCCCCCAACCCCCACTTCAGACTTTGTCCTCTGGTCACTCATGGGTTACTGTGCAGCCCTGACCCTGCTTGGGGGCACATCAGAAGGGGGTGTAGTTTTCTGTAAGGAGTGGATGGCTTATAGTGGAAGGTGTTTCATGGGGTCCCCCCTTATCCTGGTCACATGGTCCAGGTAGAAAGAAAATAGACCTTGTGCTACAATGTCCGAAGTATACACCCAAACATTCTAACATCTCTACACCTGAAAAAAATGCCTTTGCAGAGTTGAAATTGGGATTAGGCATCCAGTCCCCAAACTAAAGGAACTGTTAACACGTGGTTTCCTCTATTGAAGGGTATGGGAATTAGAAACCTTTAGTGAACATTCCAGAAGGCTGTGTAGGTTCATCTTACTCTAGACGAGAGCAGAAACCTCTGAGATGTCCCCAAAGCCATGCGAACAACTTCCCCCTTCACTCAATGACTTTGCCTCATCTCAAAAAATTATTCCCAGGATTAAAAAAAAAAAAGTTTAAGCAAGATTTTCACAAGCTAACCAAATAATATTTTTACAAATGAGTAAAATAGAAATTTAACCTCAGATAGAAAAGTCACAGAATTAACCAGAAACAGAACTCTGTGGTATTAGAATATTAGTATTGTGTAAAAAATAAGGCGTTGAATTACTTCGGCCAAGTTTACTCAGGGAGAAAATTCATTTATTTATCAAAAGCAAGTTAATTCGCCATCCCAGGGAACTGTTGTTCCTCTCCATTTATGAAATCAGGGCTCCCTTATTAAGCCAGAGTACTCTTCCAGGACAATAATGAAGAATAATGCAGCTTTTTATTGCCTCTGGGGTATGTCTGTGCACAGATGGCCTTGAAAATAAAACCAGATTTTGGAGTGAATTCAGTCTGCTTTCTTTTTTTTTTTTTTTCCCTAACCTGACTCCCGTGAATGGAAGCAACATTCTGTTCTTGAGCTCCTGAGCGGCCCCTCAAGATAAATGGGACAGAAAAATCTTCGATCACACATTCTTTACACTTACACTGACAGCCTATAAATACATGTTTGTGCAACCCCCCCCCAACTAGTTATGTGTTGTGACAATCTCTAGAAATAAATTCTAGACTGCATGGATTTTAACTTCCCTGCTGCTGAATCTTCATGAGATATGGACCTTGGCTCAGCTAATCCTCAAAGATCTATCCAGCCCGAATGTCAGAAATTTTGCTTCTTCTGGGGCTTCTTCTTCTAGAACAATGCCGAGCCCACAGAATTAGCTGTCCTCCAACTTCCCTCTCCTTCTTCAGACAGGGCGGGTCACGGTGTCTCTGAAGAATGTTATTGGAAAGCCTCGGCGTTTTCAACTGCCTTCTCTTTTTCTTTTCTTTTTCTTTTTTTAAAGATTTTATATATTTATTTGACAGAGAGAGACACAGTGAGAGAGGAAACACAAGCAGGGGGAGTGGGAGAGGGAGAAGCAGGCTTCCTGCCGAGCAGGGAGCCCGATGTGGGGCTCGATCTCAGGACCCTGGGCTCATGACCTGAGCCGAAGGCAGAAGCTTAACAACTGAGCCACCCAGGCGCCCCTCAGCTGCCTTTTCGTAACCTCTGGGGTCTTCACCCTGGAAGCATCCAGTGTTAATGGCAAAGGTAGTGCTGAATTCCCTCAACCATCTTCTGGGGAAAACTGGTGAAAACTTTTATGCATGTTATTTCTAAGTTCAGAAACCTGTGGCTTCTTTAGTCTAAAATACGAAAATCTAGGTTCTCTAGTTTGGCAGCAAAATCTCCTTCTACTTGGAGTCATCTATTCATCAAATATTCATCGAGGTTTACTAACTAAGCACTGTGCTGTGTCAGGAGCATCTCTGGCCTCATAGACCTGACGTCTCTGGCAGACGATTACAGAACTAAGTATTTACTTGGACAGTGCTAAGTATCAAGATGAGAAGAGCGGGAGGCCAAGGGAGCTTCTAACTGAGGACCCAGACTCATGTGGGGAGCCTGAAGAACCAGAAAACCGCTGGGGCTGGAGACAAAGAGTGAGGGGGTCAGAGCCCCCAGGAGGCGGGATAGACAGGCAATATTGGGTTATGCTGGGCCTTGAAGAAAATTCTATGAGAAGAATGTGAATCTTTACCATAAGAGAAGTTAGAAGCCACTGTGGGATTTTAAGCAGGGGATAATATGATTAATTTTGTCTGGAAACCTATCACTCTGGTTGCCATTTAGAAGTGGTTTGGACATGGAGTCTGGAAGGCCAAGAAACCAGGGGAGAATCTGTTGCGGCATCCCGGAGGGGACTGGAGGGGGATTTTGGAAAGAGGCGAGAATGTTGGAGAAAGTGAGAAGTGAATGAAGCTGTACAGTGATCACGTTAACTGTGCTTGTATCTTCCAGTCGAATCCTCTGCTCTCGCCTCTCCCTCATTTGTTTATTTAAATGCTATCGTTTGTCTTCATGGACCTTTATTAAGAAAGATGGCTTCCTCTTTGTCACAGGCATAACACCATTTTCAGGCATAAGATTTGGTTTCATTGCTTAAAGCCGCTGGCCCTTAGTCTCGCTCTGGGTGAGGGAGGTAAATCTCCTTCCTTGTTTTGTTGTGTTTTCGTTTTGTTTTGACATCTCCAAGTCCCACCAGAAACTGACCTCTTCAGTGAAGAGGATGCTGGCCTCATCGTATGGACTGAATTGTGTCCCTACAAATTCATATATTGAATCCCTAACCCCCAATGTGATTTTGTTTGGAGATGGAGCTTATAAGGAGGTAATTAAGGTTGAGTGAGGTCATAAAATTGGAATCATAATCTAATGGGACTGGTGTCCTTATAAGAAGAGGAAGAGGCATCAGAATGCACTCCATCTCTCTCTTTCTCTCTCTGCAGGGCTGCACAGAGAAGAGGCCATGTGAGGACAAAGTGAGAGGCAACCTGTGAGTCAGGAAGAGAAGCTTCACTAAACATTGATTTTCTGGTACCTTGATCTTGAACTTCCACCCTCCAGAACTGTGACCAAATAAATGTCTATTGGGGCACCCGGGTGACACAATCAGTTAAGCATCTGACTCTTGATTTCGGCTCAGGTCTTGATATCAGGATCCTGAGATCAAGCCCTATATCAGGTTCCACACTCAGCAAGGAGTCTGCTTGTCCGTCTCCCTCCCCCTCTGCCCCTTCCCCCACTCAAAGAAAGAAAGAAAGAAAGAAAGAAAGAAAGAAAGAAAGAAAGAAAGAAAGAAAGAAAGAAAGAAAAGAAAGAAAGAAAATCTTTAAAAAAATAATTCCCTCTTGTTTAAGACAGTCTCTGGTCTTCTATTAGGACAGCCCAAGCCAACTTATACACGTAGGTAAAGAAGAGTGGGTCTCTTGGCTAATCATAGTTGATTCTTTTACTGCTTTTTAGCTGCCCAAACCAGCCGTATAGAAGCTGACCCAAACTACTTTAAGAAAAAAATCTGTATAAGAAAATGCCAGTAATTTGGACCCCACTCATTCAGAATTTGGGCGAATTCACACGGGCTAGGCTAATATGGCACTTGAAAAAGAGGTTGGCAGTTTTGGGGAATGCTATGCAAATTAAAGCAGTACACAGGATTAGATGTGTCAAGGAGATAGTGGACATACTCCCCTAGGTTGGCCTTTTCACTGGTTATGTGCCCATTAATGTAAATTGAACATGGTAAGGCCTCAATTTTCTCAGCTATATAAAATTTTGACTGGTAGCATTGACCTCACTGAGATCTGTGAGGATTAAATGGGATGATATGTGCAACAAAATTTCCACTATTTCTGATGTGTCAAAAGCACCCAAAAGATGGTAATTGCTATTATTTGGAAATATTCATACTTGCTGAAGCAATCAAAAGAGCAAATACAAACTATTTTCTATTTCCTAAGATTGGCATATAAAAGACCTAAGATACTAAGACCAAACATACAAGTCCTCATTAATCTAACTTACTCGTAGAGAGACCTGGGAAGTCATGACAAGCTAGTAAAGATTCTAGAATTCAGGCTTTAGGCCTGCCAGCCTTGCCCCAGTCCATGTGCATCAATGATGTTTGCCAAAGTGGCTTTTAGTCTTCCAACATAAGGATTTGTTTTGTCCTGAAAATAATTGCTGTTCTTTTCCCTGGACTAGGGCACCTACCTAATAGGTGGGGAGGAAATGATCCAGACCTTGGAACCAAGAGTGCTGGAATGTAATCTGATTCTGCTATTCACTGGTCTACCACAGAGTAGGCTATTAGTAATACGTTTTGAATGATGACTAAATGGGTGAATGGATAAATGAAAGGATTGTCATAAAGATTAAATGGGATAAAGATTTAAAACATCTTTAGAAATTGCTTGACACATGCTAAATGCACAGGAATGTTCATTTCTTTCCTCTCTTTTAGCTCAATCAACATTCCCTGGGCACCAAAAATATGCAGACAGTATGCAAGGTGCTAGATTTCCATGATGACGGTGGGACACCAGGCAATGAATTGACGTGATTTTTCCCCCAAACAGCTAAAATGGTGGTGAAGAAAGAGGAAGTAATTTATGTTAATTCATTCAATAACTGTCCTTTGCCTTGATCTTTTGAATCAGATACAATGGATTACTATTATTTTTTATAAAATTCAAATAGCTTTTGTGTATCTCTGTGTTCAGGATTACAATTCACTCTTGACACAATATGATTTCCTAGTTCTATGAAAATAAAACTGAAGGCTTCTCTTCAACATTGTCTAGATCTTTAAAATACCCTTTACAGATACTCTCTTTTCCTTTCAAAATATGTGACTCGTTCTATTACATGTGGGATTGTCAGTCCTGCAGAATCCATGAGTGATTCAGAAGGAAATGTTTTCACTAATTTCATATTTATTTCTATTGATTTTTAAAAAGAACAACTGCCAGAACAACTCAAAATTCGATTTTGTACGACCTGGAAGGGCACTGTACATGAAATGGTAATTGAATGCAAATTACTTTATCAAACATTTATTGAGCACCTGCTACATGCCAGGCCCTATATTAAGGGAAGTGGAATATCCAAAGATAAGCAAGAAATTGCCCTGTTACTGGACAGCCAAGGCCCATTAACACATAATGGCAAACCCACAAATGTCTACTCTCCGAGATAGCATAAGTGCCAGCAAAGTCTCATGATGTAGTGGGAGCATGATGCAGAGGTTAGGAAATGAACTTTCTGTGCACCTTCACAAAGCAGAACTAGGAAAATGTCATCCAGGCGAGTTTTTCTGAGAAAAAATAATTTACCCACAGAGACAGCCTTCTTAATGGGCAGATAGAATGAATGATGAATTTATCTTATCAACTTCCCCCCAAAAGTTTTATCTACCAGGTAGGAGTTCTGGGGTTGCCAGTGACAGAAAATCTCAAAGTAGCTTAAGCAAAGGAGAGAATTTGTGACTAATGTAGGTGAAAAGCCCAGTGGTGGATCTGGCTCAAGCTATATTCTCAGAGGTGCATTTTCTCTGTTGTCTGGCTTGGACTCCTGTCATGTACCCATTCTCAGGGAGGCTCTCCCTCTATGAGCGGAAGTTGGCTACAGGACTTCCAGGCCTGACATCCCCCTACTTCTAGCTTCAAGTCTGGGGGGGGGAAGGTTAAGGGTGTCTTCTCCAGAACCCCCAGCGATCACCCTCAGTGATGTCTTGTGGTTGATTCAGTGTTGGAACCATCTCTAAACCAATCACTATGGTCAGGGGAATGCAGGATGCTGATTGGCTCTGAGAGTAGGATCAACTCCAACCATACTGCATGGGCCGGGAGTTGGCCAGATTCTGGTGCACTTTACCAAAAGAAGGGTAAAGGAGTTTGGATGGCAAAAAGTATATTTTGTCTAACTAGGCAGACCCATTAATGAAGAATGCATTAGAAGTGGTGATTGGAACAAAAAGTGATAATTTTTCCAAATTGTTTAAATTAAAATGTGACTGGCGTACTGCACTGGGGTTCCCATCTTTGCTTTTCAAAAATAAAGCATGTTCTCCATATCCCAATGTGTTAGATATACACTGAAGCCTCATGTGGCCCAGAACCATTTAGATGTTTAGGTGTAATGACATCATCTCTACTCTCAACAGTTTGCTGTCCTCTGAAATAAACAGGAAACACAGAATCAGAAATGTCCGGGGATCCTGCTTTTCTCTTTTAAAAAAGCATTTCTGGGCAATCTGACTGTCATGTAGTTAATAATTGGGAAAGAGACTCCATAAATCAATAAAGAAACTGACATTGGATTGCATTAGTTGCCCTTGATAGCTGAGCTCCTCAACATATCAAGACAATGTCTACCTCAAATGCAGCTGCCAAGGTAATGATCTGAAAATAGGGATATAATCAGGGATTTGCTCATGTGGTCGATTCCAAATTCTTAAGCATGGTTCTCAGTGGTGGCCTCATTCTCCACCACTTCCAGTTCAAATACTTGGAATTTCAGATCCAGTGCACTCCTCAGACTTCATGTAAGCTTTCTAAGTCATTGCACATGGTGACTCCTCTGTTGTATTTTCTACATACCTCAAGTAGCAGGTCGGATGTCACCTCCTCTCTGAAGTGCTCTTTGATCTTTCAGAGCATTGTATAAATCTCCTGTCTTTGCCGAGCACGCATTACATGACATTGTAGTGGGTTTTTTCGCCCATCTCCCACACCTTGGGACCGTGAGCATCTTGAGAGGAACTCTGGAATCTGCTGATTCCCGGGAGGTGGCATCTGGTATCTCACAGAGCCCTCCAGGGATAAGACTTTTATTTCCCGTAACATCTCAGACTCATTGCTGGACGACATTCATGTTAGAAAGTTCTCTATACTGACCTGAAACCTGTTTCCTCTCTGTGACTTTTACTCATTGATTCCGAGGGCCCTCTGGAGTCACGAGAGGAAGTCAACTCTGTCTGGGCTGCTGACTGCCCTTCCCTCATGGCTGAGACAGCTGTCACAGGTACCCCGAGCCTCTTCTTTGCATTAAACAGCCTAAACTCCTTCAAACATCCCTCTCTGGTCTCGGAGGCTGAACCCTCACCACACAGATTGTCCTGCTTGAGACACACCCCAATGCACCTCTGTCAAGTTCTCTCGAAAGTGGGAATGGGGTAGATCTCAGGAGCAGACAAATCCAGGAAACCATGGCTTCCCTTGAGTGGGGCATTGCTTTTCTTCTCTTGCTGACTCAACAATTTTAGTTTTTTTTCAGATTTAGAATTCTGCTGGCTCAGGCTGTGCTTGTAGTCAGTTGATATTTGAAATATTTCACAATCTAAAATAAAAATACCTTTAAAGACCCTCTGTCAATCTAAGTCACCCCTTCTTGCCCTTAGGCAATTCATTTTTTAACCCTCAATGGCAATGTCTACATTTATCCATATTGCTCTCGATCCTGAAATCCCACAAGCCTCTCATGCAGCCTTTCATACAGTAGTGACCGCCAGTAACAATCGCAGGCTGAGCTATTCAACCAGGAGCGCCCTGGTGCATCCATTTAACCTTTCACTCCCTGGCCTTTCCTACTTGGCTAGCTGATGATTGGCTCGGAAGCTCATGCTATCATAACCATCCTCAACTTCCAAAGTGATCACTGCCCTAGGGAGCTCCTTGGTTCCCTCTTCGTAGGAGGTACATTATGGATTCTGTACGTGGTTGGTGTTCAATATATGCTAAGTGAAGACTGGGTTTAATATGATGACTCCATCAGAAAAAAAGGAAGTGAATAACAAATAGTAGAGAAATGAGGCTCCACCAATTAAATGCCAAAAACATCAGAGAATGAGACTATTTCTAGTTCAAGAGAACTTGAGGAAAGAGGCTTAGAACTTAGAGGGAAGATGTGCTGCTTAGTTAAGTAAGGAGAACTTGATTTCAAATGCAAAACTGCCAAAGTAAGCTGGGTAAGAAAGGATCATGTTAAAAATTTTAAAAAAGAGAAGTACCTTCTGTGATTTGGTCAGATTCTCTGATGGAGATACCAAGCCCAGTGGGGAGACTGTAATGGTTTGAGATGTGTCACTTTGGGTTGGAAAGTCTTGGAGAGAGGTCAACTCTTCCTCACTTGACACCCCAGACCTCTCAGGGTTACTTTAGGCTGAGCCGGTGTCCTCATCCTGTCATCGGATGACTCTGTCTGTCTTAAATTCTCCACAAGAAGTGCAACTGCATAGTTGACATTATGGACTGAATGCTTGAGTCCTCCCAGAATTCATATGTTGAAAGCCTAGCCCACAGTATGATGTATGAAAAGGTGGGGCCTTTGGGAGGTAACGAGGTCACAAGTGTGGGGCCCATGTGCCTGTAGAGGATCAGTGCCTTTATAAAAGAGACTCCAGAGAATGTCTTTGCTCTCCACCCTGTGAGGATCCCAGGAGAAGATGGCCATCTGCAAACCAGAGGAAGGAGGTTCTCCCCAGAACCCAACCACAGTGGCACCTTTATCTTGAACTGCCAGCCTCCAGAGCTGTGAGAAATATGTTTCTATTGTTTATAAGCCCCCCAGTCTATGATATAATTTGTTATGGAAGACAGAACGGACTCAGACAATTTTGTTGAACATAAAGCTGATCATCGGGCCTTGTGGATTTGAGTAGCCTGCCATACTGTCCTTGCTGCTCTTGGAGGATATTGAGGATTCTCGTCCCAGCTATACTCTCACTTGTAGTGTTTTAACTATTAGAGGGCTATCCTAGCCAAAGCTACTATTCGTAAAGAATGTTTCTTTACAATTTCTTACAATTTGTAAAGATATTTCTAACTTTTTCTGTCCTTTCTTTTTCCACAAGGATTTGCTGAGTGCTCACAAATGCCCCCAAACTGTACTTCACTCCAAGACAATCAAGATGAGTTAAATAGAATCTCAGAATCATTTTAATATATAGTAAACACAGCTGCAAAAGTATGTAGCAGGTATCAAATTGAGAGCATTCGTTGGGTCAAGGATGGTGGGAGAGGCACAGTTGGAGGCAGGAATTATGTGAGGAGAGTCTCAAATGGTGGCCATGAACATGATTAAGGGATATGGGCGGCCATCTAACCGTGCTCCAAATGCTGGCTCCACATTACTTCTGGAATATGCTGTCACTAAGTACGCTATTTCTCAAAAGCATCTCACTCCCGGGCATTGGAACAAATACATGGTTCTTGAATATAATGTGTCTCAAAGAATTATTTCATATCTTGTCAGCAACAAAAAAGTAATAATTCTGTGCTTCAAAGAATGAATTGAAGGTGATACAGTGACAGAAAGATTTAAAAAACTCCACCCAAATGGATAAAAACTGCACACACAAAAAGAGTATATTTAGGTAGCAAAATCATTCAGGAGCAATTTGTCAAATATTAAATGACACCGAGAAAAGAACACACTTGCCGTATTCTTTGAAATTTGAAGATGTAGCTTTATATGCTTTATGGAGCTTAAACTATTTGAATAAAAATGAAATATCTCCAGGCTAGAAATGATAGAGCTCCGGCCTGCTTCTATTTCCTTGGCACTGCAAGGCAGATGGAAAAGGAGGAGAGTCGGAAGGCAGAGTTTTTTGGTTTATGTTTCCCACCGGGTCAGATGTGGAGAGGAAAACCAAGGGAAGAGAACTCGGAGCAGTTTTGCTTGAGGAAAAAAGGTAAAACTTGAAGTGTGTGACAAGACATTTTCTCCCGGAGATTAGTAGTTATATTCTTGGTAATCTCTCTCTTTCTCTCCCTTTTTTTTTTTTTTAATCTTTTCTCCTAAATTGAGCAAGTTACTTCCTTAAGGGCAGGATTTAAATTACACAGCTTTTTAAAAGAAATTTTGACTTAGCTTGTCTGATATAGCTTAAAGTTCTGCTAGGACTTCGGTGATAACGGCGCTCAAGGATTTTGGCAATACCAGATTACCTTCTGCAAAGATTGGGCATGAGTCTCAGTTTCGTTATCTTTGACAACTTGCAGGCCCTAAAGACTCAAAGTCATTTGTCAAATAGTCTCATATATCTTAGTGCAAAGCCTAATCAGAAAATTCTAGTTATTTGGAAATGGTTTTTAAAAATGTATAATCTTTAATATAATACTAACAATAAAATTTTCTTTAGGTCTTTCACTGAATATGCTTTAGTTTATCACTTCATACAATAAAAAACTTTTTAATTTTTTTTAAAGATTTCACTTCTTTATTTGAGAAAGAGAGAGAGCACGAGTGGGGGAAGGAGCAGAGGCAGAGGGAGAAGCAGACTTCCCACTGAGTGGGAGTCCGATACGGGGCTTGATCCCCCAATCCTGGGATCATGACCTGAGCCGAAGGCAGACACTTAACTGACTGAGCCACCTAGGCGCCCCCCAAAAAGCTTTAATAACAAATCTAAGTGTTCTCAGAAGAAGCTTAACTGCTTTTAGTGGGAAAATAAACAAAATGAGTTAAAGTTCAAATTAAAAGGTCGAAAGAAATAGATTTGGTAAAAATATTTATCCATATTTACTGAGTCATTGTTTCCATTTGGATAAATACATTGAAAATTGCTTAAAATAGGTTCTGGGAATCTCGCTAGTTCTTGATGTCTTACCAGCATTTGATTTACTTAGAGTCGCGCCCTCGACTTACTCTAGAGAGGCCTTGCAGCTGCTTGCAGGCCTGGCCACGCTCTCAGAAGCCTGCCACCCCAACACGTGCCGGGGCTCTGTCCTCACCACTGTTGGAAATCAGACCCATAGCCAAGAGAAATTAGGAGCAGGATTGCCTGGAGAAGAAGGTTCCAGAAACCCAGGTTCTAATCCCAGTTCTGTGCTCAACACCCTCAGATACTCCGTCTACAGGACTGTGTGGGTTGCTGCTCCTATCTTTAAGTGCTAATCTTTTTTGTTTATTTTTTTAATTTTATCTTAGCAATTTTTTGCCATTTTAAAAATTCAAGTATAATTAACATCCAGTGTCATATTAGTTTCAGGTGTATGATATAGTGATTCAACAATTCTGTACATTACTCAGTGCTTATCATGATAAATGTACTCTTAATTCCCTTAAACTCTTTCACCCATCCCCCACCCACTTTCCTTCTGGTGACCATCTGTTTGTTCTCTGTATTTAAGTCTGTTCATCTGTTTTTCTCTTTTACCTTTGTTCATTTGTTTGGTTTCTTAAATTGCACGTGTGAGTGAAATCATATGGTATTTGTCTTTCCCTGGCTGACTTGTTTCACTGAGCATTATATCCTCTAGCTCCATCCATGCTGCTGCCAAGGGCAAGCTTTCATTCTTTTTCATGGCTGAGTAATATTCCGCTGTGTACATACACCACACCTTCTTTATCCATTCCTCTGTTGATGGGCACCTGAGCTGCTTCCATCATTCAGCTATTATAAACAATGCTGCGATAAACATAGGGATACAGATATCTTTTCTAATTATATTCTTTTATATTCTTGAGGTAAACACCTAGCAGTGACATCATGGGGTTGTATGATAACTCCATTTTTAGTTTTTTGGGCAAATTTCATATTCTTTCACATCGAAAACGAACTGACTGGGTGTTTGATATTTGCAAGTCTAAGTGACCTTCCTTGGCAATTGCACTAGATTGGGATACAGAATCCTAGGTTTGAAATCATTTTCCCTGAGAACTGTGAAGGCATTACCCTCCTGTCTCCTGGCCATCAGTATATCTGCTAAGATATGATGTTTAGTGAGTGTCGTTCTCACTTGTGATTTATTTTTTCCAGAAGCATTTATGAGCTTACGCTTATCATGAGTGTTTTGAAATTTAACAAAGATGCTTTAGATGTGGACTTTTAAAAAATACAACCTGCTTGACCTTTGTGGTTCTCTTTTAATCTGGAGACATATGTCTCTCATTTCCCCCCCCTTAGGATAGTGATAATTTTCTCTTTGTCTGCGTTCCTTCTTTTTCACTTTTACTAGTCAGATATGGGTGGTTTGTATTGTGTCAATTTGGTTTGGCTGGAACTTCTGAATCCCTTTCCCTGTAGGGTCTAGGTGGGATTTGCTGAAGCGGGAATTTCTGTGAGAGCTGGAGGGCCAGTGTGAAGCCACAGACGTCGCTCTCTGAAAGCTGCCATGCTTTGATGTGGTGACAGGTTGCAGAGGGTCAGGGGTTCCATTTTGCACCTGCTGTCTGCTCCAGCTCTTACTCCTGACTGTTGACCCGGTAGACAAAAGCAGCCCCAAGCCCTCCACCAGACACATGGTAGCAGACCCACAGAGATGGAAGCTGCGCAGTTGGAAGTTGGCCATAGAACCCTCCAGGAGCCTTCCGTTCTCAGTCCCATTGGGCAGCCGAGCCTGGTTGGCTTCTCAGTCACTTATAGGTGACTGCTCTCACCTCCTGGACCCTAACTTCCCCAGCTCCTCACACGACTGGGTGAGATTTATTTATTTATTTATTTAGAGATTTTATTTATTTATTTGAGAGAGAGAGTAGAGGGAGACAGAGAGAGAGCATGAGCAGGGGTGCGGGCAGAGGGAGAGAGAGAAGTGGACTCCCCGCTGAGCAGGGAGTCTGATTCTGGGCTCCATCCCAGGACCCCGAGATTATGACATGAGCTGAAGGCAGATGCTTAACCCACTGAGCCATCCAGGCGCCCCGAGATTTAATATCTACAGCAAATCTCTTATCCCATCACTCCTGGTAGCTTTGCTTCCCTGATTAAATCCTGCATGATTATAATATATAACCCGAGATTTAGATCTCTTAATTTTTTTCTCATTTTTTAAATTTTTTCTTTTTGCTCTATTTTCTGGGAGATTACCTTGACTTTACATTCAATATCCAAGAGTTCCTTCTTGCTCTCTGTTTAAATTTTATATCATCTTGTAATACCTTCCTGAATTTCTCCAAGAATACTATCTAAAACAGTTTTTTTAATATCTTAAATTATCTTTATTTTTATGGAATCAGTTATTTTCCCCATTTATCTCAATCTTATTTTTTTTCATGTTAGTAAGTTTCTTCCAAAGACTAGAGATTTTATGACTTTAATTCACGATCACACTTTATTTAGGGCATCTATTTACTATTTACAGAAAAACATTCTGTCTGATATTACAACTATATAGCATTTTTTTCCTGCCATATTAGAATGAAATTTCCTCTTAGATAAGAGCCTTATTTTAACATCTATTTTCTTCCCAAAACACCAAACATGGAGCACAGGAGGTATGCACTGAAAATGCATTTACTTAATAAATTAGTGCATGGATATATCTCTGCATTTTTAAGCATCTTTGCATTTCAGCTTCCTGAAAAATGAGCATAATGGTTGCCTTGTGTTAGTGGTGCCTGCTTTTTCGAAGGAAAGGAAACTATCAGGCCGTGAATAGATTTGTGTAAGGATCTCCTGTTATTTTACAGAATCATGTGTTTGGATTCTAGAATGCTGTCCTGTTTATCATCCTGTCTTTGTGTAAGGTCTTGCTTGCCTACATATACAAGTTGGATTGCAATAATTGGATTAATTCACAGTATTCCCTGACAAGGAGTTTCATTTTGGGTATATCCTGCATCCGTCACTATCTGCCATTAATGTGTGAACTTTCTCTAATTCCAAAAGAGAAAGCTATTGGTTCTGTGGAAAAAGTATCTGAAGCCTTGGGCACATTATGACTCGTTTGTGTTTAAAAGTATATTTGCCAAAAAGTGCAGTTGTATAAAAAGTGAGCAGTACTCACTCTATTCTTAACTTTTGTGTTAAATGAGGATTCTTGAAATCAAGATAATAAAATTAAATAAAGCTTCTTCTTGGCAAAATTGCAAATATGTCATTCTTCTGAATTACTATAATAAACTGTTACTGACATTTTGGTTTAAATTTTCTGTTATGAATTGTCATATTGATTCATCCACTCCCCTTTCATTCATCCATTCATTGCAAAAGTATTCACAAACCATGCCCCGTGTGTGTGTTAGTGCGATGACTAAGACACAGACCTCGGCCTTAAGAACACAGCCTCATGGGGGGGACAGACCATCACAGGAACACAGTAAGTGCCATGTTAGAGGGAAACCCAAGGGAGGAGGAGGAAGATTCGATTCAGCCGTGAGAGTCAGGGACAACTTCCTGCAGAAGTAATGCTTGCTCTGGGTTATTATGAAAATTGGAATTTCGATTGAAACTCTAGAGGTTGTCCTCAGAATGATAGCCACGTTCTTGCCTACAGTGTTTGTGAATAATTCTGTGATCTAGATGCCTGCGGGGAGAAAGGTTAAGCTTATGTGTTTTGACAGGATCATGTCTTGGACACCCACCATATTGCCTCAGTCTGTTCTAGGGAATTCTGCAAATGAGCACTTCTCAAAATGGCTGCATATTACCCTCATCCAGAGGGGTTTAAAATGGCCAGGCTCCACCCCTAGAAAGACTGATTAATTAATTGCTCTGAGGCAGGGGTGACATCCTTTAGAAGCTGTCCACATAATTCTAACGGGCAGTGACAGCAGCAAACCACTGCCACTGATAAAATTTTAGAATCGCTCTGCTGAAAAGGCCCTTAGCGACCACCCCGTCCAACTTGTGTTTCATAAACAGGAAACTGAGACTGGGTTGTGGCTTGTTTTTCTTGGAAAGCACTTGTTATGGGTTGAATTGTGCCCTCTCTAAATTCTTATGTTGAAGTCCTAACCCCTGGAACCTCAGAATGTGAACTTCTTTGGAAATAGGGCCATTGCAGCGCAATTAGTTGAGATGAGGTCACAGTGGAGTAGGGTGGGGTCCTTTTAAAAAGGGAAATTGGAACACAGATAAGCACCTGAAGAGAATACGGGTGTGGGGACTGGAGCGATGCTGGCACGCCCACCAGAAGCTGGGAGAGGGGCCTGGGCCAGACCCTTCCCCAGTGCTTCAAAGGGGACACCGCCCCACCGCCATCTTGATATTGAACTTCGAGACCCGGAACTATGACAGAACACATTCCTGTTTTTTAAGCCGCTCAGTTTGTGGTACTTGTTGTATCAACTGTAGCTAACGAATACACTATTCTAAAAACGAATTTTTAAATTAGCCCTCGTCTGGGCAACTCAGCTGTTCTCCTTCCTAGTGCGGTGAGGACGTTGCCCTCTCGTACTTCCCGTGAGCCAGCGAAGGCGGGCTGCTTGTTCCTGCTCCTCTGAGTGAGGAGGGTGCAAGCGTCTGTGGCCCCGGGCGGCTGGGGTGACTCAACCATCTCTGAGGCCTTCTCAGGCCACAGTCTGATTCGCCACAGCTGCAGGCAGGGACAGACGACAGCGCTCTGATCCCACAGGGTTTTTCACAGTGCATTCTGCTATCATTTGCAAAGCAGCCCTCAGAAACGGTCTCACTTCTCGTGAAAGTGAAATCTGTGTGAAATCGGGCGTCTTTGCGCCGGTGCGCATGCGTGCGGGCGTGTCTGCGGCACCGGAAGACCCGGCGGACATCTCTCTTGGGTTTTGTCGCTGAGACGAGATCTGCGCTGGTGTGAGGGGGAGGTCTGATATGCCAGGGCTAAGGCTGTGCCCGACCTGCTGAGGTCTCCTCTCTCCATTTCTCAGCCATCTGGTTCTCTCTCAACATTCCAACCTTCAATGTTCCTTCTTTTCATTTTCCTATGGCTCCAAATACTTCTAGAGCTTCTGGGCTTGGGAGGAAGACACTGCGTCATCATGGTCCTCCTCGATCCCCTAGGTGGGTGGAATGTGTACAGCAAAGGCTTTCTAGGGGTCCCTGAAGTGGCTCTGTTTTGTTTTTCCTTTCCCTTTCTCTCTCTGTCTTTGCATATTTGTACATAATAGACTCATAACCATGGAGCTCTGGTTAGGGGAAATGGAGATCATCCTGACCAAAGTCAGAGCCGGAAACTCAGGCCCTGGAAGAAGGAGACAGCGTGCTTTTCTAACCACCACATTTACTGGGCTGCAGGAACTTGAACTAGTCTTCTGAGGCTTGTGTCCTCATTTGTAACGCAAGGTCCATGTTACTTTGGTGACAGGATAGAGGGCTGCGGGAAATATATGCAAAGCTCTCGTTCTGTTTCTGGCATCCACAAAACACTCGGCCCGTGGCTTAGTTTCTTGTGTTGTGAGGATAGATGAGGACGCCATTCTGGAAGCCGGAAAGCCAGGAGCAGATACAGAGTTTATACAACTTAACAATAAAAATCATTTGTTTCTGGCAGTAGTGTCTGTTGAAGTATGTGCTTATCAGCTTCTGAAATTATGAAGAGCTCGAGTTGTGTGAGGAGAAAAGGGAAAAAAAGAACAACGAATCCAAAGCTCAACAAATCTCTAGCCAGCCAATCTATTCACGTTGGTTGGTTTTTTGTTTAGCATTTATCTCGTAAAGACAGAAGTGGGGGTCCTTTATCGCTCTCGCTCAAATATTTCTGGAAGTAGCAGGTTTGAGGCAGGAGGAGAGGAAAGGAAAAGAGAACGGGGCCAAGTGAACTTGATTTCTTCCTGTGTTCTGGGAAACACAGGCGCCATGGCAGGGCCATGATGGGAGCAACCGGGTCATGGCAGAGGCCGGACTGGCAAAGGGGCCCTGAGCGATGCCCGGAAGGAGGGCACACGGAGGGGGAATCTCAACCTGTGCAGGAGTTACTGTGAGAGAAAGTCCGATTTTGCGAATCCTTGAGCAACTCGTTTTTTATACGGATGGAATTAGAGACCAGAGTGGAAACTGAGGGATGGGGTGTTTGTTGCTCCACAAGCTCCATGATAGGCCCTGATCATACACCGTCGCATCTAATTCTCTCAGCAAGATTTCCTCATCCCTGTTTTACAAGGCAGAAAACCAGGCGTGAGATCACAGACAGGAAGTGGCAGACTTGCCCGGGGGCACTGAGGGTCTTCAAACACTTGCCTTCTCGCCTAAGCCCTGCCCAGATGTGCAGGAATAGTTTTCTGAAGCCATGAGAGTTAATTTTCCTCTCTCTGGGTTGGTGGAATTAAAAGTAACAATATCTATCACTTGCCGGAGATTTCTCATTTTCATGACAAAGACACTTGATACTGAGTGTGGTAAGCTGACTAATGGCCCCCCGGACCATCCAAGTCCTAATCCCTGTGATTATGAGTGTTACTCTTACAGCAAAAGGAACTTGGTGGCTGTGACTGAGTTAAGGATGTCGAAGTGAGGAAGTTGTCTTGGGTTGTCTGGATCGGCCTAACATGTCACCACAGTGTCCGTATAAAAGGGGAGCCGAGAGAAGTTTGTTTACAGGAACAAAAGGTCATGTGAGGACTGAAGCAGGAGGCTACACACCGGCACTGAAAATGGAGGTAGAGGCTGCCGGCCAACTGCTGTAAAGAAGGTGGTTCTAGATGCTGGAGAGAACAGAGACATATTTTCCCTGGGAGTCTCCAGAGAGAGCACGGTCCTGCAGATAACCTAGATTTTGGCCCCGTGAGGCTGGTTTCACTCTGATCACCACACGGTAAGAGGATAAACATGATGGAGTTATTTCAAACTGCCGAGTTTGTGGTAATCTGTTTCAGCAACCATAGGAAACGAAGCCACCGGAGGACCCCTCTTCACAGCGGCGAATTTGGAGTCTTGGACTATGGTGGCCTGGCGTGGCTGTGGTCTCACGGGGCATGCCCACTTCCTGTCAAAAGAAGGGTCATTAATGTTCAGTGTTTGGCACCTGGGCACTTACCAAGTGTCTACAGAGCAGCAGGCTGTCGCTCAGGGCTCTCTGGCTGTGTTCTTCACTGGTTACTCTGAGCCTGGGTGCAGATGTCTTCTGATTGCTAGCCAGCTGTGTGAGGGCGGCAGCATCCTCTGTTGTCTGCGTTTGTGTGGCAGGGTCTGCCATTTGCAAAACTGGTTGCCATCCCAAGCACACAGGAGAGGAGAGGAGTTAAGATTAAAAGCGTGACCCAATGGGATAGGAGTGTCGGGGACAATTTCTCCCTGCTCCTTGATTGGCATGGTGGAAATAGCTCGTTGTCTCCTGGCCTACTTACAAGGATGAACCTAATAGGGTAAAGGAAGGGAAGGAGATGCATTCTGAGTGACCGTTGTGTGCGCACAAGTGTTTGAGATGAGCAAAACATACCCCACAGATCTGTGTGATGGCGGAGGTAGGATACGAACCCCGAGTCCCTGATCACAATGTTTTTGCCTCCTCTGTCGTTCCACATGGCTTCATACAGAAGGAGACATGCACGGAGTTAGAGCAGGAGCCTATTTCCCATATTTGACCCTAGGATTCTTTCCATCTGTCCCAACAGCTTTTTTTTTTTGGTAACAAGAAACAATATAACCATAATGACCTGCTTATCTGCACCTAATGTATTATTTTGTTCAATCTAGCAGAGATGTCCATTTATCGTTTCCACCAGGCCAAGAATTAACTGTATTAAAGGGGAAAAAATGGAAAGTTTGCTCGGAGGATGTTGAGTTTTTAAGAATCCCAAGGGCGAAAATGATGATATAATTCATAGAGTGCTCCTTGGTGCTTGATATCCATCTTCTCATTAAGCCTTACAAGGTTTTGAGGTTAGATTTTATTATCTTCAGTTTGCCAGGAAGGAAAACTGAGGTTTGGAGGGATTTGGTAATTGTCCAAAGCCGCTCAGTGAGGGGAGTGATTCTCAGTCCCCTGGAGGGCTCGCCCAAACACGGACTGATGACTCCCGCCCACTGGGTTTCCGATTCTGTGTGTCCGGTCTGAAGCCCAAGAATCTGCATGTCCATCTACATATCCCCGTAATGTGGGTGCTTCTCATCTGGGGACCACGCCTTCTGAACTTCTGAGCTTGAGTGTTTTCAAAAGGATACGGACCAGGTGGTGCAGTCAGTTAAGCGTCTGCCTTCAGCTCAGGTCATGATCCTGGAGTCCCTGGTTCGAGCCCCGTGTTGGGCTCCCTGCTTGGCGGAGAGCCTGCTTCTCCCTTTGCCCCTCACCCCGCTCCTGCTCTGTAGCTCTCTCTCGAATGCTGTCTCAGGGTTTCTTTGCTGGAGCTGACTTCAGACTTTCTAGTGAGCGGAGAACCGTGGGGCCTTGTCCCTCCCCGATGGGCTTGCTGGGGAGCTGCCCCACCTGCCCAGGTTGTGCCTTCCCACCCATTCCCTGAGGCTGAGAGAACAGAACGTCGGGGGCTGGCTGAGAGCAGGGGGTGCAGGGCCGACTGAGTTCCAGCCGAAAAGTAGAGCAACTGCCAAGAGTTGGAGCTCCTCGTCTCCTTAACTCATCTTTTATTTATTAGAAATAAAACAAGTGTTTTTTTAATCTTGAAATCTGTATTTTTATACTTTTGTGCTGTTATTATGCTTAACATAATAATATTAAATTACAAAATAACATGAAATTATGGGAGATGGCAACATTATTTATTGCCATCATATTTATATGCCAACATATATTATTTCTGCGGTCCATCGGTTATAAACAGTTTAAAAGTTGTGCTTTCTTGGAGATGAATTCCAAACGTGGTTAATTTTAACATTACCGTATTCTGAAGGATCCGGCATGATGGGGGTTTGTATCTGATTTCAGCTTTTTCTTTAATTCACTTTAACTTTATTATCAACATGATGCATGCCCATTGTCAGAAGTTGGGGAAAAGGCTCTGAATGAAAAAAAAATCACTCGTAATTTCAACAGGGCGACTGCTACTGATGTAAAAAAATCTGATTTCCTTCACTCGTTTTCTCTTGTGACTTTTTATTTAAAAATGTATTTAACCCACATCTCACAAATATTAGAATTTCAACATGTAATTATGTAAGAATTATTGCTCAGATATTTTATATTCTTTGTTTTATACCACGTTTTGGAAATCTGGCCTTTATTTGCACCTCCAGCCCATGTTGATTTGTACAAGCCCAATTTTAAGCGCTTAGTATCACACGCGCTGGGGGAGACCGTATGGGTCAGCACGGTGGAGGGACTCTGCCCACATGTGATGGGAGATGTACGAGGGTGAGGGAGGCTGAGGGTTTGGGATCAGAGACAGGGTAGTTCAGAATCCGAGGTGAAACACCTGGTCCCTGACAGGTGGAGATGTGGTTCTCTAAAGTGACCTGGGTGTACCTGAAAGAAGGCACTTAGATCTCAGTAGGTCAAGACAGGGATGCCAAGGTGTTGGGCACTTCATCCGCTTGAATGGCATCCCTTGGAACACAGCAGCGGCTGGGAAGGAAGGGGAGGAAGCTTGGTGCTTGGCGCTCAGCCTGACACCCAGGGAGGAAGCCCTGGTCATACGGAGGCAGGTACGGGGACCGTGGACAGAGAAGGGTTTCTGGCGGGGGTCAGCCGATTGCGCACAGCCCCCAGGCCAGATCCAGCCCACTGTCTCCTTTATAAAGTGTTGGAACACAGCCGCTCCCATTTCTTGATGTGTTTTCTTTCATAGCTTTTGCTACAATGGCAGAGTTGAGCAGTTGGGACTGAGGTTGCATGTCTCATAAAGCTTAAAATATTTACTATCTGGCCCTTTACAGAAAATTTACAGATGCTTGATTTATGCATTGGTCTAAATGAGCCTCAGGGGAGGAGGGGTTTCTCTACAGTAAAGTGGAAAGGAAATTCTCTGAGAATATGGAAACCGTGGCCTGGCCCTTGGGGTTTTGCCCACAGTCTGTGACTCTGTTTCAGCTGAACCCCAAGGAGGCTGTTGCGCCCTTAAAACTGTGATCCCTGAGTGATCTTAAGACCAATATTAATGTCCAAGGTCGTGTCTTCTCCACTGTGCATTCTTCAGCCCTCTGCAGCCGCGGGCACCTGCCGGGGTCACTAATGTGCTTTATGAATGGAGTCCTGATGCTGCTGGGGTTTTTTGTTTTTTTACAAACTGACACAGTGACTCCCCAAATCTGTGGCAGATTGAATTTGTGTGTGTTTCTTGCTTCCATCTAGAAATGAGAAAAGTTTCACTCATCTTCTCTTACTGATTTACCCACAATTAGAATCTATCATGGAAAAAGAAATTCTTTTTCTCCCTGATAATAACACCTGATGAATTGCAGGAAAGATCTCATTTGTCAGCAGATACATAATCCTAGTACTTCTCCTTAATGTAATTCTCCTCTGAGTAGGAAATGGGGTAGCATATTGGAAAGGGCAGTGGACTGGGAAGCATTAGACCCGGGATTTATTTTTAACTTTACTTCTATTTTGGTGCCTCTAGATTTCAATCTTATCATCTATAATAATAATGGCAATAAAGTGCTGCCACTTATTGAGTGATAATTATAACTGTCTTTTCCCTGAGAGACAGTAGAGTGCAGAGACTCTGAGCACAGACTCTAGAGACTGTCTGCCTGGGTTTGAATCCTGGCACCCCATTCACTAGCTTGTGACCTTGGGCGAGTCACTGAAACTCTCTGGGCCTCAGTCTCCTTACTTAAAAAAAGGAGGATCACTACTTTATTAATTGAGTTAATATTTATGATACATTTGGGACAGTGCCTGGCACATAAAGAGGTGCTATTTTAGAGTGTGTTAAAAAAATAAATAAAATACTAGGTCCTTTACGTCTGCTATAATTACTAGAGTAGCAATTATACTGTAGTATATAATTACTAATGACACATTAGGCTCATCCTTTCTGTGCACTGTCATTTAATGCTAATGTCAATGCTACAAGGAAATTACTGCTATCCCAAATTTTGGGCTTGAAGAAATAAGATTCAGAGAGCTTAACTAAGTTGTTCAACACCACACAGCTAGTAAATAAAGGAGCCAGAATTACTCCAAGTTTTCTTATGTAAAGTCTTTGCCGGACCTAAGGTCCTGGATTTGATCAGTTATTGCCAAATGTAAATCATCCCAGTTGGGGATTTAATGTGGGCCCATCTCTCAGCTCTGTCCCTGACTTGCATGGGACTTTGGACAAATGACCCCACCCTTCCACTCTTTAAGCCTCTCACGTAGAATAGTGATGACACTAACCCACCATATGAAGGGTAGATGAACATCCGTTGGTTTTAGCCTGTGCTGTGTCTGTTTCCCCAGTTCTGGGAATAGCAGCTTCATTTTCGTTCAGGAAATCGCTCCCTCCCTGACTCTAATTCCCATGCTTTGGGTGCCTGGGCACCTGGCTCTGGTTTGGGGCATATGACCTTCCTATGATTGATCAGAGTACGATATCCCTCCAGTCAGAGGGATCACTGCAGAATGAGCACATGCAAATATTTCTGCAAGACCCCTGCCTATATAAACAATTTGATTAAAAGTATACTAAGCATGGGCTCATGTTAGATACAGTGCTTTATTGGTGAAAATTTAGAATGATTTCTAAATGATTTCTAAATGATTTCTTTCATGTTTGTTATTATCCAATCCGGACACGTGAAGATTCTTCAGTTTCCAGGCACCATCTAGTTCTATTATCCAGAACCAACTCTTCGCGTTCTTCTTCGAGGAGAAGACCATTCCAGGCTAACTTCGTACCTTCTCCTGATAAGGAAAAGATAGCAATGCAGTTGTTACTCACAACGCCATTGCTCCCCACAATCTGTTTGTATTGAAACAACATAGAACTTCTTATCTCTGCAGTTCCTTTTATTTTTTCCCTCTGCAGTTTACTAACATCATTTATTTAAGGGTGGTTCCAACATTACTCATGACACTGCATCACCCATCCGTTATGCTGTTTCCAAACACACTCTCAGTGATTCTCTTGAAGCCTGTGACTGTGCTTTGTTGATGATGACCATCAATGCAAGTCTTCCTCAGAGCATGTGGAAAAATGTAATCAATAATCTGATTTTTGGTCATGTAAAATTTGCCATTTAGAATCTTATAAATGTAGAATGACACATCTTCCAACCGTGTCATCTCTTGAGTTCTTTAGTCCATAATCACTGCAGTCCTAGAATGTGATCTCTCTCAATACAGACCGTACCTTTGCCTTCCACACATGGTCATCAGTAACGATAGGTGAGGGGACTGTGGGCCAAGTGGGAAGAGCAGTTCCATTCACTCAAAGAATGAACTTCCTTCACCTTACTTTGCTTGGGAAACCACGCGCAACTAATCTGGGAGAGTACAATGTTACCGCATTGATGAGGGGCAAGAAGGGATATTGATTAAAGTACCAGTTGACACTGTGGAACAATAGTCTGGAAAGTCCTCAGAGGAGATGGGTACCTCCATTGCTTGCCACATGGTCTGGAGCCTGTGGAGGGGGTGGGCTATCCCCTGAGCACCAGAGTTAGGGAGCAGGGAATGCAGCGGTTGGGAAAGAGGGTAAGTGTTATTTGCTACCATCCCACTTCTCTTGGGTGTTGTAGACCACAGAAGCCATAGTAGAAATACAGATGCCCAAGAGGCAGTGCCCAGGCTAGACATTTGACTCCAGCCAAGGGGTAGAACATTGGTAGCCAGAGCCTGGAACTTATCCCCTGTCTGATGTGAATGAGAGTCACCCCACATCACTGTGTCAGTACCATTCTGGCAGCCAATCCTCATGAAAGGAACTGCACCAGCCGGCAGAACAATGTGCTTGTCAGGCTGCATTGTTAGAACAAGGGCTGGGACACAGTGTTCGGCTAGGACCCCATAGACATGATCCTGGAGCTCCTGGGGGCTTATGGTTGACCTGATACCTGAAGCAGGGTAGAAATCATCAAACTTTTATCAGAAAGGGCCAGATATTAAATATTTTGGACTTTTAGGACCATAACTTTGTTTGACTATTCAACTCTGATGGTGCGGTGTGAAAACAGCCAGAGACAACAGGAAATGAAGGATTTACAACAACAGTCAGTGGGCTGGATTTGGTCCTCAGCAGGTAGTTTTCTGGGGCAGATGAAAGAGCAGGGTAAACATGGTGAACGGCAAGTAGCTCGGTGCAGTTGGAGCACGACGACATCACAACGACTTAGCACCGTAAGACGCTCTAGTGGCTGGATAGGGGTGGGGAGGGGAGATGGTGCTGCAGGCCAGATGCCAGAAAAAGAGGAGAGACAGTTCCTACTGCCAAGACCCTGGTGGATCCCACTCCAAGGCAAACTGCACAGGGAGGGGAGGATCATTTAAAGCTATGGATACTGAAAATAGCTTCTGTGCACATTGACAGCCCTTCCTTTGGAAAATGGGTAACTGGTAGATTGTTCAAGTCTCAGTTGACGTCCCAATGACTCCTGGCAAAAAGAGAGAGAACCTGGGACCACAGGCAGCTGCATGCCCCGTGGTTACTGGCAGTGGATGCATTCATTTCCCGGGAGCCTGGCTTAGCCCTTGTGCTGGGATCGCTGAGCACTCTGGGGCTTTCCTCCCAAAAGACAGATCCATCCAAGTCAAGGCGGGCCTGCCCCCAGAGGCCCTGCAGGAATCTCCCAGGAACCTTGGCACAAGAAAGTACCACATTCGCTGACTCACTCCCTCATCCACTGCACAAATATTTGTGGAGTTCACTCTAATGATTAAATCCTTTCAACAAAGGGAAAGGACTTTACCGTGCTCTTTATTAGTTATTGGATTTTCCATTTCTTGGTGTGGGGGTGGAGAAGATGCAATAAAGGCAAACAGTTTGAAATTGATTGTTTGCTTCTCTCCTGGGTAATTTCCTGGCAACTGACAAAATTCGCAGCCTATGAGAAGCAGTCACAGACTTGTTGGGAAACCTCTTCCTTTGTAGTTTAGACTTTAAAAAATAATCTCTCTAAGCCCCCAATTGCCTTATTTGTAAAATGAGAATACTAACACTGAGCTCACAGGGCAGCTGTGAACAGGGCATAGTGTTCACCACTATGTGGAAGTGGAAAGCAGGGCAGGGCCAAGCTCTAGGGGGCGCCATTCACATAGACTACGATGTGAACAGTGCCCACTGGAGTCCCGCGATACACAACCTCCACAACCGTACATGGCAGCCCTGGTGCTGAGAGAGGATCTAGGGGGAAAAGCTATGAAAGCACTTTATAAACTGTAAAGGGCTGTTATCATCATCATAGCTATTGCCCAGGACATCCAAGGGAATACACAAATCCCAACAATGAGGCCAGGGGCACAACTGAGCCATGAGCAGCCTGAATTGATGTTAGGGGTATACACAAGAACAACAAAGAACTTTACCCCGGCAGATGGGCAACCTTACAAGCCACGACCTGCTGAGGGCAGTAGATTAGGAATCACAGAAAAAGGGAGCAGAGAATCACAGGACAGATGTATGTTGAGTGTTTACTTTATTCCAGACACTCTTCCAACATGTTACATGTGTTGCCCAATTTAATCCCCACAACCGCCCTGTGAGGTGAGCACTGCCCTCCATTTTAGAGGTGAGAAAATGCTACACAGTGTTAGCAGATGCTAGACCGGGGACTGGAGGCTAGAAGCAGTGGAGCAAAGAGCGGCAACCAGGCAGGCTTCTCCAACAGTGTGATTTCCACCACCAATTCCTGCCCCAACAGAAGATAAACCACACCGCGCATGAGGCTCTCTGTGCAGAATCTGGGCATCAGCCAGCCAGTGAGGGGAAAGAGACGAGGCCAACAAATCACGTGCTGATGGTACATTGGGTTCTTCAGATGCTCGTCCCTGCCCTCCAGGAGCTTGCCCTGTGTCTGAGGCCATCAAAAATCCAGGAGACAATCAGTACATCAATCACGTGGTACCATGCAACTGCGTGCTGAGCAAAAGGAAACAATTTTTTGAAAGGCTTTCTAAAGAACCTGGAGCCTGATCAGAGAGTCCTGGAAGGAAGAATCTGGAAGGAGGTGGAAGGGAGAGGTGCTATCTCCAAATTTCCTTCCATGGGGTATGATCGGGCTGTCGGTGGGGAGATGACACAGAAGTGGCCTGGTCCTTCTGACGGAGATACTACTTCTCAGGACCTGCACTCACACCATATACTCTGCCTCCTCTCCAGCCACTACAGAGACATGGTTGTGCTGCTACTTCAGACACAGTTTAAAATGTAAGCCAAATTATGCCACTCCTTTGCTCAGAATTCTTTTTTTTTTTCCTGCTTAAAATTCTTTAGTAGCTTTACATCTCACTCAAGATTCAGAAGGAAAAAAAGAAAAGGTTTTACTCATAATCTTCCCATTCTTCACTACGTCCCTAGATTCATTTTCCCCTTATTCCTTCTGCCTGCAGGCCCCATTAGCCTCCTGCTAGCCCTTGACTTCTGCACACACATACCTACCTCAGGACCTTTGCATTTGCTTCCTTACTTGTCATGCTCTTTCCCCTGACATCCCAAAGTCTCCCTCCCTCACATGCTCCAGATTTCTTCACTGCTAATTTATCAAAGAGGCCTTCCCTAACCACTCTACATATGGCATCAAACTTGGCACTCCCTAACTCTATTTCCCACATTATGCCCTCCATGGCCCATAGCTGCTGTTGCTGTTGTCATTTCCCACTCCTCACATTTGGATGTAAACCCTTTGAAAAGACCTACGTGTCTTTTGTCCACGTCTATTGAAAAAAAAAAAAAGTGCCTATTACAGTGTCTGGCATCTGGTAGGGCTCAGAAAATACCTTTTGAATGACTAAAGTAATCTGATTTATCACGTTAGCTTCTCCTTTTTTTTTTTTTTTTTTTTTAAGATTTTTATGCAATAAAGGGTGCTGCTCCTTAAGAAAAAGTGAAGCTGAAAACCACCACTCTAAATTACAGAAGCTATTGTTTGGACAAACTTAGGCCATCGCTTTGAAACATTGTGAAATAAGAGCTCCATTCTAGGCATCTCGGACTCTGACCTTGGCAGTGACAGGATTGAATCCAAAATAGAGACCCTGGTTTTCAGGAGGAAGTAATTGTTACCATCCCTTTCCCCATCTTGGTTTCTAAATGATCCTTTTCTGCAGCACAATCTCTAGCTTCCCACGGCAAGCCTGAGACAAAAGATAAGGCCCTCTCTAAGCAGTGCCGTCAACATGACAAGACTACTAGGCAGGATTTCTGACGTCATGCCTGGGCCCACAAAATGAGTGCCCCGAAATGAATGGTCCTGTGGCTGGTGGCATATTCCAGAAGCACTTTCTGTGTGGTCTCTCCATCCGATGCTTTTGAAGCCTCACTGACTGTTCTTGGATGACTTATCTTGCCAAGCCAAGGAGAAGCTGTCTCGAGATGATAAAGCCAAAGAGGTACCTTAGCAACTCATGGAGCCTTGTTGTATTTCTTCAAATACAGACTTTGCAATTCATTCCCTCCTATCTCCAAGAGTGCAATCTACATGAAGACAGAAGCGTAATGGGCTTTGGTCACTCGCTCCCCAGCTCCTACCGCAGTCCTGACACAGAGTCAGCCCTCGAAATGGATTGTGGGATGAATGAATGCATAGAGAGAACTTGCACATTTATTCTGCAAAGACGTTATCAGAGCCTTCTAGGTGTTGTGTGCGAGCAGATACGAGCGAGACAGAATCGCGATGTTCCAGTGGGGGTGGCCCAATCATGCCGGCTCTCTGACAGGCAGAAACAACACGTGGACATTATCCTTGGGGGCTCTCAGTCTAATGTGGAGTGAAGACAGACGTGGAGACAACCATCTATAAAACAAAGCAGAGTGAAATAATAGCAAATACCGTTATGAGCCATAAAGGAGCATAAGGAAAGGAACAGTTGAGTCCCACCTGGAAGGGGTAGGCATAGAACATGTCTGAACGTGCTGTTGCTGCTGAGCCTTCAAGTTCAAGAGGAAATTCTTCAGTCAGTGCCGCAGTCAGAAAGAACAGTAAAAAAGTCCTTTCTCCTTGGCTCTTCCTCCAAAACAATGGGCTGAACATCAGGGAAACTCTGCAATAAAAGACCACTTTAAAAAAAAAAAAAGTCTACTCCATTATGGAATGATTTTTTTTTTTCGTAAATATAGTAAAAATGCCAAAACAATGAGAACTTACTATAACTGACTCAGGAGTTAGGTTGATGGCATCCAAGGCCAAGTTGAGCAGCACTACTGTGTGATTCAGGAACAAGCTAACAATTGTCAGATGGCAGAGGCGGGACGCGGATGAGCCAGGCTCCGCCACAGGAGGGCCCAAGGTGTCGAGCTGTGAAGAAGAACCTTGTGCCCATGCTTCTTAGTGTTTACCTCTAGTACCTGTGAATTCTATAGAGAATGTAGGGCTGCCAGAGAATTAGGGACAATGTTAGATCTTCAACACTGACATTCTATTAGTTCAGTCTTCCTGACAATTATTTTTTAAAAACAAGCAGAAGTATTGAGTTCGATCCCTGCCTGAATTATGTCCTGCAAGGGAGGGAGAGGCAATATTTCTAGGTTGGATCAGGCACCTCCAGATCTCACAAATGGGGTTTTTACTATTTGCACGTATATGGTAGAATGACTAGTTTTTATATTTTTATAGTCTTTAAAGAAAGTCATTTTCCAGGAGGACCAGGGCAGCTCAGTCTGTGAACCGTCTGAGTCTTGGTTTCAGCTCAGATCATGATCTCAGGGTCATGAGATCAAGCCCTGCATTGGGCTCCACCCTCAGTGTGGAGTCGGCTTGAGATTCTCTCTCCCTCCCTCCTGCCACTCCCCCCACTTGCGTTTACGCACGCTTGCACTCTCTCTAAAATAAATAAATAAAATCTTTTTTAAAAAGTCATTTTCCAAAAAAAAAAAAGAGTCATTTTCCAAATCTTCAATTTAAACATATATTTCAGTTCAATGAAATAGATCTGCAGTGACTTCAGAAGCAACAGCATACACTGACTGGTGTGGTCTACTGATTACCTCATAAATCCACCGTCAGCACACTTCCTGAGATGGTAAGAGGGAGAGATTTTATCACCAAGAGTTTCAAGGGGAAAGAACTCTTTCCCCTCAGACCTCTGATAGAAGTAAACTCTCTGGAGATAAAAACAATGAGACAAGGAAAAAACTCTGTGAACCCTTCTATTCAACATAGAGGTCCTATTTTAAGCCGGTACCTTAAAAACAAATAAGAAAAAAAAAAAAAAAATAAGAGGTATAAAAACTGGGCAGAAAAAAGACAAAATATATTATTTGTAGGTAACATGATTTTTTATGTTGAAAATGCACAATGATCCACAGATTTATTATTAGAATTATTTAGGGATGCAGGGGCACCTGGGTGGCTCAGTTGGTTAAGTGACCAGCTCTTGATTTCAGCTCAGGTCATGATCTCCACACTGGGTATGGAACTGACTTAAGAGTCTCTCTTTTCCCCTCCCCCACCCTCCCTCCCTCTCTTTAAAAAGAAAAAAAGAATTATTTGGAGTTGTTAGCAAATTTGCTAGGTACAAAATTCATATAAAAATTAATTCTTTATCTACATATGAACAATAAAAATTGGAAAATGTTAATTTTTTAAGAAGAATATCTTTTTTTTAAGATTTTATTTATTTATTTGACAGAGAGAAAGAGAGAGAGAGCACAAGAAAGGGGAGCAGCAGTCAGAGGGAGAGGGAGAAGCAGACTTCATGCTGAGCAGAGAGCCTGACTCGGGGCTTGATCCCAGGGCCCTGGGATCATGACCTGAGCCAAAGGCAGCCACTTTAAAAGACTGAGCCACCCAAGTGCCCCAAGAAGCATATTTTCATAATAGCAACAATAACAATGAAAACCCTGAGAATATTTAGAAATAAGTCTCACAAAGATATGCAGGATCCTTATGGATAATATTATAAAATTTTATTGAAAGACTGTTAAAGAACAATGAAAGAAAATTAAGAGATACATAATGTCCTTGGGGGGAAAAAAACTCAATATTGTAAACTCAACAATTCTCCCCATGTATATGCAAAGATTCAGTGCAATTGCAATTAAAATCCATAGTTGTATGTAAGAAATGAAAAGGTGATTCTATAATGAATATGGAAGAGCAAAGGGCAATATACAGACAGTCCTGAAAAAGGGTCAATGAAGGATTTGCCCTGCCAGATATTAAGATTTGGTAGGAAGAAGAAAGAGAAGGAAGAAGGGGAGGAGGAAGAGGTGGAGAAGAAAAAGGCTATAGAAATCATGGGAAAACTGGTACTGGCTCAGACATAGGAAAAAAGGGTCGCAAATTTATGGCAAAGTTAAAACTGCAGACGAGTGGACAAATGACACGGTTCCCTAGCAGATGCTGGAGTATTCAGTTATCTATATGGGACAATAATTGAAGCTGGATCCCTACCTCACACAATAACCAGAATCTATTCTAAGTTAACTAAACACTTAATTGTAAAGGTAAAGCCAGAAAAGATTCAGAAGACAATGTCTGAGAATCCCATTATGATCCTGTAGTAGGAAGGGATTTTTAAAACAAGAATGCACAAAATACAAAGGAAAAGACTGATTAACTTTAAGCTTAAAAATATAAACTTTTATTCAGAAAAAGATTCTATAAAGGGAGTGAAAAGACAAGCCTCAAATAGAAGATATAACTTGCAAAGGTTAATATCTAAGTTATAGAACTCCCACAAATTCATTTTTTAAATGAAAAAAAAAAGTTGAATGAAAGACAGGAATAAGAATTTCATAATAGAGGAAATACACACACAAAACCCATAAAATTATGGGGCGCCGGGGTGGCTCAGTGGGTTAAAGCCTCTGCCTTCAGCTCAGGTCATGATCTCAGGGTCCTGGGATCGGGCCGCATCAGGCTTTCTGCTCAGCAGGGAACCTGCTTCCCCCTCTCTCTCTGCCTGCCTCTCTGCCTACTTGTGATCTCTCTCTTTCTGTCAAATAAATAAATAAACATCTTAAAAAAAAAACAACCATAAAATTATGAAAAGACCCTCAAACTCTTTATTAATCAGGTAAAAGTCAATTAAAACCACAATGAGATATCATTCCAAACCCAACAGACTGACAAAATTTAAAAGTTGGTCAAAAAGCTGGAACAATTTGAACAAAATAAATTACATGGCATTGGATTCTAACCTTCTAACCCCGAGTATAAAGTAAATATCCATGAGTCCATAGTGATATAAATAAATGACTAAATGAATTAATAAATGGGAAGAAGAGACAAATCTCCTACATAGCAGAATAAAAAACCATTATGTAGAAATTCCACTCAAGAGATATTTCATAACTCCCCATTTCTTATGTGCGGGCTGCACATAATGACTTCTTCCAAAGTGTACGGTATGGAAAAAGGAGCAAAAAGAGTAAGTTTATAGAAGACAAATGTGGCAACAGTACTTCAGCTAGGTGGTCAAGGTCAACAAGTCATGTCGGCCGTATGTATGTACCCTTGATATGAATGGAGGTAAGTGGCACTTGACCTCTGTGATCTTCTTCCCCCGAAACCTGTAACTCCAATACGGTTGTGGGAAAAACATCAAACAAATTCCAGTCCAGAAGCATCCTACAAATTCCCTGACCAGCACCGTTGGCAACTATCGAGCTCAGAAAATGGTAGCCTGGGGCCAAATCCAGCCTACCATCTGTTTTTGTAAAACCAAGTGTTATTGGAACACAGACACACCCATTCTTTGCATATTGTCTACAGCTACTTTCCTCTACAACGGCAAAATAGTCATGACAGAGACTCTGTGTCTTGCAAAGCCAAAAATAATTGCTTTCTGGCTCTTACAGAAAAATGTTGCTGGCACCTTCCATCTTCAAAGGCAGCAAGGGCAGGTCAGATCCCTCCTGTGCTTCTAATTTCTCCAACTCCTCTTTATGCCACATCTCTCTGACTCCAGCCAGAGGAAACTTTCTGCTTTTAAAAGCTCATGTGATTAGATCGGGCCTATCTGGGGGATCCAGAATAATCTCCCTGTTCTAAGGCCTGGAAACCTTAATCACATCTGCAAAATTGCTTTTGTTATGTAAGGTAACAATGATTTGACTGTGAAGGTCTTTGGGGAGTCGTTCTGCCGACCCCCAAAACTGGGAAAGTATTCACCCAGGATCAGCGTGACAAATGGACTGCCCGAGGCCCACCACCCCTTTCAGCAGGCCCCTGACACACATGGCTAAGTCATCCTGGTTCTTTCTTCAGATCTCAAGTAGCCTTGCCATCCTTCACTTTAGGCAAAAGGACCAATTAATTGGTTTTGGCCTATGAAGTGAAACCCATTTTATTATCCTGGCATAGGGCCCACTACAGAGCTAGAATTTGAGAGATACCGTCTTTTAGCTATGGAACCTTATGCAAATCATTAACATTTCTAGGCCTTTGTTTCTTTCTCTCAAAAATGGAGATAATGCCATTTGCCTTAACCTTCTTCACAGGACTATGTGAGAATCATGTGAAGGGGGAGCAAAAAAGACCATTTATGGAGGCCTACCATATGCTGGGGATTGTACCAGATTCTTGGCACACACAATTTCATTTCGTCCTTACACCAACCTCCTGGTGTGGATTCCACTCTACCTATGTAACAAGCAAAAAGGATGAAGCTCAAAGAGGCTAAGTGACTCATTCAAAGTAACACAGCTAATAAATGGCAGAGCGGAGATCCAACCGCTCATCTGACTCAAAGCAAGACCCCTCTTCTGGATGGATCGATTCCCAGTGATACATCACACATGCAAGAGATTGCAAGGACCAAAAACCTAGGGCTGCACCCCCTCGCCCACTGGTAAGTGGGGAGCAGAGCTGCTCTATTAACCCCCCACCCCTGCCATGTTCTCGAGTATTTCCACACTGGGTTCTTCAAACCCAATGGTAGCACTTGTCTCTGTTCTTATACCTTCCAAGGACAACAGAAGCCTAATTCAGTCCAACAAATGTTCTGGCCTCGGTTTATAATTCGTGTCCAAATGTCTAGTTCTCCAACATCAAACTCCTCTCAGTTCAGACACCACATTTGGCTAGATTTTTGGTGGCCCCAACTTCCCTACACCAGTCACCCAGACCACTTGTCTCCCTCTAGCAATTCTTACTCACCCCCTCCCCCCAGGGGGTGAGTCCAGGGTCAGCCAGCTCTCCAGCTCAATCCTGCAGACCATTTCCTCACGGGGAATTGGGCTGAGCCATGACGGTGACCGCGGCCATAGTCATGGCATCATTTATTATGTGCTGACTCTTTCTCTTTTTGTCTTTAGTCTCATTTAATCCCCGTTAACAACCTATGGCACGGGTGCTCATGTTAAAGATGGAGTAACTGAAGAACAATGCACCCGGATAACTTGTCCTGGGTCACACAGGTCATAAATGGCTGGGCCAGAATTTAAATCATTGCCCAAGGTCAGGAGTTCTCAGTTCAGTCTACTGGAAAATTTGTTTTTGGAGCAACGCTTATCCTGCAAACCCTAATGTCTTTTCTTTGTCAGAAAGACTCAAATGAAGCCAAGGGCTCCTTGGTGATCATGAAGCATGGGGAGTGAAACCTGGAAGATTAAGGATTTGGTAGAATCCAGCAAAATTATCAAAGGACAAGATTTGTTTCATCTCTTGGCCCTACTTTTCTTTTTCAGTCCCCTCTTTGGTGACCATGAGGCTCTCTGGTCAAGGTGACTAGAGTCCTGTCAAGCCTGGCTGCAAATCCCTGTCTGCCAGTTGGGAACTTCCAACAAAGCTCTTAATTCTTCTCTATTCTAGTGACCTCATCTGCAAGATGGCGATAAGAGCACACATACTTCTCAGCAATGGTTCTCAAAGTGCGGTCCTCAACCACATCATCAGCATCATCTGGGACCTTGTTCTAAATGCAAATCCTTGAGCCCCACCCCACACCTACTGAATCAGAACCTTCAGAGGTGTAGCCCAACTCTCTGTATTTACAAGTTCTCCAGATGATTCTGATGCACACAAAGATTGACAACCACTGCTTTAGAGGATTATGTTGAGCCTTCAGTGAGATTAAGCCTATAAAGAGCTAAGCCTGACACACAATTCCAGAAACTGAAAGATCAGGATACTTCAAATTCCTTTAAAAACATGAGAAACTATGCATTGATGAGTCATCAACACTTTAGTGTGAACTAGTTTAAAATATTTGGTAGGAAGTGTTTATACAAAGCAGTGAGATTTAGTGGACTGTTTTTTTTTTTTTTTTCTCTCATTAAAAACAAAAACAGATGGCAGAACTGGGGCTCAAAGAGGTGAACATTTTTCCCAAGGTTACCTGGAGAGAAATCCAGAAATAAAATCCAGACTGACGCTGCACTTGATTCATTTTCCAGCCCCCACTCTCTTGTTCAGCATTAACTACCAGCACCCTAATGGGAGGGGAATTCATCGAGAGCTCATCAAGGCCCCCGCACTGGCTCAGGCCAGGCACAGGAACCGACTGAGGAGCTGGCTGTGGGCTGAAAATCTGATTCTCAGAGGCCAAAAGTCTCCTGCCTGAGGAACCAACTAATTGTTCTTGCATCTGCCCTACTTGCTGATGAAGGCAACAAAGTGTGACCTTCATCTGCAAGGAGGCATTCATCTCTCATTCCTGCTAAAAATAAAAGAATCATTGTAACCAAAACTCATGCAAAGGCCGATTTAAACAGATCTAAATAGGTCACACACTATAATGCTTTTACCGCACTAGCCAGCTAGTGTTCTCAAGGTGACAAAACATACTTGCAGGTAAAGGGAGCCAGATCCATTTTTAGTCTGAGCTGACAAAAATGTGCTGGTGTGGTGTCACTGTGTGGGAAGGGCCCTGTGGCCCCGGTTCCCGGGGCAGTGATGCTAGAAGTTGAGAGTCTATGGTCATTGCAGGATTGAGATGTTTTTCCTCCATATCAAGGACCGGGCAACATGCTGGATGAATGGGGTTGGGGTGTCACGTGAAAGGTGGAGTTCCTCACAGAGACAGTCACCATGTCTGACAAGAGCTGAGGGAAAGACCAGAAAGGCTAGAACGGCTAGAACATTCTCCCAGCCCTAACTGTGAAGACACCGAGGCATCGGAGAGGTGTCTCCTGGCTTCCTGGGGTCTCAGAGTAAGGCCAACCATTCTGAGCAAGAGCTGGAAACGGGCCCTGGCAGTTGAGGGGATGAGAGAGGATAAGCAAGTGCAGGGGGCTTCACCTGCCAGCCAGCCACGGTCGGGTTAAAAACCCATATTATGAGAGTCTATTGCTTTTTGCGCCTTGCCATTTGTGTGTGTCTCTGTAGGACTAATCCTGGGTTCAGTGCAGTCTTTTGAGAGTTCTAGCTTACCTCAGATACACTGGCAGGAGCCAGGAGGAACTCTCATGTCAACACTGGTACCTCAGTCTTCTAGAAGCCACCCGAAGGGGTCACAAGAGTCAGAGCAGCCTACAGGAAAGGAGAAGCCTCAGGAAGAAAGGGCCTTAACTTTGGAGTTCTGAGTAGTATTTGATTTAGGGCAGCAGACTTCTACAACAGCTAAATCTCTAAATCTGGTGAATAGGCTAAATCCTGGTATATTCTTCATTTTTTAAAAGCATCATTTAATTTCTACATATAGCCCAGACATTCCCTTACAGACTGTCCCAAGTGCCAGATCAGAGAAGACCCGCCCCTGCATCTGGTACTCGTAGGAAGCACACATGTTGAGGGAAGTTACCCTGGGCAGACATGAAATTTTGCACACCCAACGGGATCCTTCTACCTGGAAGTTGCCCTGCCCCTTCTTAGCCACGGGTCTGCTGGGCACAAGGGGGAGCGGTTCCTCCTCATTTGTCAAGTAACCCGTGTTATTCACGGGTGGAGGAAAGTCACCAAGACCTTCCTGAAATCGTCAGCCTGGGGACTTTGATCACTTTCTAAGTCTTTTCGTAGTTCGGAGAGGTCTGCGGTCGTCACGATCTGGCATCTCAGGTAGAAGGAGGCTTCAGCTGAAGCAGGAGGAGTCTCACCATTGCAGAGTCAGGGTTGAAGCTGCTGCTCTGCGGTGGTCCCCAGTGTGACACCAAGGCCCAGAAGAGGGTGTGACTTTCCAGGCTGGAGCAGGTGAGCAGGACATCCTTCATCTTCCCGCTCAAGGAAGGACAAAGGAAAGAACTCAGGACAAGAAGGGGCAGGACAGAATAGAGGCAAATGCAGTGAGCACGCACCTGTCACTGGCCCCGCCCCCTTGCACCAGCACCTCTGATGAGCTACACTGGCCAAGCTTCGTTGGCCAGACCAGAGAGGTCCTGTCCATCCAGAACGCTCCCTCTCTCTTTGGTAGGGTCCAGCTGCTGCCTCTCTGCCTCTCTGTCTTGCTCACAGCTTCTGCGTTAGGCGGCCCTGTCAGCTTCCAACCTGCACGTACGGCCCTCCCAGCAGCTCTCATTAATGCCTCAGCCAGCTCTGCCCAGTGCTGCCCCCTGCCTTCACCATCAAGAACTCTCGCCAAAGATGGAGCCCACCGCCTTTCTCCAGCCACAGATTCCTGAGCAGTAAGTTCAAAGGTGCATTGTTTCCAATTCCATTTATGTTCCAATACAGGGAGGAGTGCTCTGAGTCACATAGTCAATGCCAGTCACGGACATTATACCAGTCATATACATTCCCTAAGCTTCAACTTCCCACTGGAAAACGGGAGAATTAATAATAAATGGCCTACCTACAGAGCTATGGTGAGGATGAGTGGAAGACATACTTGACATTGCCTACCTATACCAGGCACAGGCTAAGAGCATCTTTGGTGGGTAAAAGAATAGCTTTTCCCTTGTCTAGTGGGGGAGATAACCCTGATTCTGTGAACAATGTACTTTTCACAACTCTGACAAATATTACCTTCCAAAGCTTAGCCTCCGGATTATAATTTAGGTTCTGGCATTTTCACTTTGAGACATAACATTAAATGCCCTAGCTCCAAGAGGACCTTTGGAGAAATGCCTGGATAGGTCACTGCCCAGGGACACACAGCTGTAGGTGTGTGGGCCAGAATCTGCATCCACACTTTTCTCGTGCTTTCCACCACATCTATATTCTCAAAGTGTGGGCTGAGGACCATCTGTGCTGGAGTCACCTGGGGAGCTGGTAAACAATGCAGATTCCAAAAATAATTGAAAGCAGAGCCTCAAAGAGATTTATACCTCCATGTTCATAGCAGCATTGTTCACAATAACCAGAAGAGCAGAAGGAACCCAAAAGTCCATCACCAGGCGAATGGATAAGCAAATTGTGGTATAGACATACAATGGAATATTATTCAGCATTAAAAAGGAGGGAAATCCTGACACAGGGTACAGCATAGACGGGCCTTCGGGACTTCTATGGAGTAAAATAAGCCAATCACAAAGAACAAATACTTAGGATCCACTTCTGTGAGGTACGTAGAGTAGCCAAATACCCGGAGACAGAAAGTAAGATGGTGGCCGCCAGAGTCCAGGGGGTGGGGAGAAGGGGGAGTTAGTGTGTAATGGGCACTGAGTTTCAGTTATTCAAGGTGACAAGAGCTCTAGAGATGGATGTAGGGGTGTTCGCACTAACAATGTGAGTATACTTAATACCACTGAACTGCACACTTAAAAACAATTAAGTTGGCAAATTTTAAGTTATGTGTATTTTACTACAATTTAAAATAACAATAATTTTTTTAAAAAATCAGATTCTTCAACCCACTCTGGATTCTCGAAATCAGAGCTCCTGGTAGTGGACTCAGGACCTGTCCTAGGCAGTTGCACAGGTGAGTGTAACCCACACGCAGACGTGAAGGCTTCCGATCCGCCATTTGGCTCACGCACAGCGTCTGAAAACCAGGACATGTACACCCACGCACAGGCAGAGCCACGCACAAGAAACTTACCAAAATGAGTAGAAGAGGCCATGGTATTCATACTAACCGGAATCATGTGATCCACTTTTCTTGTGTTTGAACCAGGCAAGCTGCTGGGTGCCTTTCGGCCCCAGCACTCAGCCGTTCCCCAATACCTCGAGCATTTTCTGGGTACATATGCTGGCTCACCTCTTCTTCTGGACCAGGATCACTGCCTGGGGGTACTGAGGTCCTGCCTGCCCCTCTAGGCTAATTAAAACCCCTTTGCCAAACAGGCAGTAAGAGAGAGAGAGAAGCATGTGGCTTCTGGGAAGGGGGTGCTGGCAGTGATCTCAAAGGCGCCACCCACATGGCGTGTCTCTGCTTCTCTTCGCCAGTCCGGCCACCCAAGCTGCCAAGCTCACCTTCTCTTGATACCCCAGAATTCGGGCTGCAGGATGGAGAGCGGGTCAGGGTGGGGGGATTGGGGGGGGGCGTAGGGAAGGGTACACGTGAGGTGACCTGCAAAAACACTGTCCCAGGTGAGACTGTGGTGTCTTAGTGAGAGTGTGGCTGGGGAAAAGAAAGAAAAGTGGAGCTGAGATGTATTTAGAAGATAAAACCGTCAGAGTTCTGTCTAGGTTGGATATTGGATCCAGGAGAGCACAGCTGTGTTGGGAATGGCCCGCTTTTTGAGGGGATATAAATGTGTCCCGTGGACTAAATGTGGGCCACGTGGGAAAGAAAGGGCTGGCAAGGAGCCATCTTCACTGAAGAGGTGAAGGGACTCTGGCAGCAAGAAGCCAGAGGTGAGCGCTGACATTCTTAGAGGCCAGGAAGTCACATATGACTTCCTTCCTTGGCTCCACTGGCAACTGGCCCCCATCCTTAGGCGCCTTCCAAAAATCGCCTCATTAACATGACAAAAGACACCCTTCTAGCTCTCATCACTTAGAAAAATCCAAGAGTTTGGGGAGCTCTGTGCCAGGAACTGGGTCCAAGACCAAATAGATATTTCTTCTTATAAATCACAGTATCACAACTAGGAAGGAAAACATAGAAAGAGGGAGCATATAGAAATCTCTTGAGTATTAAGGCTGGTTAACACAGTTAAAGAGGTTAAAGTTTTGAAGGTAAAAAGAGGGCTCATTTTTAATGCTTGACGGTACGTAATGAGAATAATCCAAGAGAGAGGAGAATCATTCAAAGACGTCTCCAAGGAGGTGACAGAACCTGGGGCCTTGGGAGCGAGGCCTGAAATAGGAGCAGGACCACCCACCAGAAATGAAAGTAGAGATATGAACGTAAGAATCCAAGTCAGCGCGTGGATTTAGTGCTAGTCACTGCCCCCCGGCAGCTGTCCTCTCAATGGCATACATGTCTATAGTCATTTAGCAAAAGAAGGTTCAGGTTAATGGGGGGAGTGGAAGGAGACTGGCATTGGATGAGGGGTACATGAGAAGTGGAGGGAACACAGCAGGGACTGGGCAGAGCAATGAGAGGAGGTAATTCTTTAGAGAAAGTGTCTATGGATAGAAAGAGAGGGTGTGATAGTGGCCTGACAAAGCGGGCTCATGGAAATGGTTGGGTTTTTTTTCTTTTTTTAAAGATTTTATTTATTTATGAGAGAGTGAGAGAGAACACAAGCAGGGAGAGAGGTAGTGGGAGAGGGAGAAGCAGACTTCCTGCTGAGAAGGGAACCCAACGTAGGGTTCGATCTCAGGACCCTGGGATCACGACCTGAGCCAAAGGCAGAGGCTTAACTGACTGAGCCACCCAAGCGCCCCTGGTTGGTTGTTTTTAAGGACTATTGTTTTAAGATAGGAAAAGCTTGAGCCTGTTGAAATTTTGATGGGAAGGTCAATTCAAAAAGGAAAGGCTCAGAATATATCGGAGAGAAAAGAGAATGATCTAAGGGCAAGTTGCCAGTGAGGGCTGCGGAACAGCCTAGAAAGAGGGACACTTCCATGACAACAGAGACGCAGGAGGAAGGATGGGACAAGCGCAGATGCGTTTTCAGATTGGAGGAAAAGAAGTTGTAGGATTTCCCTCTACAGCTGCTCCAATTTCCCTTTTGAAGGAAAAGGAAACATGTTGAGAGTGAGAAGAAAGAAAAATAGGGTTTGGGAAAGCTACGCTTTATAGTTCATATTAGCTAACAGACCATCAAAGGAGTATCTATAAAACAAAGAGAACAAGGAAGCAGGGAGGGAGCTCGGGAGGGAGGAAGAGGGTTAGAAACCTTGTGGATTTCCTCTGAAGTATTTTATGTCCCCACGGACCATGAATGGCCTTCACCATGGGGGACCCTATAATGAAACAGAAGAACAGTTCACGCCGTCTCAAAAGAGCACTTTGTCTGAATATCACATTTTAGTAATGGAAAGGGCCTTGGGGATTTCCTAGTCCAACATCCTGGAAAATTCATGTCGGGATTGGGGAAGTCTCACAGATGGGTGATGGCCGAACCAGAATTAATAAAACCACATCGCCCACACCCAGACTGCACTGGACGCCCGGCCCATAGCCAGCCCCCACGAGGCGGGGACTCATCTCCAGCCCAGGAGCTGCTGACTGAGGTGAGGTGTGGGCAGGAGGGTGGACCGGCCTTCTCCCACCCAGACTCCGCCACCAGCCGCTGTGGAAGGGCTTGCCCTGGATTCAGGCAGGAATTCGTTGAGCCACCTCTGCTTCTGTCTGCCTCGCTGTTGGGTTCAAGAGTTTCCCACAGTGATTAGCCGAACTGGGACTGGGATTCTGCAGCAGCTTCATTTAATGGGTTCAACTCCGTGGTGAAGAAGAAATAGCTGCTCACTGGCTTGGACGCAGGGGTTGTGTCTTTGTATCTCTGCCGCTTTGCTGGGCGGTGTTGACCCAGCCTAACCTCTTCGTTATGTTTCCGTACTATCATCTCCAGGTGCTGTGTGTGGTTCCAGCACGTCTCAAAGGAAGGCTTTCGAAGTTAGACTTGCTGGTATTTGGAATTTGGAGAGAACGGTCCTCAAGTCACGATGCTTTGACACTTGCACCTCATCACGTCTTTTATTCCCGGATCCTGAAGGCTCCGGTCTCATTTTGCAGATGGAAGGATTACACCAGGTGACACAAGCAACACCAAAACACTTCCGGCATACCCCCGAGGATGTTTATAATCAAGAGGCGTTTCAAGTTAAGGCAGACAATAGCTTTTATTGTTTCGCGCCATGATACGAAGGCACTTTGGTGCAAAATAAAATTGTGTTCACGAGCTTTTCGGGATTTGTCATTTCCTTTTCATTTTGCCTACTTGCAGTAACTGAGGTTCCCATCGATCACCATGGAAGGTGATGTCTCAATAGTCATAATGTCTGACTGTGAATTCAGCATGTCCAGAAACCAAGGTCCTACCATTGTCTCAGAGAAGCTGTCAGACAAAGGGAAAAGCCCGCACCATTGTCACCAGAGCCTAATGGGGATTCCATCTCTCTGGGAGGATGGAACATTTTGTTTCCTTCTATGTGATGATAATAACAGCCACAATTATTGTTCTTGGAAATGGAAGGCCTAGGATATGGAACCAAAAAAAAAGACAATGGAAAACTAATATATCATTAACATGCCTTTGGGGAAGCTCCTTTGGCAACTACGAATGCATTATCCAGGACCAACCTGAAGATAAGAATCAATTTAATTAATTTTAAATGGCTTTGTGCATTGAAAAAGCCAAGGACTAAAGAAAATGGGAAGCTGGTTCAGATGTTTTCTGGGGAGAGAACTCTTACAGAGAGAAGATAGAGCTCTGGGAATGCTCAACCCCCTGCCCCTGTTGGTGAGCTTAGGGCTGGTTTTCAGCTCCACAGTCCTTCAAGAATGAAGTGTGTCACAAGTGTGAAAAGCAGAACTGGTATTAAAAGATCTGAGTTCAAACCTTGACTCTGTGATTCATTCACCGGGCAACATGACCAAGTTACCTAACATTTCCGAAGGCTCACTCTATAACTGATGTGGGATTTCCATCGTGGCCGTTAAGGGATGATATCAGACTCTCCAAACATTTCCCTGCAATTCTCTTCATTTACCATAGCTATGCTTGTGGTACACCTGGCTTATTTCATTATCTGCTCAATTGCCCGATCCCATGTACCTATTTGATCTGCACGGTGCCCACAAGCCCATGGTGGTCGATTGGTGGGTCTATCACAAAGCTACGTGTGTGCCCAAGCTCCACACCTAACCATGGGACTCCAAGGAAGTATAAGGCTCCACCTCTGGTCTCTGGGAGTTTTCCATCATATCCAAGAGAGGAAATGTGCAAACCCATGGAAAGTGAAGTGCCACACAGGGCCATCTGTGCTTCACGCCCTGTGAGTGGCACACTTATGGGCCTTGGAAGAGAGCAGAGCAAGAGGCAAAGGAAGAAGCTTCCTACAGAGGATGGCTAGACCTGAAAAAAGGTGGAGCTCTGGGTATTCCCTGCTGACTTAGACGGAAGGACAAAATAAAGACAGATGTATTTAACACCTCCAGCCCAGAGCCCAGCAGATGGGAGGAGCCCAGTCTTCCCAAATGGGTTCAACCTCCACTGCATTCCTGAAACTATCCAAAGCCTCCTGCATCACCAAAGAGGGACAATGACACCTGAGTAGCTGTCTGCGTCTGTTCTCGAGAAAGAGCCCTGGTGTTGGGTCAAGGCACATCCCCCCAAAAGCCACAGCCAAAGAACTTGGTTGGAATTAGTTTAGTGCCCCTCCTGTAAAGGTCTGAGTCCTGTGGGCACACTGAACAGCAAACCAAGGGCTTCCAGGTCGCAGCGGTCAATCCAAGCCAATACCAGAAACAATTTAATTCTTAAGCACTTGTGTCTAGCAAGAAGTATTATGATGAATAAAAGGATTATTAAGAGGTGCTGTCTGTTTTTAAGTAGTTCATAAGCCAGCATGAATCAGAAAAGTATATGTAGAATTACCCTACAGGACCAAATAAGCTAGTAACAGAAGAAATGTGTGCTTCTGAAGTTCAGTGAAGAAGCAAAGAAAGCATATAGGCAAGATCAGGAGAGGTCTCTTGCAGAAGTGGCAAATGGCATCTCTGTTTCTATTCCCTCATCCATAACCTGGAGATAACATACGTGCCTGTATCATAACATCATTGTAAGAATCAAATAGGTTTCCGATATTAAAAACTAAGGCACACACTATTGATATTAAATATTAATATTAAACACCTGGCACATACTGACTACTCATTAACTTATTAAAGGAGGATGACCTTGGAGGATAGGTAGCATCTTATAGATAAGATGAGGGATGGGAGAGTTCAGTCTATCATCAAAGCAAAGGTAATATCTATTCTTACTCAACTGTTTATCTCATAACCAGGGAGAAAGGAACCAGAGAGAAAAGGCATCTGCCGGAGATGAGAATGTCAAAGGCCTGCCCAGGAAGCAGTAAACATTCTACTGGGAGTGGAACAGAGCTTCACGTTGAACAATGAGAGATGAGGCAGAGAAACAATTTGGGGAAGGCTTTGAATGCTGGTTTGGAGACTTTGCACAAATTCTTGGCCTCTGCCCATGCTTCCATTACAGAAAATAACCCAGTCATCCATATCTTCTTAATCTGGCAAGCCGTGCAGATGGACCCAATTCTGAGTGTGGCATCACCACTTAGCCATTAGAATGAACACAGTCTTTAGAGCATCAAAATTGAAAGTTTGCAGCAGAGCGAGTCAAAGTTATTGATTAGCGCTTTCTTTCGTGCCGAGCGTCTGCTGGGCTGGACAAACATTAGCTGCATTTGTCTGATAAACCTCGTCTCAGTCTCACTCAGCAGGATAAGGAACAGGCAGACTGTGCGATCCAAGTGCCAGGAGAATGACTGGAGATATACACTTTAGCCATAAGTATAGAGACGCACAGCACTTAGGACCAAGTGCAAAACTCCTTTTCAGGCAAACCTGCCTTTGCTGGAGGAAAAGAGTAAACACAAGATCCAGCAGCATCGCCAAGCAGTCAAGAGGCAATGAGCCATCAGGTAATAAAAGGATGGGTCCAACATAAGTGCTCTCAGTGGAAGACCCGGGGACAGGAGGTATCCAGAAAAACAGGAAGGTCTCTAGGAGTCAAGGAAGGCATCACAGAGATAGAACAGAGATAGGTGGAGAAAGACCAGGGAGATAAGAAATCTTAACAACCTGTCTCATCCATTTATTTATGAGTAAATATTTATTGAGCATCTGTTCGGGGTCTGGCACTGTGCAGGGCAATGAGCATGCTAAAGTCCCTGTCTTCATGAAGTTTACATCGAAGTAGGGGGACAGAACAAAAATAAAAAGGAACATAAATATGTACTCCAAGGTCACAGAAGAAGGACTATGAAGGAGAATAAATTTAGGTCAAGGGAACGGAAGCATGCTATTATTGATTGAGTGGTCAGGGTGGATGTATTAGTCTGCTCGGGCTGAGTAACAAAGCCACAGACTGAGAGGCTTGAACAACAGAAATTTGTTTTCTCACAGTTCTGGGGGCTGGAAGCCCAAGGTCAAGGAGCTGCAGAGTTGATTTCTTCCCTGACGTCTTTCCTTGGCTTGTAGATGGCTACTTTCTTACTGTGTCCTCACATGGTAATTTCTCTGTGCGTGCACATCTCTGGTGTCTCTCTGTCCACAATTTCCTCTTTCCATAAGGGAATCAGTCCAATCAAATTAAGACCCAGGCTAACAGCTTCATTTTAACTTAATCACCTCTTGAAAGACCCCATCTCAAGTACAGTCACATTCAGAGGTCCTGGGAGTTAGGACTTCAACACATGAATTTGTGGCAGGGGAAAAATGCATCCGAAACAGTGGGTCTTTTTGGTGAAGAGACCGAGGTGCCATGATGAATTGAGCTATGAAGCTCTTTGGGACAAGAGAGAACAGCCAATACAAAGAAAGTTCATCGTGCTCCAGAAATGGTCAATGAGGTGGGCGTGGCTGGGTAAAGTAAGTAAAGAGAAGAGTGGGTGATGACAGTGGAGAGTTAGCCAGGAACCAGATCACATTGGGTTTATGAAGTGAACTGAATAAGGATTTTGAAATTTGGGGAAAAATTTGGGAGGGTTTTGGGCAGATCAGTGACATATTCTGACTCGCATTCTAAAATAATTATTCTGGGTTCCGAGTGGGAAATTGACTGTAAGAAGCTTGCATGGGAAAAGGGAGACCAATCAGGAGGCTATTGTAATTGTCTGGGAAAAAGAGGCTGGCGGCTTGGACCAGAGATTACAGGGAGGTAGTGGTATTCTTATCCTATCCTATCTCCAGTCCCCATGCTAGGGGTACAGCCAGGTGTGTGACAAGATAGAGTTAGAGGACAACTCGCCATCTTTCCCTTCAAGGAGATAAGGACAAGCCAGGGGCCAGCTCTAGACTTGTCACAGAGTTAAAATGCAGACCGTTTGCAAAGGATTTGAGATGTGGAATCTTAAAGAAAACCACACTCACTCAATTCCTTAAAGGCCCATACAGTTAATGGTGAGTCAGACGAGGAGCGTGAGCCAAGCTTCCCACTGATTTATGGCAATCCTGGAGATTAAAAAGCATAGCTGAATAAAAATCTCCACAGTCAACTCTCAGTTAGCAACACTTTTGTGGCAGAAGGTTGTGCATAATCCAAATACCTCATATTTGTTATTATTGCATTAACTAATTGTAAAAAGAGATTTCAAAATGGAGCAAGTCTAACTATAGATTCTTTCCTACATGAGGGTCAGGAGGCCATCAGGGAGGAGGAATTCATGCAAGTCCTCATCAGAGGAACTATGAACTTTTTGTCAGCTACAAGCCCTCAGCCTAGACTTAACTCCTTCCTCACCGAGACACCTAAATTGTTTGCATTCTTCGCTTCGAAGAAAGGAGCAACTGGATTTGACAAATTTTAAATCCATGATTTGTATATTTTCCCAACCAATCCCAGCTAACCTAGTTTCAATCCCTGTTTTACCTAAAAGACCTAAGTGAGAATGACACTCATGACGTTTTGCCCTTCTAACTTTGCCCTATCGTTGTCTTCCTTGGAACAGAGTCAGGTTTCTACCTGAATCTGTATTTCTTGAATTGCAATTCCAATTGCCCAAAGAAATGTCTGTTTGCTTAAACTTTCAGTGAATTTTTCCTTGCTCGATACAGATTTCCCCATCCATTCAACATTATCTATCTCTCTTACCCTATTTTGTCCATCACAATATATTAAAATTGTCATTCAAGGCATAGGGAACAGTAAATATCCTTTGAGAGCCAAGATTTCACCTTGAATAATTCTTTTTTTCTTTTGGGGGCAGGCAGGGCAGAAGACGAGGGAGAGAGAGAATGTTAAGCAGACTCCATGCTCAGCACGGAGCCCAAGACAGGGCTCATTCTCAAGATCCTGAGATCACGACCTGCGCCAAAATCAAGAGTTGGACACTTACCCGACTGAGCCACCCAGGCATCCCTCAATCTGAATAATTCTGACAGTTCCAGCATTCATAGCCCTTTAGACACAGTAATCAATGTAATCTACAATTGAGTAGAACCATCTCATTTTCAAAGCAGTTTAAAAAATATTTTTCCTATGTATGGCTCAGAACTTTTAGAGGGACCCCTAACGCCCCATTACTGTGTTTCTATCAACAGAATTCTTATCTAGAGTATAATTCTTGGCCTTTCTGGAGGAGCATGTACCTCTTTGGAGGATACTACGTCTCTGGCCTGGGTGTAGTTAACATTTAAAAGCAATGCCCATTCATTTGTGGTCTTTCTCTTTTTCCTGCTCTTGAGAATATGAAACCCTAATTCATGTCGTAGGTAGGGTGGACCCATGTGGTCCCATGTGGTCTTGGCTGGGAAATGGGTGGGGAAGGCAAATGGGAGGAAGGATGGTTGCAGACTCAGCCTGGTTCTTCAATTCAGCTTCTCCAGTAATAAAGGTGGATACTCAGATATCCACCTGGCTGGTTCCTGTCACTTAATTGATTGGTATCCAACACCCTAGACAATGATCTTGAAATTTGGGGTTGCTAGTCAAAGTTAAGAAAGATAACTTAAAATTCAGTCACAAATAATTTTAATGTCCAGAAAATTTCAACCCCGAAAATTAAGAAGAAAAAATGAAAATAATTAAAATGGGTCATGCTTGAAAATCTTTTGAATTAGACTAGAAGATGCTTAAATGTCTTAAGAGCCAAAAATTCAAAAATCTCGCCCACATGGGGATGAAGACTTACTTGAATGGCTGGAAGAATTAAGTCAACTGTACTTTTTAAGAAATGAAATATCCGTGTCCAGCTCCTTTAAATTACAGAGGACTTGTTACAGATATAAATAGAGCCCAGGAGTGGACATTGTTGCTAACAAAAAATCTGATTAGTTTTGGGGCCAAAATCTTTTGTTGTACAAACTTATTGCTGGGAAAGCTATGTCCCAAAGTAGCTTAGGATGATGTAATTGTTTAATTAGTACGTAAGCATCTTTTAACCAAGACAACTTAGAACTAAGTATGTAGGGGTGCCTGGGTGGCTCAGCTGGTTACGTGACTGCCTTTGGCTCAGGTCCTGATCATGGTCCTGGGATCGAGTCCCGCATCGGGCTCCCTGCTCGGTGGGGAGCCTGCTTCTCCCTCTCCTTCTGTCTGCTACTCTCCCTGCTTGTGCTCTCTCCCTGTCAAATAAATAAATAAAATCTTTAAAAGAAAAAGAACTAAGAACTAAGTATGTAAATATTCAAGAAAATGACATTTTTACATTTATATATTTAAGAAAGACTTTTAAGACTTTTTTAATTAGTCAATTTTCTTGCAGATGAGGCTTTTAATATCAATTTAAAATGTACAATTGAATAATTAATTTAGACCTTTCTAAAACTGAACATTTTCCAAGTTGATATTTACAATATTAGAATATTTAAGAGAGTTCAAATTCACCATAAACATAAGTTTAATTTATTAGATTTGTAAGCTATTTAAGTACTTGGGATGGTTTTATTTCTAATTCAGACAACTGATGTATTTCTAAATGAAACCAGATTATTAAACACATAAATACAGTTTGAAATACAAAGGAAATTTAATTAGGTTGTTAAAACTCAAACTGATTATTAAATGTGCTAAATATATAAAACTTATAATAATATTTGTAAGTAAACTTAAGAGGCTAAAAGAGAACTAGATTTTTGAATTTGTAACTACAAAAAATTAAGTGTTACTATCTGAAACCAGAATCGCTTCTAAATAATGTCTTTTCCACAGAAAAACCAGGTGTGAGGACCCAAAACTCACATTAACACATGCTATGAGAGAAGGAAAATGCTATGGCTCATTGACCCTTCCAGCCAATATCAATAGGCATCTGATATGGTGGTCAGAGTGCAGGATCTGGGGTCAGAGACCGTCTGTAATGTGATTTTATACAAATTCCTTAGTCTATCTGACTCTGATTCTTTATCTGTAAAAAGGGGCTAAATAACAATACCTATCCTACTAGATTATTCTGAAGAGTGAATGAGACAATTAGTATAAAAAAAAAGAACTTGCTAGGACGCCTGGGTGGTTCAGTCAGTTTAGCGTCTGACTCTTGATTTCAGCTCAGGTCATGCTCTCCGGATCATGAGATCGAGCCCCACCTTGGGCTCTATGCTGGGCATACAGCCTGCTTAAGTTTCTCTCTCTCTCTCTCCCCCTCTCCCTCTGCCCCTCTGCTCCCCTACTTGTGCTCTCTCTGTGGCTCTCCCTCTCTCGTTCTCAAAAAAATTAAATTAAATTAAATTAAATTAAATTAAATTAAATTAAAATAAATAATAAAAAAAGAACTAGCTAACTATAGAATTATAAATTCTCTCCCCCTCTCTCTCTCCCTCTCTCACTCACACACACCAGTAGTTATTAATGCACGGGGGGGACTTCATGCAGAAAAAGCTAAGGTATGAGAGGAAAACTGAGCAACATCACACTCAGAGTAATGATATAATCAATACTATTTATTTTATTTTATTTCATTTCACTGCTACTCTGTATTATTCCAGATACACCATACTACATTTCAGTTTTCCTGGAGGAAAAATAATGCTCTGAATTTCAACCAGGGAAAGGCCAAATGGTCACAGGGGTGATTTTGTCATTGCAGGTCCCTTTTTCTCGAAGTGTGAGCCTTGGGACACTTGCAGCATGAAAACTTTGTATGCTTGTCAAAAATACAGATTCTCCAGGCATACTGGAGTCAGAATCTCAGACCGTGGGGTCCTGGACCTAGTTCTAACAGGTTCCCTAGGTGATTTGGGGGCATATTTAGGTTTGGGAACTACTCCTTCAAATAATTAGGATAGATCATTTAAAAAATAATTTATGGCCCCATAAAAGTATAAACATTATGCATCCAGGACTGAACAGAGGAAGCTGAGTTCATAGTGGCTTCCCCCCCACCTATGGTGAAGGTGCAGACATTCTGTAAATGTCCCTTGCAGATACCTCTGTGCATTCAGGGAACCCCGTGTCTGCCTCCTGTCCTCCTTTCCAGACATGTTGACTTTGTGCTCCATCTTCAGACTCTATTTCCAGGGTCTGCATGCCTTGTTTCTCTGGCCCTTACATTTGTGATCAGGTAGGCCTCCTAAATGGCTCCGCTCCTAGGTTACGCCTCTCCTGCACTCCCCGCAGGGACCTTCATGCCTTCCTCGGCTCTATTCTCTGCAGCCCAAGAAAGGAGAAAGGCATCGGACCCCTACACAGAGCCCAGATTCCCGGAAGCACACCTGCTCCCACTGCAAATGGAAGCGTTTTCACCCAGAATGGTCTCTGGGGCAGCTGCTGTGCTCTGTCCTCTGGGAGGCGTTCTGATCCTCTAGCATGGCCCGAATATGCTTTGAAGCCCCGTTCATCAAAGTCTGGCCCAGAGACCGGCAACATCAGCATCCCCGGGTCTCGTTAGAATGCAGAAACGCAGGCTCCTCTCCAGACCCCTGAAATCAGAGTCGGCATCTTAACAAGATCCCTAGGTGATCCATGTGCGCGTTAAAGCTTGATAAACACTTTTTCTTGGAATGTTAATAAATCCGAGGAGTCTGTACTGAATCTTCAAATATTGGCAAGATCCTCAGATCAAATATTTTACATATTAGCGTGCATTATAATGATGACCTGTCGCTCTTGTTAAGGATGCGGAGTCCTGGAATCCTACCTTGGAGATTCTGCTTCAGTAGGTTTGGAATCTGTGCTTTTGCGACCTCTACCAGGTCTGTCAGTGATCCTCATGGGAAAGAAGCACCGGACTAGAAAGCAGAAAGCAAGAAACGAAGCCAAGGGTCCACATAGGGAGCAAGCCTGGAGACTCTAAACTTGTACCATATGTTCTCTCTAATGAGGAGAGGGCCAGTCCAAGTCTCTGTCTAAGGAACACAGAATCGTCCATCAAGCTCCTGAGCTATTTACACAATTTCAGAATGAAGAGAGCACGCGTGAGCGAGCAGGATGGGGGAGGGAGGTAGATGCAAAGAGAGAAAGAGGGAGAGAATCTTAAGCAGAGCCTGAGGGAGGGCTTCATCCCAAGACTCTGAGATCATGGCCTGAGCCAAAATCAATAGTCGGTTGCTCTTGACTGACTGAGCCCCCCAGGTGTCCCTAAACCTAGTAATCCCTTAAAGAATTTTTTTTGCAACAGTATACATGTTTCTATATTTGATACTGTGTATATTTGCCCATAAATGCATTTAAGTGGCTGACGTTCCAGTCCACAAATGCTGAAAAGCTGGTAAGTATTAGGTTTTCTCTTTCTGTTTATCTGACTCCTGTGTATATAGCAGTATATTGGGCTTTATTTGTCATGGGAAACTGAATTTTCTCTATAGAATCACACTGATGGATTGGGGGTTGAATTACTCCTTCAAAATGAATCGTAGAACATTAAAAAAAATCCATGGTTCCGAATCATATCAAAACAATTACTCCGATAAATTTAAGATAAACCAAATATCGAAATCTTGTAAAGATTAAGAATGAATGTCTAGGGGTGCCTGGGTGGCTCAGTTGGTTAGGCAACTGCCTTCGGCTCAGGTCATGATCCTGGAGTCCCAGGATCGAGTCCCACGTCGGGCTCCCTGCTCCACGGGGAGTCTGCTAAAAAAAAAAAAAAAAAAAAGAATGAATGTCTATTTGCTCTTTTTTTTTTTTTTTTTTTTTTATTTGCTCTTAAATTATTTGGGAAGAAAAAGGCAAACAAGCATGACATGTTTACTTCTGGAGCAGCTAAGTGTGACCATACTCGGCTCTTCTTGCTAATAGGCCAAGATACAGTTGAAGAAGCTTAGGTTTTATTATTATGAAAGCTGTATTTAGAGACTGTTTTGGTAAAAAATAATCACATTTAACACAAAATATGGACAGTGCTTTTGAGTGGATGATAGGCAAATTGCTTTGTTAAACAACTCTAATGGGGTATAATTTATATACCAAAAAATTCACTTATTTTAAGTGTGCAACCTAATAGTCTTTAGAGAAATCACTCAGTTGTGCAACCATCATCAAAACCCAGTTTTAGAATGCTTCAATCACTACAATAAAATCCTTTGTGCTCATTCACAGTTAATCCCTATTCCCACTCCCAGCCCTGGCTAGTACTAATCTAAGCTAAATTTTTTTTAAATTTATTTATTTGGTTTTACAGAAAGAGAGAGAGTGGGAGCATGAGTTGGGGGGTGGGTGCAGAGGGAGAAAGAATCCTAAGCAGGCTCAACCAGCGTGAAGCCTGATGCGGGGCTCGATTTCATGACCCCGAGATATGACCTGAGCCGAAATCAAGAGTTGGATGTTTAACCGACTGAGTCACCCAGGCACCCCTAAGGTAAATTATTTTTTTCAATACTTTTTTTTGGGAAAATGATACTGTTTTCTCCTGTGTTGCAGTAGAGAAATCATCACAGAGGGAGGTGTTAAGAAAAACTACAGGACAGCATTCTATCTAGAAAAATAATCAGGATGCTTACACTCAGAGTACACCCAAGTCTCCTGAGAAAAACAAATATTTGGCAATCTATAAGTTCAGTGGCTATATTTAAATCTAAAACAGAATCCATGGGCTGGGATCCAATTTTGGTAGGAATCACAGTGCCTGAAAAGACATTTACTAGTAATTAAAACCCAGATGAACCCAGATGGAGCATAGGCAGCTTGATAAGTTTCCCTGGAAGAGCAACCTTGGCTCTACTAAGGTTTGTGATCTATTTTCAAATGGCTCTGAAAAACACTGAGAAGAAAACAAGGTTTTTTGCAACAGGAAAAATAAGTAACGACTATATGTCTCCATACAGTGTTTATGCCATTGGTTTACTTAAATGTTTGCTTTCTTCAACACTCATTTGCTCTGCAAAATTCTAGTGCTTGCTGTGTTGTAGGTGCTGGGATGGAATGATTAACAGACTAGACAGTCTCCTGCCTTCACAGAACTGATAGTTTAACTCTCGGTGATTTGGGAACTCATGCAAATCAGTAAAAGAACAACATCTCCATGTTTTAGCAGAACGGCAGCATGGGCTATTGGCCAGCCATCAAGTGGGATTTGGAACCAGAGACCTACCCTGCCACATGCTAGCTTCTCTCACATAATGGGTTGAGACTTTGGAGACCTTGACATAGGAAGAATGTATTTCGCAGTGGGACAGTTGTCTCTGAGGACCAGAGGGTAGACTGGGGTAGGCAGAATAATGACTTCTCCCAGTATGCCCATGCTCGAACCTATGAATGTGGTACCCTATGTAGAAAAAAGGGATTTGCAACTGGCTTACAAACCCTGAGGATGGAGAGATTGTCCTAGATTATCTGAGTGAGCCTGAGCTAATAATCACAGAAGTCCTTAAAAGCAGAGAACCTTTCCTGGTTGTAGTCGTGGAGACAAGATGGAAGACAAAGGATCAGAGAGATACAATGTAAAGATCAGGCCCATTGTTGCTGGCTGTGAAGATCAAGGAAGTTGCCAACGAGCCAGGAAGCCTCTAGCAAACAGAGAAAGCAAGAAAACAGATTCTCACACAGAGTCTCCAGGAAGAAAAACAATGCTCTCGGCATCCCGTGTTGTCCTAATGAGATCCACTTCAGACTTATGAGCTATCAAACAGTAAGATGACAAATTTGTGTTACAACACTAAATTTGTGGTAATTTGTTATGGAAGCCATAAAAAATGAATACATCATATTAGGCAACTTATAAAACGTCTCTAAAACCTTCCTTGTAAAATGAGGATAATGGTACTGATTGAATTATGAGGATAATTGGTGTGATAAACTGCTAAGTGCCCAGCATTGCACTGGGTGCCTAAAGACCTCTTAGAAATAGGCTCAAAATGGACTCACCAAAAAGCTCTGAAAAGGAGGCAAAGGAAATACCTCTCCCCACACATCATAAGACTACACTTTGGTCCAGACCTTGGTTGGTAACGACAAGATATATATGAGCTTAGGCACCTCGTGTCCTCTCTCTGGGCTGCAGTTTTTCTAAATGAGGGATTTGAGTTAGAAGATTGATTTCTAAGGGCACCTCTTGCTCTGACATGAATAAATAATATAAATGAAAAGCCATCAAATTTTTGCATTCAAGTATGAAGAAATAAGATATTATTATAACAAAGATTTACTTTGATATTCAGACTTCTGGAAGGCCTTCACCTTACCAAAAGGTTGCCAGAGGGTAAGACTTGAGCTGGCACATTGCTTCCTCAGCAGTTGTCCCTGGCCTAGAAGAGAAAACATACGCATACAATATTTTATAAGCAAAATGGAAGCAAAATAGTTGAAGGCATATGGTATCCATCCCCAGCCCCAGTACATGGACTCCCCTGGGGTTAAGATCCCAGGCAAAGCCCTATGAAGACCTTCACAAAAAAATCCCCAGAGTTACTTCAGACATTAACCAGGATGCTTAGAGTATAACAAAGAGATAAAAATCCCTTTTCTAATACTATTTGGAAGGATCCTCCAAATGTCAAAATACTTTTAACTGCTTTCTGTTGCAGAGTCCTACGTGTAAGGAGAAGGAAGTTCTAAGCGTGATGAGAAGGAGGTTCTTGCGGAAAGCAATGAGTAAAGGAGATGGAGTTTGGGGTTTTGCGTCACAGGAAAAGTTATGTCCATGGTGGTTTCCTGGAATACTTCTGTTCAGGTCGTCAAAGGATAAATAAGGACTTTTTCCTTGCCAAGCTGTAGCAATCCCAAAACTTGAAGCAGGAAAATAAAAACAAAAACTTGAAGCAGTGATCAGGTCTGAGTGGAAATGATAGTTTTCCCATAGGAGAAAGGGCTATTTTGGTACCTTATGTTCATCCCAGGACAGTGAGGGATTTGAATTCGGTTTGGAAACTATCCCAGCCTCTGAAGTAGGGTCCTTATACTGGGGGTAGGTGTCAGCAGTGTGGCTTTGGGGGCCCCCTTGGATGTGCCCTGACCTGGTCCTGGGGGCCCCTGTGTGAGGTCTGATCAGCAGGGAACAGACTGCTGTTTCACCGAGCGCAGGGGACTGGACTTCTCCTTCAGTTGCTTTTCTGACCTCTCTCCTCTCAGTCTCCAGGGAGCCCTGGGCTGGGATGTTCTCAGCCGGGCTGCTCTCAGGCTGTCAGAAAATTAAGTTGTTTAGTTTAGGGTTTCTCTCTTTCCTTGGGCTGAAATACTAAACTTTTAGCTCGTTGCTTGTTGTCTTGGAAAAACAAAACAAAACTTGGGCTTTTAAATATAATCACAAGAAAGCTGGGAGGACAGGGGTGTTCTTGTTCTTACACACAATTCTTTGGAATATGAACCCGTAAAATTATTTAATGAGCAAGCTGACAAAGTCAGTTGTATGAATTGTATGTATCTTTTGGCCCAGTGATCCCATTTTCAGGAATATATATTAAGAAAGTAATCATAATAAGTTTATTAAGTTATACATAAAGGGTATTCATTGCAATATGGTTTATGCTAGTAAAAGAAATAACAACCTAAATGTTCAACATCAGGACATTGATTAAATATATTTTAGCACCACTACACAAACGTAATATTAGATATTAAAAATTCAAAATATTTGTTATATACTGTATGTTGATTAGATTAATGTTTATGTAAACACCTATACAGAAAGAGATTTGGAAAGACGCTTAGTTTATAATTTTAATTAAAAAGGCATGTGAGGGGGTGCCTGGGTGGCTCAGTGAGTTAAAGCCTCTGCCTTCGGCTCGGGTCATGATCTCAGGGTCCTAGGATCGAGCCCTGCATCGGGCTCTCTGATCAGCAGGGAGCCTGCCTGCTTCCCTCTCTGACTACTTGTGATCTCTGTCTGTCAAATAAATAAATAAAATCTTAAAAAAATAAAATAAAATAAAACAAAAAGGCATGTGAGGCAACAGTAAGTATGATAAGCCATTTCTACAAGAAATGCTTATATTTCTCTACTAATTAAAATAAGGTTTGGGACACCTGGGTGGCTCAGTGGGTTAAAGCCTCTGCCTTCCGCTCAGGTCATGATCTCAAGGTCCTCGGATCGAGCCCCGCATCCGGCTCTCTGCTCAGCAGGGAGCCTGCTTCCCCCTCTCTCTCTGCCTGCCTCTCTGCCTTCTCGTGATCTCTCTCTATGTCAAATAAATAATAAATAAAAATCTTAAAAAAAAAATAAAATAAGGTTAAACGGTAGTCTCCAAAATGTTAATCGGATTAACAAAAAGTAATAATTACATTGTAATTTCAATTAACAAAAATTATGGTAGTAGTAATCGATCAGTTAATTAAATCACATCCTTCAGTCCTGGAAAAAGAGCCCGGTCGCTGGGCTGGAGGGGCCCGGGGTGAGGGGGTGAGGAGACTGTAGAAGTAAAGTTGACCCCGAACAAAGTTTAAGAAATAAAGGCGTACAGCAGTTCCCAAAGGAGAGGATGTAAGATGTAAGATGGAGTTTTCGCAACCGGCCAGGGGATGCAAAGGAAGGAAAAGGATAAGGTTCCTACCAGGTTTGCTCGCCAAGGGGCTGGTGGAAAGGAAATAGGATGGGGCAGGGTTTGAAAGCTCTTAGAGGCAAGAAAGACCAGAAATATTTACATGGCAGGTTGGATTCTTTTTCTTCTTACTACATCTCCCAGACGCCTTCGCTTTACTTACTTATTTATTTATTTATTTATTTATTTATTTATTTATTTATTACATTTTATACTTGCAGTTGTGATGGATTCAAAATAGCCAGAATTCTCCGCCACTTCACCCATCCAGGGATAAAATCTACGTCGCCTCCCACGTGACGCAGAACTTGGCCATGTGACTTGCTTTGACCAATGGGCTTCGAACAATCATGACTCAAGCGGAAGCTTGATAGACGCTTACACACGGGCGCTCGTCCCCTCGGAGCTCTACTGGGGCGGCTGTGCTGTGAGGAAGGTGATTAGTCTACCCAAAGATGAACAGCCGTGTAGAGGAAGATCGAGGTGCCCAGGCTGATAAGCAGCACCAACTCCCAGACGTCTGTGCCAGGTCACCTTGGGCCGTCCAGCCGTTCCACTCCATTCTTCAACCACAGGAGCGAGCCCGGGAGAGACCAGCAGAAGAACCACAAAATCCTAAGCAATAATAATTTTTGTTTGCAGTTGGAGGTGTTTGTTTACACAGCCACAGATCACAGATATGGTGGTTACTCGTGTTCCCTTTGCACACTCCAGGAGTCCCAGTTGTGCTACGGAGTAATAGCACCGATCGTAAACACAGAGATTACCATGGAATTTAGCGAGACTGAGGTCAGGCCACTGGTCACTTACCACCACCTCCCAAACCTGGAAAAAGAATACCCTTCTGGAGCAACTTCGTGCGGAAATCTTGAGAGACGCTTTAAAACGAATTACTTTAAAGATCATCGTACCCTGTAGGGAGTCATATGACGAGTTCACCTGATTCCTGAGCAGAGAAAAAAATCACCGTCATTTAATAAGAGCAAGGAGAAGATTGGATAATATTTCTGGGTCTCTGCCCACGCAGGAGGCCTGGAATAGGTAGCAGGATTATCTCCCCGTTGCAGGTGGAGGAAGTGAGCCTCAGAGCAGCCAAGGGACTTGCCCAAGCTCATACAGCCCGGAAGCTGCCCAGCCAGGCTTCCAGCTCAGATTTGTCTGAGCAGAAAGCCTTTTCTTAATTATTCAATACTTCCTCCCAAATCCTATGCTAATTTCCTTTTCTTTTCCTGAGCAATCCACTCGGATGGGACACGAGTTGCCTAAATTTCTGAGTCTGGGTTTTCTCCTGCGTCGTTGGAGGATTGACAGCGCCCTTGCCGGCGCGTGTTGAAGAGGATTCAGGGAGATGGTGTGTGAAAGCCCATAGACACGGTGCCTGGCCTCGAAGGAGCAGTGGGAGCTGCCACTCCAAGGAGTAAAGACAGCATCGGAGGAAGCTGAAGCAGCAGTCCTTTCAAAGGGAATATAACTCAATGGTCTGGTGCCATCAGCCCTGAGGGAAGAGCCATGTTTCAGTCCTTGACTCAGGCCAGTGATCCGATCGCTACCGCAGCGGCCCTCAGAGGTTCTAGATGCAGCTAAGGGAGCTGCCCTTCTTTGCTTCCCTGGGTCCTTGTCAGCAGCTGCAGAAGCTAAGTTCAGTGAGTCTGGGTGGCTGAGAAGGTTGAGGAGTCCCCTGCAGTCGCTCTGTGGGCTCCGCGGGTCATCAGCAGCCAGAAACTGTCCCTCCCCACTTCCCACCCCCTTTCTATTCCTGTTGGGCAGATGAACAGCCACGTTAGAATGTAATAGGCTTTTGTTTTCGAGATTACAACATGCGCCTTGTCACCTATCTCTCAGACCCAGGAACAGTTCTTCACGAGAGACTGAAACCTGGAGCTTGCTAAGACGCATCAGAACATCCATATGTCTGCTCTGGGGACAAAACCCGTGCATTTTAAATGCCATCGAGTTTGCTCTTCGGCAGCTGATGCAACTGTCATCATCAGGAAAGCTTTCAGCAAACATCCTCTCTCCTCCAAAATGTGGAAGGACTTTGGGAAACGGAAAGACTCCTTTTTCTTTTTCCATAAAACATCGTGCTCCCTTTATCGTCCACCTACTGCTCCTCCTTCTGAAAATGTAGAGAGGGCTGCTGTCAATCTGTTGGTATCCAAATGTCTGTTGGGAGATCTAAAGAAAATTGGATTTAATCTCTGGCCTTCACCTGAGGGTGGTTCAAAGCTCTCCCCAAGACACTTGCAAATTTCCGGGGCTAACCTTCTCATGCCCCTTCTATTCCAATTTCCTTGTCCCTGTGCACCTTCACCCCACTGCCTTCTGGTATATCATCCCCTGCTCTACTCCAGTCCAGTGAGTCCCTTCCCTCTGTTCCACCAACGCAAAATACGGATCATTCTTTCCCTGTCCCTTGAGACCGTTGTGTGTAGTGACTTTTCTTAACCAGCTGAACCAAGAGTAGATCACACACACACAAAAATGAAATCTTCCTGTTCAAAATCCTTCTGTCCAGCCCTCCTTAGGGAATGTTTCACTGGTCATGTTTATGTGTAATTCCTATCTTTTGCAAAATGTGGTTGTCCTCCACTCCAAATTCTCTTCATTGTCTTATGCAGGAAAAGCAAGAGCTCCTTTATCACATAGCCCTCTCTTACCTCCGTGATCCAGAGGGCTCAAAATCAAGGTCATGCAGGAGTGTTTCCCAACAAAGACGTATCTACTGGGAAGAAGAGCTCTAGGGTAGGAAGTTAAGGGCAGTTCCTGCCAAGGGCAGCTGCACTGGGGAAAGGGAGTGGCCCTGAACTAGGACCAGGAGACCCAAGTTTGAGTCCTAGCTCTGCTGTTTCTTGGCTTTTGCCTGGAGGGAAGACACTTGCTCTGAGAGTCTCCTGTCCTCTGAAAGACATGTCTAATGACTCCCTCCCAGGGCTCACATTAGTGCAGGCAAGAGAGTGGAATTCAGAATTTCATTCAGAAATGACTATTATACGCCAGGCAGCTTGGGTGACACAGAATAACTATCGAACAGCCTGACCTGGCTCTCAGGAGCTCAGGCTTCAGTTGAGAGAACAGGAGAGGCAGACAGTCAGTGAGGGGACCAGAGCCAGTGGTGGGCGGGATCCCTGCGGGCTGGGACGGGAGGGCAGGGCGGGCTTGGAGTGGGGGGAGTTGGACTCTGAAGGGTATGGTGAGGGGACCAGCAAGGCGCTTCAGGCCGCGGGGAAGGTGGGAAGATGAGGCCAAATTTCTGGTCTATCTAAGGCTCCTTAAAACAGACGTTCAGCAATTTTTGTGAGAATCTGATGAAACCTCTGGATCCTGTACACAGAACATTTTGCACACAATTTCAGGAGGCTCACTGACTCTCAGAGTCCAAGGAAAATCCTTGGTTTTCAAAGCTTTATTCTGTTTCCAGTCTTGAATTTCATTTTCCCCTTTGGAATCAAAACTTTTCAACCCAGGATGTATCTATGTTGATTTTTCCTGGATTCTTTCTATGCATAAGAACTACTGGGGTTTTAGGTAGCCAAAGAAATGAGACCTCTGTTTCTTGCCCATGTTCAAAACCAATTAAGAGAGAGATAAAAAGGAGCCAGGTAGATGAGAGTCAAAATGTCATCTTAACTCCTGATAAAAGTAATTTGGGATGGTATGACTTAGAATACCATAACAAGGAACTTCCTGATACTCCCTGTGGCCAAGTTAGATCTTGGACTCGTGGGAAATATTGAGTCTACAGAGCAAACATGTGTAATCAGGATCACAGCCATGCACTGCTCGAGGAGAGTGGATTCTATTTGCTTAGGACTTCTGATACATCTTCTCTACTTGATCAAGGAACATGTGCCAATCACTGTCTCCTCTTAAATAGAAATTCCTCTGACTTCATCAGGGAGGAATAAGCCCCAAAGCAAGAGACCAAGAACATTTGGCATAAATCCCTCCTCATCAGACAGAGGAATGGGGAATTAGATGCATGTACTCCAAGAAGGAAACATTCTCCTTCTTTCCTTCTTCCCTTCAATCATTCAGTAGATATGCACCGTGTTCCTAATATGTTCCCAATTACTGTGCTTGGCTCTGGGGATACAATGATGAGGAAAAGAACTGATATCTGCCCTCCTAGAGCTTTCTGTCTAGAGAATAAGCTAGAAATCACACAACCAATCCTATTAATGATACATATTACTCACGGCGAGGTGACAGCAATGGTTGATGGGTATCTGGTGATATCAGGGTGTTCAGCAGGTGGCCTGTCCAAGCGAAACGAGCAAGGATGTTCCCAGGTGATACTTTGGCAGATGAGAGTTTTCTAAGTCTTTATCTTGACTCCTCTTCTTCCTTACACCATCACTTGGAGTGGGGTTGTGGTCCTAGCATATGCTTTGGTACCTTTCTAAGACACAACATCTGGCATTCTCCCCAGTTCCAAACAGGTGACCATCTTAAATTTTAAAGACTATGTTTATAATGCCCAGCCCTCAATGGGCAACACTTAGATAAGATGGAGAACTTTCCTCGACCCACATTCCAGAGATGGTTTGCCAGAAACTGAGTGACATACAGGCACTGGGATTCTGGAGAGAACTGAGATTTTCTTGTCTTGGATGCAACATCTTGGACCATAGACAAAGTCAGAAGACAAGCGCTTTACAAAGCCAGAAGTAAAAGTGAATTAATGATACTTAAAAATAAAAATTATAATTGATAAAACACACACACATGATTATAATGAGTATTTGCTGGCTAATAGGCTATCAGTGATTATAAAGACCAATATAACATGAATAATTAGCTAAAAATAATTTTATGCCAGCATATCAATAAAATATAGAAATTGTGAGTCAATGAATGATATGGATGTGAAACAGAGGATGCATGGAAGTGTCAGTTTGGTTATGAAATCAGAACAGAGATTAATTCTGAAAGAGATGCTTCCCCAAAAATAGAAAAGAGATCCAGCACACAGCTTCCCCATACCTCCTCTGAATGGCAAAATCAGAGGTAAAGAGAAGACCGGGAACCAAGGAGAATTGCCCAGTGTAGGCTGGACAGGACTGAGCTGTCCTGTATTATGAAGTTCAGACTCAGTGAGACAAAGACAAAGGCACTGAGCAGGCTGGGTGGGAAATCAAGTGTGCCCATTAGAATCCAGGGCAGGATATCAGGATGTCACACTACAGGTGACATCATGCCACAGGAAAAATTCAAGAAGAGAGAGAATCCATGGAACAGTCTGGGACCCAAGATGAGCAAAAGAAAACCAGTAAAGTTTGGGAGTTCAAATTCAGATGCAAATGGTCCTGTGCAGTTTCATTTGACAGTGTTTGTTTATGTCAGTGCTCCTTTCAGAAACCCTCAGGCCCTTCTTTACATTCCCCCAAGTACATCTGTAATATTTTTAAAAGAAAAACACATTGGTTCTGGAGCCTAACAGATACCATGTGACAAGATACTGGGAGAAGGCACTCTGGCTTGTCAAACAAGAAGAAGCAGATGCAAACAGACCTTGGGATACAACATAAAAGAAGATGCAGGGAAACGGAATTTACTGAAAGCATTCCATTAGCTACAATCGTAACCAAAGCAATAGGAACATCACTTTCCTAGTTATACCTAAAGAGGGAAACTGAATCAAAGAGATAAGTGTGAGATGGTGAAGAGAATGGCAGTGGGCAGGGAGTAGAAATGAAACTGACTGATCGAAAACACAAAGATTTCTCTTAAAAATGATTTATCCCACTAGGTCAATGAAATATAGAATTCTGAGTCACATGCCTTTGCCGCTAGATCTTGAAAGTCTTTAAAATTTCCACTCTTTTCCTCTACGACCCCTATCTTTCAGCCAAATATCACACTATAAAACACACACACAGACACACACACCTATATATTTAGTTTGGCAAGTTCTTAGTTCTTGGGCAGGTAAAGCAAATGTGGTTTATGGCTCTTCAAAACCACAGCTCAGTCATTATTCAGAAGTAACAACCAGGATATACTCTACTGTTGAGAAATAATGGCTTTTGAAAACCCAATCACATTCAATGACCAAACAGCTGGGATGTTTTATAACTGGGGAATAAAAATATCTATTACTTCCCTCTAAGAGACTCAGGTGTTGTATACATTGCCATATATTCTTGGTATCATAACGTGAAACTACTTTCCTGACTCAGAGTTCCAAAGAACTCCGGAACACACATCATAAAAACAAAGATTATTTAAGTTCCAGGTGTCAGAGACCTCCTACCTCGGACTCCCACAATTCAGAAGGCAAAGTCATGAACTTCTATATGTAGACTTTGGTAAGCTCGTAGTTAAAATCCCTCCAGAATCTGTAGAAGAAATGCAACACATTTTAGTATCTGATATCTCTACTTTCTTTGGGAGAGAAAAAGAAATGAATGTAGAATATCAGTTTTCTCCAGGTCCTATTAAACCATCTAAGTACTTTAAGACTTCCTTCAACTTTTCACACCTGATTTATTCTTAAATTAAAACAACTTTCAAGGAAATGCCTTTGTACATATTTACCCTGAAATTACACACAGTTTTTAAGTGCTGACAAGGATACAGTGAAACTAGCACTTCGGCACACTGCTAAAAGCAGCTTAGATATGCACGATTGTATCCTGCCTATGAGACTGCTACCTTTGTCCTCCTACTCCCTTTGATTTAGAACCTTCTCTTGACTGGGGACCAAACTACGAGCCAACACAAAATTGCCCAGCAAATAAAGAAGGTACTGGAGAAAAAGGAAGAGTGAGGGAAGTGAAGTGGAACAACACAGCACAACAAGAAAAACCACAACAAACTTGTAACAAACTGAAATCTAATGATACGAAGCCATCAAAATCACCAATATGAAAATTAAACTTTATGCCAATTGAAAATTAATTTACTCCAGTTATAATGAAATTTATTTATTTAAACTAGTCTAAAAAGTATTAAGATGCAAATATCTAGGATGCTTGAATTTGTACACTAACGCTCTTGCTATCAAAAGTCTGTCTTTCTATCTAGAAAGGAGAGGAAGAGAGGAGGGAGGTAGGAGGTATGGAGAGCAAGAGAGAAAGCAAGAGAGGAAAAGTTTGGGAGAAATATCCCAGGCAAGACTGTTTTTTACCTTGATGACAGGTAGTCATTCCTGATAATTTATTCAGTGGAACAATTTTGTACCTTTCTGGCCAGAGAGAATCCCAGGATAGAAATGTCTGAGATGTATAATTGTAACAGTAAGCATATGTTCTGAAATTATAGATACTGCATGTCATTATTTCATTGCACACATAGGACTTCACATTCAAGAAGTAATTTCTCCAAGAAGTTCAAGGCATTTTATAAAATCTAATTCCAATCAACCAGTGTAGTAGGCATAATAAATCATTGTTAATAGAGAGTAGTCTCAGTGCACAGGTAGAAATTTATTTTCTTATTTTATTTCATTTACTTAAATTTTGTTAGTTACCGTACAGTGCAATATGATTCGTCACTTGCTTACAACACACAGTGCTCATCACAGCAAGTGCCCTCCTTGATCCCCACCACCTTTCTAGCCCATCCCCCACCGACCTCCCCCCATCAACCCTCAGTTTGTTTTCTGTCATTAAGAGTCATTTATGGCTTGTTTCCCTCTCTCCTTTTTTTTCTTTCCCCCTTCTCATTTGCTTATCTTTTTTCTTTTTTAAATTCCACGTATGAGCAAGAACATATGGTATTTGTCTTTCCCTGACTGATTTATTTCACTTAGCATAATACACTCTAGCTCCATCCATGTCATTGCAAATGGCAAGATTTCATTCTTTTTGATGGCTGAATAATATTCCTGTGTGTGTGTGTATCACATCTTTTTTAATCCATTCATTGGTTGATGGACATTTGGGCTCTCTCTCCATGGCTTGGCTATTGTTGATAATGCTGCTATGAACATCAGGGTGCATATAGCCCTTCAAATCTGCATTTTTGTATCCTTTGGGTAAATACCTAGTAGTGCAATTGCTGGATCACAGGGTAGAAATTTATTTAAAACCTTGGTAATAGATATATACTTCTTTTTCTCAGTTTCTCCGGAAAAGTGCTCTTTAAATATAAGACTATTGAATAAATGATTTTGCAGAAGACACGCCAGATTTAAAAAAAAAAAATAGAGGGCACTTGGGTGGCTCAGTCAGTTAAGTGTCTGCCTTCAGCTTAGGTCATGATCTCAGGGTCCTGGGATTGAATCCCACGTCAGGCTTTCTGCTCAGTGGGGAGTATGCTTCTCTCTCTCACTCTCCCTCTGTGCTCTCCCTCTCTCTCTCTCTCTTTCTCTCTCTGTCTCTCGCAAATGAATAAATAAAATCTATTTTTTAAAAAAAGAAAGAGAAATGAGTTCTCTTTAGACTTCCTATTGGTTGGTTTTCAGAAATGTTGGATACAGCAAAGTATCAAATATCTAAGTAAATTAAATGAGAAGCAAAATTTTAAAAACAGAAGTGACTATACCAGAAGGTCCCTTTTTGCACCCCCAGACCTATTTTTCATCCTCTTCCATCCCCAGGAGGCCAACTTCCAAGATGCATCTCTGGACCTCCTTGCCTTCTGGCTTCGTGATGGGTTCAGCCATGAAGGGAGAGCCGCCAGCGGGCTGTCAGAGGGTGGAGGCGGAGGGAGTTGGGGGTATTTACTTCCCTCCTGCCTCCCTACAGTCACAGCTCCCGTCAGGTGCCCCCACATGTGGTTTCAGTTCTTGTCTCCACTTAGCCCCTGAGAGCGAAGGTGGTAATGGCTTCCCACTGCTGCTAGTTCCTCAGGGTCAGCATCCTTTATTAGCATCCTCGGAAGTGCTCCCTCCCCTATCAATAGGCTAGTTACTAACTGCCCTTCAATTACTCCTTCAAGTGCGCCCTCTGTTTCTCGTCCTGACTCTTGACTAAAGGAGTGACTTGGATGGCTTCGATCTTGTCATCGGAGTTGTGCCAAAGAGAACAGCACCACTGCTGTGCTGGTCTTTCTGAGATCAGCTTTTTCTTTTTAAAGGGGGAGAGAACAAAAGGGGGGGGAGAAACTCTCATTGCGCAGAAACCAGCAATGATGAGGTCTAGTCTGGAGGAAGGGTCTGCAGTCTTGCAATCAGGGTGTGGCTGTGAGCAGGAGAAAGACAGAGGAAGGGGTGGGGCAGGAGAAAGGGCAGTAGTGAGAGAGGGATGGAGAGAGGAAGGGAGCAAGGAAGGGAAGGAGGCGAGGAAAGCAGAGGGAGTTGAAAGGAGGCTCTGCAGAAGCCCTGGGGGATGGGCTGGTGCACCCAGTGTGCTGAGAGCGGGAGAAGGAGCAAAGTAGGTGGAAGGGGAGGTAGACGTGGGGAGCTTACGAGAACCAGGAGCCCTAGAGACCATGGTGGCAACCTTATCTGCCACGGGGAGTCTGCAAGTCCCTGCCATGTGCTCAACAGGGGCAGAGACCCCTCAGAGCTGGTTCATTCCAACAGATCACTAGGGACAATGAGGGAAATAAGTGTGGTCAGCCTCTCTTGGCTGAAGGATGGCTAATAACTCCTTAGAAATGAGAAAGAACAAACTTGGACTCTACTCAATCTTCTGCAGTTCACTTAGAGGTAAAATGTCAGACATCCGTAATTAGTGAAATAATTCAATTAAATATTGAGTAAATCTAGTTAGAATGGGATCTGTAGCATCCTGAGTGAGTCCTTCACAAGCCGGATGGTTGGGCCTTTTTTTTTTTGAGGGTACCGAACACAAAGCAGTTTATTACAGCTATATGGTTGGTCTTAATAGCTCCCTTTATAGGATCCAGAGAAGCTACTTTTTTATATCTGAAATTAGCCGACGCCAGGTGGATATGGCTAACCATGTGTTTCCTTAGCAGGGGCCTGGGTGGAGAGAAACTGCCCAACTCTCTTGGCAGAGAGGGGTGAGAGATAGAGCATTGACCTCTGAATACAGAAAGTTATACTTCTCTGTAAAGGAGGGAAGGAAACACAGAAAATTATCAAAGTGTAGAGGAGGAAGAAGCCATAAATATCTTCTGTTCCAATTTCCCTCACCCGTCATTTTACAGATGAAGTCACCCACTTTTAGAAGGCCGACACTAGTACCCATGTCTCTGTATTCCCAGAATGTTCCTGCTCAGACAGGATACGTGGCCAGGAGAGTAGTTCTGTGGGCCCACCCCTCTGGACTGCTGCAGATTCTCAGGCTCTTACAAATATGGAGAGGGGAGGGTGTCCATGTTTCTTCAGTCTGCATTGCTGTGTGGGTACATTGTGAACATTTCTTAAGAGTATATCAACAGGAGATATGCTTTTTTTTTTTTTTCACCAAGAAAAATCAGAATTTAATTGTAAAGTCACCAATAGACCTTCTTTTAGATTTCTTTCTACACATGGACAAATAGCAATGTCTAGGCTCAAACCTGCCTCCTTTCTAGAAACCACTTAGTCACTTTATTTGCTTGTAAGTAGTTTGACTGGTAGAGTAGAGATCACTCTGTGAGTCAGGATGACATTTAATGGAACACATTTCTTGTTTCACAGAAACGGGTTCCAAAATAGCCATTCGGAAGGGAAGCCATTCTCACTGGAATGTTTACAAATCAATTTCCCCACAATCACATCACTGGACCTCCCTTGCCATCTGTGGCTCCGCCATGCAGATTCCCCTGTCCCTGAGTCTGGGAAGGGAAGGCATTTGCTGCACGCGTTCTGACTGCATGCCGGGACAGCTGGAGACAGTGGATAGACTGAGCTCTTCAGATAGGACATAATGGCTTCTAACTGATAACATTTATGCTAGACATTCCTGGGTTTTCTTCAAATGGGAAGACCGTTTTAGAGAGATAGCTCTTTGTACTTACCAACTAAGCAGAAAGTCCGAAGATTGTAAACACCAATGGCTGTGCTCCCAATCATTGGCTACATGAACTAGGTGTCTATTGGCAGAGTTGTGAGAAAATAGCAGGGAAAGAACAGGTCATACTGCTGGAGTCTAGAATCAAATTTCCAGATAGATCCTTGGGATTGAGGAAAGGCCAGGGCTCTGACTGAAGAATGGGACCAGGTAGCAGAGGAATGAGTTCAGAGGTAGATCCAAAATGCAGAAAAAGCCCAGAAAAAAAGAGGAAGACAAATTCAACATAGACCGCAAAAATCCCAAACCAAGAGTCCAAGGTCTATTCCACCCCTCTACGGGGTCATGATCAGGGAGTGTTGAAAGCACCAGAGAATTATGGGTACCTTTACGGAATATGGCAGCAGATAGAAGAAAACCAATCACAGGAAGGCTCTATACTTTGTACCTTTCTAGCAAGGAAAAAGGGACACTACTGCCTTTCCTACCTTAGCCTTTCATTGGCTACTTCTGTGGGTCTAAGGTTGTTGAAACAGGTATTGATTACCTGATTCCATAGCTTAGGAAACCAAGACCATTGAGGCAAAGTGATTTACTTTGGGCCACCCGGCCAAGGAATGTCTCCTCTTGAACTACAGCCAAGGTCTCTTAATAGCAGTGGGACAGAAAGAGCACAAGACAAGAAGTTCCAAAAAAAAAAAAGGTCCTTATTTTGACGTTTGGGTTAGCCCTTTCATCTCCCTGATTTCTGGAGTTAACAAACCTATTTCATAGGATTGTTTTCAGAATTAGATCAAATAAAATAATATGTGTTTAAACTATAAAGCAACATGTTATACAATATAATGTTAGATTATGTCTGCCTCATCACCCGAACTTTTCAGCAGTCTTTAGTGAACAAAACTAAACAGTTGCAACTTGTCAGGAAAAGATTCAGAGGGTAGATTACACCAGGAACTCCTGCACATGCCATCAATTTCCAAATGATTTCTTTCCTTCCACTCAAAAGAGAACTACAACAGCAAACGAGAACATATTGAGCACCTACTATGTGTGGTCCCACCATGTGCTACACAAACTCAGGCATTCTGGCCAATGTCATAAATAACAGCCTTCTTATGAATAGCCAGAATACAGCCACTGCAGAAAATGGAATGACAACAATTTTATTTTATCTCAATATGAAATTTGACACCAAAGTCCCTGCACATTTCTCAGAGTGGTGAGAATCAGCCTTTGCCGACATTCCCAGGCTTAGATTAGTGATTCCCTTGAATGCTCATTAGACAGAGATCTATGACATAACCCATACATACAGCAGGGTATCTGCCAGGTTGCTGAAGGCTTAAATAAGGGATCTCAGAACTTCACAAATCTAAAGTTTCACAGGTTCAATTTTTTTATTTTCCTCAAGCCACATCATCATCACCACTCTCACTATTAATCATAGGCATCATATTGAGATTTTTTTTTCATATGGGGAGTTTACCCATTTCTAGTCATCAGGGAGCAAAAAAACAGAGTGACTTTGGTGTATATCCCAATTTGTAGAGCAAAATGGCTTTATTGTTAGCTTGAGGATCTGAAGACCAGCTTGTCCGAATCCTCCAGCCTCCCTGCATGGCTTAGTACCATTGAGTAATCTCCACAAGAGGCACTTCAAAATATTTTTTCAAAGGTCAAAAAATAATTGGATACCATTGACAAAGAGAGAAAAGATGGACATTTTCACCAATTGCCCATTCTTTTAGTCACCCATCCTGGACCGTGGGGTTGGAGGACACATTTGTGGTCTGAGCATTTCTCCCCTCCTGCCTCAAAGATGGAGGTGACAATCGTGACTCCCTGCACTGTGATTAGATGGCTTCTATATTCCCCCATATTTAGGCTGCTGATTCCCCAAGCGAAGCCACGAGGGAGCCACTTATGTCCGCCATTGTTCCGTGAACAAGCAGAGCCCTGCCTTGGCTTCTCACCATGTTCCTGCCTCCACCCCCTGTTCCTACATCAATCAGTGTCTCTCATTAGATTAGCTTCTTTGAAGCCTCAGCCAGAAGAGGAGGATCTGATCATACTGGCTCAATCGCTTTTTCTTACCTCACAAGATCGTTTGCTTCTAGTCACCCCACAAAGGAAAGCGTTCCTCTGAACAAGTCTTAGGAAGCACCATGAAATTATCTCTAATGTATTATTAATTTTAAACCAAAACACATTTAGAATATAACCCTAAACATAAGAAGCTATAACTTTTAATACTCTTCCAAAGGGACATAATCCTAACAACCGTCTGTAGAAATTTTCCCTACACAGGCTGGCAAATGCTTTCCTTCTCCCCACCAATCCCATCCTATAAGCTAAAAAATAGAATTTTGGGGCACCAGGGTGGCTCACTCAGTTAAGCATCTGCCTTCCGCTCAGGTCATGATCCCGGAGTCCTGGGATCAAGCCTCACATTGGGCTCCCTGCTCAGTGGGGAGTCTGCTTCTCCCTCTGCCCCTGCCCCTCCCTGCCACTCGTTCTCTCTCTCTCTCTCTCTCTCTCTCTCTCTCAAATAAATAAAATCTTTGAAAAAAAAAAACAAGTGGAATTTTATAAAAACCTCTCAGCAGAAGAAAAAAATGTCAGTCATCACTCCCACCCTAACCAAAAGGAAAACAAAAACAAAAGCACAATACACCGAATTAGCCAAATTCTTAGCCCTTTTTTTGGTGGGTGTGCACATCAGAGCATGACTGCCCATGCCCAAGCCTGGCAGAAAGGAAGCACTCCATGACGACAAAGGTGGAGCAGACTGTGCCATAGGAATTTCTCAAACTGAAAACAAAACCCAAGTCCTCGGGGTCACTGCAGTGTCTCAGACGAGCCCCCGAGCAAGGGTGTCCACCTAAGAGGCAAGGAGTTCAAATCACAGAATGCCCCTTGTAAGCCCAGAAAAGGCGTCTTTTTAAATTCACTCAAAGACCCATTTATTTGGCAAATCTTGTGTCCACAGGATTGCCAGAATGTCCTCATGTGGGACCAAGAGAATATGTAACCTGACAGGATGAAAGGCTCCCAGCCCCCCGCCTGGATGTCCCCACTCAGCTCAGCCACCTCCACTGACCAGTCTCTCCTGAGGAAGAAGAAAGTCAAGAGGAAAGAAGAGGAAGGTGAGGGAGGGCAGAGTAGAGGGGGAAACATTTTTGCTCAAAACTAATAGGGATTAGGTCCAGCTGCATGCAGCCCACCCTGCCCAGTTTCCTGGAATGTGTCATCTTGACCTTGGCAAGCCAACCATCAGTGTTGTCTCTGTGGGATATGGCTTTCTCTGACTGTCAGTGTCCAAGCCCAGCTGACCGGCTTAATGCTCTGTCCCCAACATCCTCTGCCCCACTCTCAGGCACATACACAAACCCCCCTCCTTCTTGCCTGTAGATCCAATGTGGAAATTCAACTAGGCTCGTGGAAAAGTTCTGTCAAGAGGGACAGCAGAAACCCTCTGATGGATACAGTATTCTTCCCTATCTGCAGGAGGTATTTGTAAATCTGCACTCACCTCTCTGTTTTTCAGAGAGTGATGCAAGATGTGAATCTGTTTCTTTGGTCTACACAGTCTTCCCTGATGTGCCACTGCCAGCGCGATTCATCAGCCTTGCTCATTAGAGTGGCCAATGTGAACAGGTACAATGGGCCAGGGTCACGGGACTGAAAGTAGCCCCCCCCCGCCCCCCAGTGCCCACTTGACAGCAGCCCAGGATCCTTCACTTTGACACAGGAATGAATATAGCTCATTTTTTGGAGACCAGCAATTTGACCGAAATATGACAAACCATGTTAAAAATGTCATCTGTTTTCAACTACACTGATAACACTGGAATGAAACATACATTCATCGTAATGAAAAGTACTCAGACATTTTAGTCCTAGGGACTCCCTCTCACATCTTTGCTATCTCTTTAATGTGTAGATTCTCAGCTAGCTTGGCCTGAGCTTGCATTTAGGGCAGCTCCTGGCTTTTAGAGATGGGGAACTAACAGCTGCACGAGGAGAGATTGATGGCGGAAGATCACAGAGCAGGTGAGCAGGAGACTCGACCCCCATCTCTGATCACTAAGTCCTCTTGCCACTACAGTGTGTTGCCACTGGAGATGAATAAAAGATCCAACTCTGCAGAAGAGGCTTGTCTCCCGAGTAACTTGACAGCAATAATATTTTCCATTACCGCCAGGCACAAATATAGCTCGATAGCTCCTTCAGTTTATTATCTTTTTCACTGTGAGTGTACCAAAGGTCTTTATTGTCCACATCACGTGCTGATACATAGTAAAATGCCATGGTGCAAACTGAGGAATATATTTATTCTGACATCATGTGTTCTACGGGGTAGTTTGCAAGTTTACGACAGCCAGATGGTCTCAGTTTCCACGGATGCCGTATCTTCAATATTCAAAACATGACCACCCTGGATTGTGTATCTATCTCCATGTAACTATTTTCTATCCACGTGGTCATTTGTTAAAATGATAATGAAGTGGATTAAATCTGTATCTCCTTAAGACTTTTCAGGTAAACCCAGTAACAAATCAGGAAAATGATCGTTTCTTAAATAAAGGTTCAAATTTGTGATTTGGGGAAAGCATCAATAATATAACACAATCTTGTTTTCTCTTCTACCTTCGAATTAAATTTAGGCCTTCTCTGTAGAAATGAATCATTGTGCTTCCAAAATGTGACCAAGAAGAAAATGCTGTGAAGACAGAAGTTTCCGAAGGAATTGTGATAATAATGTATATTTCAGGTTCTATGGTAGTTGCATTGTGGTGGGAAGAACAAGGCAGAATCTGGGAAGAATTTATTTTAGTGTCACTGCTACTAATCAAAGTCAAACATTCCAAAGTTGGTAGCTCCAGGGATCAGCAGAAGTTGTTTATTTTTTTTTTAATTTTTTAAAAAGATTTATTTATTTACTTGAGGGGGGAACACACATGTGGAGGGGCAGCAGGAGAGGGAGAGAAGCGGATTCCCCATTGAGTGCAGTGCCCAACAAGATGTGGGGCCTCACTGGACGCTGGGCTCCATTCAGGGCTCGAGGCAAGACGCAACCTCAGGCTGGACCCCAGGACCCTGAGATCATGACCTGAGCAAAAACCAGGAGTCAGATGTTCAACTGACTGCGCCACCCAGGTGCCCCAGCAAAAGTTGTTTATAATTGTGCTTATGAATAAATATATCACTTTTCTCAATAGTCTTCTTGTTACAACTCCTGCAGCAATTAAGATTAGATACAACTACACAAAACAGAAGCAACAACAACACATAATACAATAGCATTTTAAAAAATAAAACCGATAGTACTTTAAACAAAATAACAATATTTGTGGAGTCTAAGCCACCAATAAGGATTTTTTAAATAAATTATAGGAATAAGGACTGAATGTGAAGAGAAGATTATCAGGAAGAAAAATCAGCCAAAATATTTAAGTCACAAAATCAACATATATGAATTAATTGACAGAACTCTGTCCCCAATATCTACAGTATGCACATTTCTTGCAAATGACAATAGAATATTTACTGAAACTGCCTTTATGCTAAGTCATATAGCAAGTACCAACAATTTCAAAGATTAAAATCATTTAGTGTCTGTTTTCTCACCACAATTAGAAAGTTGAAGTAGAAATCAATAATATAGGGAGAAAAATCCCTAAGTTCTTGGAAATTAAGTGATACACCTCTAAATTCATGGGACAAGGAATAAATCACAAAAAAAACTTACAAATTAATTTGAGTTAGATGATCATGAGAACCACAAAATATAAACATTTGTGTGATGCTACAATTTGTAGCCTTAATTATATATATTGAAAAGAGCACAAAACTAAAAATCAGTGATGGAAGCATTCCTCTCTAGAAGTTAGAAAATGTACAGAAAATTAAATCCAAATATAATAGAGAATAAAAATAATAAAAATAGAAAAAAATAACAAAATGTAAAACAAAGGAAGAATAGAAAAAATAAACAGGGACTCCTGGTTGGCTCAGGCAGAAGAGTAGGTGACTCTTGCTCTCAGGGTCATGACTTTGAGCCCCATTCTGGGTGTAAAGATTACTTAAATAAATAAAACTTTAAAAAAACAAATAAATAAGCAATGCCAAATGTGATTCTTTTAAAAAACTAATAAAACAGATAAACCCTTGGCAAAACTGATCAATAACAGAAAAGACAGAAGACGCAAATTACCAATATGGAAATGAAAAAAGGCACAGGATTACAGAAATCTGTGCAGAAATTTTAAAGATAATAAAAAGATATTAAAAATAATTTTATGCAAAAAAGTTTTGAAAATGTAGAAGAAATGAACAAATTCCTAGAAAAACACAAGTTGCCACAGTATATATACATAGGCTGAAATAGGAAATTTTAATGGTTCTATATCTATTAAAAATGTAATAGATTAAGTGTCCATCAACTCATGAATGGATAAAAATGTGGTGTGTGTCTGTGTGTGTATGTGGTATACATATGGTATATACATATACAAATACAATGAAATATTACTAAGCCATAATAAAGAATGAAATCTTGCCATTTGCAATGACATGGATGGTATTAGAGAGTATAATGCTGAGCGAAATTAAGTCCAGGAAAGACAAATATCATATAATTTCACTCATATGTGGCATTTAAGAAACAAAACAATTGAATAGAAAAAGAAAGAGAAGACAGGAACTCCAAGAAATAGACTCTTAAATGTAGAGAACAAACTAATGGTGACCAGAGGGGAAGTGGGGGGGGGCGGTGAAATAGGTAATGGGATTAAGGAGTGCACTTGTGATGAGTACCAAGTGTTGTATAGAAGTGTTGAATCACTATATTGTTTACCTGAAACTAATATTACACTGAATATTAACTAACTGGAATTTAATTAAAAATTTTAAAAAATAATAAAAATAGGTAGATAGATGATAGATAGATAGATAGATAGATAGATAGATAGATAAAACATTCCTTTAAAAAAGATCTTAAGGGAAAATTTCAGGACAAGATGGTTTCATTGAATTTTTCCAAACACTTAACGAGTAAATAAATAAAAATAATCTTATGCAAATTCTCTCAGAGGTTAGTACAAGAGGAAACACTTCCCAAATCATTGCATGCAGCCAACATAACCTTGATATCAAAAACTAACAATGAAATTATAATAAAGGAAAACCAGGTCATCTCACTTCAAAACATAAGATGGAAAATTCTAAATGAAATATTAGCAATTTATATTCAGCGACACACACACACACATAAAGCTATACATACCATAAGAATACAAAAATGATTTAACTTCCAAAAATAAACCAAAGTTTCACAAGTCGTTCTGGGACAACTGGATATCCATACACACTATTCACAAAATTCAACTCGAAGTGGACTCAAGACCTAAATGTAAGAGTTAAAACTATAAAACTCTTAGAAGGCAACGTAAGAGCAAATCTTTGTGAAATTGGCTGTTGGTCAGGACACCTGGGTGGTTCAGTCAGTTAAGCATCTACCTTTGGCTCAGGTCATGATCCCAGGGTCCTAGGTTCAAGCCCCATATCCAGGGAGTCTGCTTCTTCCTCTGCCCTTACCCCTGCTCATGCTTGCTCCCTCTCTCTCTAACAAACAAAATTAAAAAAAAAAAAGAAAGAAAGAAAATTGACCATTGGTTTCTTTGATACAAAACTAAAACTACAAATGAAAAGACAAAAATTGATAAATTGGACTACATCAAAATGCAAAACTTTTGCACACTATACCATCAAAAAAGTGAAAATACAGCCCACAGAAAGGGGGGACATTGCAAATCATATATCTGATAAGAGTTTTATATCTAATATATATAAACTATTATAACACAATAATAAAAATACAGATAACCCAATTTTAAAATAGGCAAAAGTTCCAAGCAGACATGTCTTCAAAGAAGATCCACAAATTCTGGCCAAAAAGCTCAAGGACAGGTGTCATTAGTCATTAAGGCACATCAAAACCATGAGTGTATGGATCTAGAAGGTATTACACTAAGTGAAATAAGTCAGACAAAGAAAGGCAAACATTATAATTTCACTTATCCATGGGATCTTAAAACAAAACAAATGAAGAAACAAAACAAAAGAAAAAAACAATAACACAGACTCAAGTACAGAGAATAAACTAGTGGTTGCCACAGGGAAGGTGGGTGGGGAGATGGGTGAAATAAATAAAATGGATTAAGACAGACGAACCTCTCGTCATAAAATAAATCAGTCACAGGGTTGACTAATAAAGCACAGGGAATACAGTTAATAATATTGGAATAACATATAGTGACAGATGGTGACTGCAGGTATCATGGTGAGCCTTGAGTAATGTACGGAATTGTTGATCAGTAGGTTGTACACCTGACACTAGTATAACATTGTATGTTAATTTTACATAAATTTAAAAAAAAAAGCCCATGAGATACCATTTCACATCCTGTAGGACGGTGTATTTGCTAGGGACCATAACAAAGGACCCCTGATTGGGTGGCTTATATTCAGAAATGTATTTTCTCACAATTCTAGAGACTACAAGTCCAAGATCAAGGAGTCAGCATGCTTGGTTTCTTCTAAGACTTCTCTCTTGGGCATGTAGATGGCCTTTATCTCTCTCTCTTCACATGGTCTTCCCTCTCTATCTCTCTGTGTTCCAAATTTCCTCTTCTTATAAGAAAACCTGTCATATTGGATTAGCGCCCACCCTTACAACCTCATTTTTACTTAATGACCTCTTTAAAGACCCTCTCTCCAAATACAGTCACATTCTGAGGTACTGGAGATTAGGATTTCAATATAGGAATTTGGCAGGGGGAGACATCATTCCGTCCCTGACAGATGGCTGGAATCAGAAGAACAATTACAAGTGTGGTGAAGATGTGGAGAAATTGGAGCCCTCATACATTGCTGTTGGAAATGTAAAATGGTGCAGCTGCTTTGAAATACAGTTTGGCCATTCCTCAAAAAACTGAACTTGAGAGTTACCATAAAATCCAGCAGTTGCACTCCAAGGTATATACCTAAGAGAATTAAAAACATAAGACCATTCAAAAGTTCTACATGAATGTTCATAGCAGTGCTATGCCTAGGAGTCAAAATGTCCATTACCTGACAAATGGATAAATGAAATGTGGTATGTCTACACAATGAATTATTATTCAGCAATAAACTAAAGGAATCAAAAGTAAAAGGAATAAAGTAATGACTGATACATGCTACAATATGGATGGTCTTTGAAAAGTTTATGCTAAATGAAAAAAGTTAATCATAAAAGATCACATACTGAATGATTCCATTTATATGAAATGTCCATAATAGTCAAATCTACTGGGACATAAATTATATTAGTGGTTGCTTAAGGATAGGGGACTTTGTGAATATTCACCTAAATAAATGTATGCCTATGGTTTATACACTTTTATACATTTTATGCTTCAATAAAAATGTTTATTGAAAGAAAAGTTGTGTAAATAAATAAAATATAAATACTGCTCCGATAAAAATTATGTTTCTATGTATATATACATATACAAAGTTCTGTGCATAGGAGTACACAAAGGTGAATCAGACACCATTCGTCCTCTCAAGGAGATTGTGACCGATTAGAAGACTTTGAAACCAGACCAGGGTATAAGAATCCTAGCTGAAAAGGCAGAAACCTTGATGGGGGTCTCAGAACCCAACTAGAAAGATAAAACCTGGATGCAGGATTACATGGCTATTTCCTAGAAGCTCTTCTTTGGCACATGAACTAAAAAACAACCAGCGTGCCCCACATGACCTTAAGAGAAGCAGCCTGCCAGATGGAGGTGACCTTGGCTTATGCCTAGACAAAAGGTCATGGCCTTGAACTTGAGGCTGGATCATGCAAATGCTCCAACAGATTCGTAAGACTGCTTCCCTCTAGGGAGGGCCCTGGGAGCTTGGCAACCCGTAAGAATCCCAGAAATCAGGAAGGATCTTGGAGGTCATCTGGTTCACCCTCTCAGAAGCGGAAGCTGAGGAAGAAACCTGGTGAGGGTCACAAGCCCATCCCTGGTACTATATTATAGCTGTCTTCTTCTCTCAGACACATTTTCCGTTTGGAATAAGCTATAGTCATTATAAAGTTGAAGAACAATATGGCGATGAATTCAACTCATATCTGTGGTTTAGAGAAACAGCCTATTTGATGTTTTATGTTTCAATTTTCTGTGCACTAATAAAAGTGCCTAACTACAGCGAGGCTCTATATTGCTATATGGGTATAACAGAGATTTATAGTCTGTGAGGGAGATACTTAGATTCCCTGACACAAAAAAGCCCAGTCATTAAAATAGCATCAGCAAATCCAAACAAAGGGGAAAAAAAAAAAAAGTCCCCACTTTATTGGCCAATCAAGCAGAAATTCAGATATTTCTGAATTTATTTTTTTCTAATTCTTTAATCCAGGACACCGGGAACACATTTATGAAAACTTGTACCATTCCATGTCCTCTTCTCATTGCCTTGGTCATGCTTTCCAGGAGCATGGAGTTGTGGGATGAAATCCTCACTCTGGTGCTCCAGCATCTAGAGATTTTCCACGCTGGAACCAGTGCTGGCCCAACTTAATAGGTTATTTCTGGAGAGTGATGGCCAGGTCTCACTCTGCTCCTGAGTCTACAGAAGGCTTTTTCGACCTTGAGCACTGCTAATTGGATAGTGGACTAGATAATTCTTTGCGTAGGGACTGTCCCGTGTAGGACATCTAGCAGCATGCCTGGCCTCTTCCCACTAAATGCCAGTAGCACTCCACTCCCCGTTGTGATGACCAAAAGGGTCTCCAGACGTTGTCCAGCACCCGTTGGGGGCAAAGCCACCCAGTGTTGAGATCCCAGGTCTACAGTATAAGCATGTGGTTGAGATTCGACTTTGACTCATAAAGTACCCCAGTGACGTTGAAAGAAAGGGATAGTAATAAACTAAGCATTAAGAGATACCATTTGCTTAGTGCCCACTATATAAAAAGCCCTTTGTGAAGTGCTTCACATACATTATCTCATTTTATTCCCAAGATACCCCAAGAGGCAGTGGATCAGTCAGTGCTCTCAGAGGCTACAATAGTATATTCTAGGTGGTTTAAAAAGAAGTGGAATTTAATTTAGGATATTAGGTAGCTCACTGAATCTCTAGGCAGTCCAGAAAGTCAAGCTGGAGCTGGGCAGCTGGGAACCGTGCCCAAGCCACCAGTGCAAGAAGGCTCCAACCCCAGCGCCGTCCCCTCGGGCAAAGGCACCAACCACATCGTGACATGCGGTGCCCATACCACTGATGCTGGGCTGGGACAAGAACAGTGTGGCCTCCGTGAGCAAAAGCCACTGCCACCAGTGTCCGGGAAACTCATTTTTCCTGAAGCCCTTTTCTTCATGAGTATATTTTGAATTCCACATGTCTGGCTATTTCCTTGGCAGAGCCTATTTCCCATGCCTGCCCCAGAGCTGCGAGGAAAGCTGGGATAATGAGTTTCTCAGGGGATTAGGAATTAGGGAAATTCTCAATCTGTGTGTCCAAAAGCTCGTGAGTGACTACAAGGCACATTAAGGGACTATGCTCCAGGTAGATGCTCATCTTGTAGATGAGGAAACAAACTCTGAGAGCTTAAGTAACTTGCTTAAACTCATTCCTGTCGTGTGAACTCAAACATAAGTTCTCCTTTGCTTTAGACAATATTCTTTCCCATGTAATAGTAACAGCTCAAGAAAATGTGTAGCCCCTACCTGTCTAACCCTTGCCTTGAGTACAGCATCCTGGGAGGTCCCTAGACTGAGATGCTATGAGTTTGCCCAATCTAGATTTTTGTCAGCCAGGGCAAAATCATCACCAGTTAGTACCCTCCTAAATGTCCCACGGGGACTGCGATGCAGAGCACGTAGGCTGTGGAAGGGGCGGCTCCCAGAGAAATAGGGACGGGTTCTGTCTACTTCCTGCACCTGTGGCCTTCAGAGAAGTTCTCTCTTCTACTGTGGAGGAAAAAAGGGGCCAGTAAGCCTGCCCAGCTGTGGTGGGCAACCTCTACCGACTCCTGGTATAACCCTTCTCTGGAATATGGGCTCGACCCAGTGACTCACTCCTAAGGAATTAATGTAGCAAAGGTAAAGGAAGGCCACTTCTAAGATTAGGATACAAAGAGATTTATTTCTGTCTTGAGTACTCTTTCTCTCTCCATCTTGTTCTCTCGCTTTCTCTGTCTTGCTCTCTCTGGGAATCCAGCTGCCACGTTGTCCAGATACCCTCTAGAGGAGCCACATGGAAAAGAACTGAGAGAGCAACCTCCAGCCAACAGCCAGTGAGGAACGGAGGCCCCTCTCCCTGCTTTTCCTCCTCTGAGGGCTGTGGCATGCACAAATTATTATCTGATTGTTCTCTGATTCATATATGTGCTAGATAGGAAGTTCCTTGAGGGAGTGTTCTGTACTTGTACCCTTCCATGTCTCCACACTAGGATTTGGCAAATACTGGGTGCATGGAGCTTCCAAGAGTATTTTGGAACAAATGAATGACAATGAGCCTTATAAGAAATACTCTTGGTCAAACTCAAATTCTTTCTTTCCTTCCTTCCTTCCTTCCTTCCTTCCTTCCTTCCTTCCTTCCTTCCTTCCTTCCTTCCTTCCTTCCTTCTTTCTCTCCTTCCTTCTTTACTGAGCTCGTACATGTACTCATCAGTCTACAGAGACCTGGGAATAGAAAGATGAATCAGACATAGTTTCTGCTCTCACACTGCATTAGTTTTCAACACTGCTGTAACAAATTACCACCAAGTTGGTAGCTTAAACAATACAAATTTACCCTATCATTCTGGTGTAGTTCAGTGGTCTGACACAGGTCTCAGTTGGCTAAAATCAAGGTTTTGGCAGGGAAACTTGTGTGCTTGTCTTTTTGAACTTCTAAAGGCTGCCTACACTGCTTGGCCCCATCTTCACTGCCAGGCATGGCAGACTGAGTCCTTCTCGATCACCACTTGAGGGCATCTCTTCTATTCCCCTCATGAAGGATGCCTTAATATTTTGCTCTAGTAACTTCCTAAATTCAGCTATCTGATCTTTTTAATTCACTGGAACGAGAGCACCCACATCTATGTAGGCTGCTCATATGTCACAAAAATGTTACTAGGTTAAGTTTTGCACAATCAAGGGACACCTGGGTGGCTCAGTTGGTTGAGCAGCTGCCTTCGGTTCAGGTCATGATCCCAGGGTCCTGGGATCGAGTCCCACATCGGGCTCCTTGCTTGGCAGGGAGCCTGCTTCTGCCTCTGCCTGCCACTCTGCCTGCTTGTGCTCTCTCTGACAAATAAATAAATAAAATCTTAAAAAATAAATAAATAATATTAAAAAAAAAAAAGTTTTGCACATTCAATGGATTGGCCCAGTATCAGGCTCCTAAGCACTCAGACTTTCTACACATGCTTAGACTACTCTGATTCAGGCAATAAAGAAGAAGCAACCTAGAGGAGCTTGGGTTAGGCTAATGTCACCGCTATGTCATAAATCTCTCTCTCTCTGCCCCCCCCCATATTCAATTGAAAGCTATATTAGTGCAGCAAAAAAAGCCAGACTTTTGTATTCATAGTTTGGGTCTCATCGCAACCACCTACTAGCTATGTGCTATCTAGGGTAGCTTCCTCTCTTGTCAGATGAGGTTAGAAATACTAATAGCACCTGGTTGCCATGACGGTTAGGGTAGATCATAGAAAGCGCAGCCACAGTGCAGGTACATGGTGAGCACCTTCTAAACGGTAGCCATTATCAATGTCAATTACTTTGCTTCTGTGGTGCTGGAGATCCTAACAAAGCTGTCCCACCACTCAGAGCTCAGTATATCTAGGGAGGGATGTGACAGGGCCACCAAAGAACACCAAGGACTCTAGATGTTGTTTTCCAAAAGCCTAAGAAGACTTGGAGCAAGGCAAAATCTGGCAGAAACATTATGATAAGGGATGGGCTCTCAGCTGCCATCACCTTGCCCCACCTCCAAAATTAGAGTTGCTTCCTGAGCCAAGCACCAGGTGGGCCCAAGGTGGAAAAGTGACAGTGAGGAGGTCAGTGACATTCAGAGAGGATGAGACCAGAAGGGGCCAAATGGGCAGGAGAGAAGGTAGTAGGAGCCACATGAGTTGTGGGTCGATCACCACTGAGTGAAAAACATCTCCAGATTTTTTTTTTTAAAGAGTTTATTTATTTGACAGAGGAGAGAGATCACAAGTAGGCAGAGAGGCAGGCAGAGAGAGAGGGGGAAGCAGGCTCCCTGCTGAGCAGAGAGCCCGATGCGGGGCTCGATCCCAGAACCCTGAGATCATGACCTGAGCCGAAGGCAGAGGCTTTAACCCACTGAGCCACCCAGGCACCCCAAAGCCATCTCCAGATTAAGGGGCCGTAAACATTCCCCAGTTAATGTTTCCGAAGATGCCTGGGTGCATTAAAGTGTCTGCATGGAGGCAACGAGAGGCGTCTGGGTGTGATACTTGAATACCCAAAGCTGTCGTCTGGGGGGCAGGGCTATGCGTGTCCCAGGCAGATGGTTATACTTGCAAGAGAAAAATCATTTCTCAGTCATGATGGCTTTTTCCACTCCACGTTTGGGCCAGAGAAACTGGAATTAACCCAATTCATAATGGCAAAACTTCAAAGAAAGAAAGAAACAAACAAAAAACACACTATTTTCTTAAGCCCCAGTCTTTCTGAGTCTTTCTGAGTCTCACCTGTGACCTTAGAAAAGGAACATAATCTCCATGGCCCCTAATTTCTGCATGTGAGAATGGAGGGTCGGAGGTAGGTGATCCATCCATCTCTGAACTAATTCTGGCAGTAGTCACAATCCTTACATGACCTGGGTTTCTATATGTGATCTTGAAGTCTTCCTAATAGCCCCATTTCCCACTGAGGATACTGAGGGTCAAAGATAATAAGGAACGTGCCAAACCCAGACAACTTAAAAATGGCAGAAGCGGGACTTGGAAAGAGACCTCTCTGACTTCAAAGTTCTGGTCTTTTCACCCAGTGGCCCTGCAGTCCTGTGGGTTTTTCAGACTGAGGCAGTGGTAGACCCTGAGGGAGGCTACCCCATCCTAGAGAGGCTGGCCCCCCTCGCTCTCGAGAGGGAATATGTCTGCTATGCCTCACTCTCACGCAATGTAAGCAGACTCATCTGAGCTGCCTGGGGCCATCAGGATGCCCACGACACCCAAGAAGTCACCAGAGGCGGCAGGAGAAACCTGTGACATCCAGCGCTTGCGGCTTCCTAGTTTCAGCAGAGGCAGAATGATTCTCTAGGTGTCCCTGCCAGACCTCCCTCTGCCTCTGAATTTATATTTCATACTAGGGAGCAAGGCTATGGCTTGTGAAGACTTCTCATAGTAAAATTAAAATGTGATTTTTTTTTTCTTAACAGAAATACCTTCTGAGTGAAAAGACCTGTCGCTAACTGGGTGGATGACAGAGAATTGACAAGTCTTCTAAGCTTCCGCTTCCTTGTTTATGAAAGGGAAGATGACCCCATGACAGTTGACTGAAAATCCATTAAGGATAGGGTCGATGCCGTGTTCAGATAGAATGGCCTCCAAGATAGTTTCCACATGTATGTGGGACTTTGGGGATTTATTGCAGCTGCGTGTGGGGGAGTTTTGGTTCTGACCAAAACTGAGTTGTTCAAACAGTGGGGCATGCCTGATGCAGGCTCTTACTCAGCGTCCTTTGTGACCACAAGTGAATCTCTGCCACTACATTATGAGCCTTGAGGCAGGGGATCAAGTAGGTTCCTGTCCGCCCCTCCTACGGCCAAGCACAGTGTCTCCAATGAAAGTCAAAGGTCATCAACATCAGATGTGATCTTCTTAGGTCTCTGTCCTCACCGTCCAGAATCAACGGACCCAGAAGAATCACCACCGAGGCCTGTCTTGCTGCATTGCCAGGCACACCAGTCCCTTATTCTCACGGGGGTGCGCGGAGTCCATCACTCACCACGTCAGTCCTATTCACCGTGGCCTCTTTTGTGAAGTGAGACCCATCATCTTGTCTAATTAAAGCCTTCTCCAGTCTTTCCCCCCAGATGTTTGAGAATAATAACTCTGGGAAAACACAGTGTATGACAATCATTGCTATGCTCAGCAATCTAGGGCACACAGAAGAACAAACACAAACATTTCTGTGTCTCACCATAGCTAGAATTATTTTTCGTATTGAGCATGCGGGCACCAAAACCCTATTAACGAGTCCTCTGAAAAGTCAATGCCAACAGCAATAGTGTGGCACAGAAAGACTTCTGAGGAGCACTGGTCCAGTTTCCAGAATGGCTGGGGGAGGATGAAGAGAAGGCACTGAGAGAGGTCAAGATGCCTAAGCCAGAGAAGCTGGGAACTTTATGGAACATTGGAGATCATCTCACCCATCATGCTCCTCACACTGGGCATGGAGATGGTATGGTGTCATGAAAACCAAGGGAGTGGAACATTCTATAGGAGGGCAGGTAAGCAGTGCTGAGTACTCAGTACATTGGCATAAGGTCAGAGGGGGATTTCTTAGTCTTTTTTTTTTTTTAAGATTTTATTTATTTATTTGAGAGAGGGAGCATCAGGGAGAGCAGCAGACAGAGGGAGGGAAGGAGGGAAAAGCAGACTCCCACTGAGCAGAGAGCCGGACGTGGGACTCCATCCTAAGATCCTGGGATCATGCCCTGAGCCAAAGGCAGACGCTTAGCCAACTGAGCCACCCAGGCATTCTCAGGGAGATTTGCTAGTCTTGCGAGAGGCCAGCAGTTTGGGGGCAGGAAGGGCTAGTGGGCGCCCTGAGGCACACTGCTTGATCCTGAGACTTAGTTTTCTCCTTCATGAGATAGTCATAATCTCACCTGTCTTGCAGGGCTTCTGAGAAGATTGAATAATGTTAAAACCCATGTAAACTGTAAATCACTAGACCGAGAGCATTCGAATGCATTAACCGGGTATTTCTGTCTTAGGCACAGCTGACTCTGTAGGCCACCATGGAGACAGTAAGTTCATTAGCCCCAGGGATGACCTAACGCAATACAACTTAATTTAGCCCTCTGTCTCCAGATGAGATCAGCTATTTTTTTTTTTCACTTAAGAAACTGTGAGAAGCATTTTGAAATTGTTTAGAATAAAGAAATAAGCTCTGTATGATTGCCAGTCAAGGGGCCTGGGGTGCTGGTAATATTCCAGGTACACCCAGGCTTGTGTGTGCGTGTGCGCGCGCGCGCGCGCACACACACACACACACACACACACACTCAGAATGCAGTTCACTCCCTGGCGGGATGACCTCCTTAGATCCAACCCCCCACTAAGCATCCCAAGGCTGCAGGCAAAGAGCAGGATTGTTTCCAAGATGGGTCAGTGAGCCCAGTGTCAAAAACCCAACCCAGGGAGGGTGAAGAGGGCTCTTGTGGAAGTCCAGACCAGGAATGCAGAAGAGGCATCCCCCAGTCCTTTGAGAATCTAGATTTCTTAAAGGGGTTTCCACTCTGCTCCAAAGATAGTAGGGCGAATAATTCACTTGCCAAATGACCTTGGGCAAGCTCTGGGCTTGTGGCATTAAAGTAGGAAGGGCCAACCTCCCATCTACGGCAGCAGAGGGCTTCCGCTCAGCCCCGGGACACCAGGACTGCCCACTCCGCTGTTAGCTTCTCGTGGCCATGTTCTAACCTCTCTGGGATTCCCACCCTGGCCTCTGTTTATCTCTGGTTTATCTGCCCACGAACTGTTAAGAGACCAGGCTATGGTATGCCAGGCCAACGCGTATCATCATTTTGACACCAAAAATACCTCTCTATCTGTGCCTTCCTCTCCATTCTGAGACCACTGGCAATTCCATCATCATCTCTCTCCTGAACTATGTCTGCTGCCTCCCAATCGTCTTCTCTGCCTGCAAGCTCACTCCCTCCAATCCATTTTCTACACAGACATCCAGCGATATAGTTCCAGAACAAAAATTTAATTATACAATTTCCATGCTTAAAAGCACCATACAAATAATGATTAACTCCAGGGTCAAGTCCAAGCATGCCATACATAATCCTCCATGATTTGGCCTCACTCCCCAGCTCCTCCTCTATCTTATGCTCTCTGTACCCAAGACTGCCATCTTTAACTCTCCACATTCTCAATCAAGCAGAATACTCATCTGCTGATCCTTCTGGCTCAAGTGAACAAATCAACATTTAGCAGAGCAGAGCAAACTTCTTTCTATCCTCATTAGTTCCAGAAGTTTAATGCTAATAGTCACCTTCATAACGTTAGGGGCCTGAGAATAGTTCCAGTGCTTTCTCTCTTCTCCCACCAACCACCCAATCCCTTCTCCTATTGTTTTCTGATTCCTGTCACCAGCAGTGGAGACCTCTCATTAAGGCTCTCAACCCTGCCTATTGGACAACTTGGGCTTTAATATCAGTGAACTTCAGATAGTCTCTTAGTGGTAACTTCCATTAGAGATGAATGAGACAATGAGCCTCGAGCTCCTTGGAGATGAAGTAGAAGAGCAGAAAAGTGGGTGCTGGTGAGGAAACAGGGCAGAGATGGGGTGGGCATTTGAGATAAACCAGCCCAGTGCTAGAGCATGGACAGTAACCTTCACAAGTTGCATGCTCAGCCACCCAGACAAAGCCACAAGAGATGTTAGGGGACCTAACCAAGGTCACATGACCATATCCTGGCTCCTAGTCCAGAGAAGGGATGCCTTCTCTAGCATCCCTCTTTCCTATGCTTTCCAGATGGCACATGTTACTGAAAGGGGCAATGGAGGGACTCCTTAAAGGCAAGGCATGGGACCATCTCCTGAGTGCCGATTTTGGCCACCCACGATATCAGCACTTTATCTTACCTGATCTTCACAACAGCTGTACTAAACATGCATTTGTCACAGTCCCTTTCACAGAGGAGGAAGCTGAGGGTGGATAACTCAGTGAAGTTTACCCAGCTAGTGGGTGATAGAGCTGAGATACTGCTCCACCTGTCACCCTCTCAAGCACACTTAATTTCTCCACTGGTAGACAGTGCCTCCTGTGCTGTGGTAAAGGCCCCATTCCTGGGCAGCTGAGGCACCACAGCCTCCATCCCCTTCCACCTGCACTTTTCAAAGCACTGGTTTCAAAGTCCTAAGACAGAGCGTAAGGCCAGGCCATCCCCTTACCAGCTGCAAGAGAGCTTCTGCAACCCTCCATCTCAGAAGCAGACTTACCCATCCTGAGGGCAGCTGTGAACGTTTAGTGAGATAACACTGGGAAGTGCCTGGCACACTGGGAACTCAGTAGATGAAGACGGTCAATCACAGGATAGTGAGTTTCCCGAGCCCTGGGACCCTACATAGCTCACATTGGTATCCCCAGTGACTAGCACTAAATAACTATTTGTAGACCTGAACAGGACTTTCCAGAGACCAGTCATGGCTATGGGGCTCAGCCTTCTCCTTACAGTCCCCTTAGCCAGAAAGCAGAGCTCAGCATGGTTAACCCAGGGCAGTGCAGAAGGCTTCCCACACCCCTTCATTCTCCCACAGCAACAACCACTAAACAGTAGCGGATGTGTAATCTTTCCCTACAGAGGTACAGAAGACCATCGGGGTGGGCCTTGGGTTCTCTTTTGCCCACAGCCTTCCCTTGAAGTGGTTGCTCTCCATTTTGTGTTCCTTGGAGGCAGAAAGTTCTAGCTGTGCTGGTCCCTCTTGTGTCTCCCCAACTTTCTGGTGGACTCTGCTACCTGGTGTGGCCTGGGTGTCAAAGAACCATGAGACATGTCACCCCTTGAGTAGCTTCTATTCAATTGTGATGCCTGGCAAGACAAAGTCTCCAATCTAGGTCAGTGGTTTGTCCCACCTCAGTACATGACATGCAATCGAAAGCCAATGAGGTCATCACTTTGCTCATTAATTAATCACAGAACATAATACAAATTATGCCAAATACAATTATGCCAAAGCTTATTGTTTCTGGACCCTTCCCTTGTTCTTAGATAAAATTTCTCCCTTAGAGAACAATTCTATAGGATTTGAAGGCTAAATATTTCCTAGTAACAGCTCTATGTCTTCAAAGAAAAGGCAGCCAGATCCCTGGAATGACTATCACAACGCATATTTTCAATCTCACCTATTTCATTGCACACACCATAAATTATCTCCCCAAGACCCATTTTTCTCTTTAATAGACTTATCTTGAAATTTATTATGCAAAAGTTTCCAACTTCAGTACAGTCTTCATCTCATGTTGCATTGTAGGAAGAGCAGTGAGCAATTTCAGACTGTACTTAACCTCTGTGAGATGCTGATCTGTGGCAGTGTCTGTCCCAGGGAAAGAAAAACATCTTCCTCATTTTCAGGGACATCATTTCAGACTGAACCTCCCCAGTGCCTATTTACCATCTTATTCAAGCTCTCCTCTGCAAAGCATCAGAGTGCAATGGAGAGAAAGGTGCCCAGCCAGGCTCTCATGCAGCCAAGTTCCAGAGGACAGGCTCTGAGCCACAGAGAAAGATGGCAACTTCTGAGTTCCATGTGAGCAGGAGAGTATCTCATCATGGGCTGGACCACAGGTCTCTAGAAAGCCCAGGTGATGCATCTCCAGCAAGACACAGAATCCGATAGAACACAGCTTACCTCGTGTATTTATTGCCAGTGTGAAGAGAGGGTTTCAGAAAAGCCAACAACTTCAAGTTACACTCACATAGATATAAGTTTTGAACCTAAATTACCTTTAATTTGGGGCCACTTAATGCCTTTCATCAACTTCCATTGTCTTAGTTTAACAAATGGAATCATAAATTATGCAATCGACAGCAATTGCACTTATTTGCAATTAGAATTCATTCGTCAGTGCTCTACCTATGAATAATTAATACCAGGATAACCTTGATGGAGCAAATGCACTTTGGTGGGGTATACTGAATATTTAGGAAGTCTCCATTTGTGATCTCCATTTTGGGTTGAAATGATCAGTCAGTAAATCACTCCAAATACCATCAACCCAGCAAGTCTACAGTGTTATGAGCTAGAAGCAAGAACCAAGGCACAAATTATTCCAAAGGTTGTTTGTAGCTGGACACAAAGTAAACAGAAGTATTTTATAAATATCCAGTGGACGAAACTGTGTGGTTCTGGACCAGTCTTGGGTCTGTGTTTGGGTTCGCATTTTTCCCATCTATAAAGTGAAAGCACAGAGATCTGTGACTCTTAAGTTCCATTTAGGATTTTAAATTTTTAAAACACTCTAAGAATTTTTAAGCTGTAGTGCGTGCGTTCCCAAGAAATCTATAGATAGGACTGTATCTCAATATATTTTTTTCTTTTTCAGCCTATTGTTTTTACTTTATGCACTTGAAAACATTATTCTCTAGAAAGATTCATCTCCTTCACTAGTGCCTATGAGATTCATGGCACAAAAAATGGTTGAGCCCCAGATAAAATGACACATACATGTGCATATGCATGACATACATAAAAATGAATCTGGATCAAAACAAAGGGAAAATCTGAGCTATAAACAGTAACTCTTCAAATAGCAGTGCTGGGAAGGCCATTTTCAAGCTTTTCCTACCTTCTATCTCTAGTGCAAGAACTCCTCCATAGCCCACCTGGCAGGCTGAAAAAGCCCATTCACAAACACCCCCTTGTATGATCCATTCAACAACTTTGGAAGATGAGTACCTCACTATCCTCATTCTACAAGTGAAATTGAACCTTGAAAAGAGTGAATGACCTACCCAAAGTCATACGCCAACAATCAAAATCTCCTGACTCCAAATCCTTGCTGTAGCACCTTGCCATATTAGTCATCAGCCTTGGATACACACCATGAAATAAAACTTTATCAACAAAATCCAGAAACACGATTTATGATTGTAGAAAAATTAAACCCAATCTAGATGTTCTATAGTGGAGGAGGTGGTGAATGTTTCCCTTCATGGGAAAACAGTCCAAAATGACTCATTTTCCAGGCAGAAGACAGAAATTCCCAAAACCACCCTCAGGACTCCATCTGAGACAGAAACGTATGTTCTGAGAGCCTAGGGCCACCAGAACAGAAGGTAGTGGAAGAGCTGAGTCACTATCTTCTATAGATGCAAAAGAAATGCTTTTGATTCTCAGCATTTCTGTGATGTGTTTCCAAAATAAAGCCTCAGTCAGAACTTTTAACTTATGAGAAAATGAATTTTAAACCCTCATTTCTTGCTGAACTCATACGCTATGATATCCAGAACTAGCTCCTGAGAACTGAAGGGATGTTATTATCCATAGAACATTCCAACTCAAAGCACAGAAGGAGAATTCAATTCAACAACTTAGTGGCCGCCTACTCCTGAACAGTGAGTAAGTGCCAAGTACTCAGAGAAGCACCCTGAAAGTGTGGTGAATAAGATTGAAACTTATAGGCAAGGAGGGAGGTAAACACCTAAAAAAAAATTACTGCAATTCAAGACAGAATTTGCCAGCCTGTAATGCGGGAACACACAGGAGAAAGAGATCTATGCTTTGAATGACAAAATATACCAAAGCTTCATGGAGGAGATGGATTCGGGATCTGGGAGATGTCCCTCAGATATACTCCTTATCTCCATCACTATCACCAGGTGAAGTACAAGAAGGGTATGTAGAGAGAAGGAAACATTCCAGAAAAATGTAGAGCATTCATGTAAAAAAGGGAAGGAGGTGTTGCAGGCAAGTGTAAAGAGAGCACCTGGGCTAATTCATGAAGGACTTTGTACAGCAAAAAAAAAAAAAAAAAAAGGAGTGTGAACAGTACTTCTTTGTTGACAAGAAAACAACTGACATTTTCATAAAATCTGATTTTTTTTAGAAAAATCACTCTTGGGGCTGGGCATCAGAAGGGCTGAAAAATTAGAAGCTTAGTAGCCAGTTAAGAGGCTAGAGAACACACTGAGTCTCACGCTCAGTGGGAGCAGGGACATTGTTACAGAACTCTTATTTTGAGTCCAAAGTGGCCTCCTAAAAACTTTAATTAAGGTATTTCTCAGAAATCTCATTTGATTTCAGCAAAAAGAGAAAGTGGATGTATTGTTGAGTTATCTGATACTCCTTAGAAAGATTCTGAATGCAGAAGAATAATGCAATAAGTAAATAATTCTCAGTAATGCTTAGAAAATTAAGCCAATCACCAGGAAAACTCAGGCCCTAGTTATTTTAACAGTTATATGGCTAGTTCACATGGAAAATGGATTTTAGCTGAAGTACACGTGGCATGTCTTAATCCTTAAGTGAGCCAATCCTGGGTCATTATTTTGTAGAAATATTTCATCTGAGTCAGACCACTCAGGTTACAAATCAGTTCTCACTGGACAAAAAAAGGGGGAGGGTAGGCATGAGAAAAGAGAAAGAAGAGGAAGAGAAGGAGAGGGAAAGAGAGAAACCCAGAGAGATACCCATACACAGAGAGGGAAAGGCAGAGAAGATGGCCCAGAAGGTTAATATAGGAACAGAAGTCATGAGAAGAGCAAAGCAGATGGTGAGAATTTGTGGGGGGAGAAGGACAGACTAATAAGGTGAGATCGTGTCCCTTGTTACTTGCCCTCCTGGAGAGAATGCAAGTATGCCACCGAGGAGGTCAGTGACAATGTGGAATGAGCTAGGCTAGTGTTTTTTTTTTTAATTTTATTTTAATATTTCAGAGTTTCAAGCTAGGCTAGTTTTACTTCATTACAGATAGTAAATTCTTCCATCCATTCTCCTTTCCATTCACACAGTGAGCACTCTACAGAGATATTTATCATGTTCTGGGCATAGTAGCAATCTCTGGGGATAGAAATAAATGAATGAATGAAGAGACGAATGAAATGATCCATCTTGCAGGCACAGTATTAAGTTTGCATGGGTTCTTTAACATATCAATAGATATAGAGGAAATCTCTGAAGAATCAGATAAGAATGGATGATCTGATTGATCTCTGGCTGTGTGGCCTTAGACAAGTAACATAATGTTTTGGAACCTCCATTTCCTTAGCTGCAAAATTAGATAAGAAAAATGTCCAGTTCAATTCATAGGGTTGTTGGGAAGACAAAACGAAATCATTACAGAATAAAATACCATTGTAGAATAAAATATCGTTATAGAATAAAATACCTTGTGATCTCTAAAGCACAAAAACGTGATACTTAATGAAAGGAAAAACTAGAAGTTTATTTTGTGACCACTGAATGTAATTTAAGTTGGAGGTTGATATTCACCTTGTATTCTTTGAAGGTGTCTGTTGATTGAATTAATAATGTAAATAAGACAAGGGAAGGGAAGTAGGCATGTAAGCTACTTAATTGTTTCTAACCACAATTAGTGTGATAATTATGAATCTTACTTGGCTATTCACCAAAGCAAGGTGCTTAAGGACAATGTTATTCTTCTTGTTCTAGGTAGTTTGCATATTTAAAAGAAAAGAAATTGAATTGCTTTAAAAAACAGACAGTAATTCATATTTTGGTTATTTTAGGCTGCCTTGCTCACCCAAGGTCCTCAAGGATGGATCAATGTGCTTGACAAGTGGGACTTGGACATGAAGACAGATGACCAGCAATTCATTGGTGCATTGGATGCTGCAAGAAGAACTACTCTGAGAACTCTAGAACCCCAGCTCAGGCAGGGATTCTGGGGCATGAAATCTGGCTAAGCAAGAATTTCACTTGGAACCACAACAAAATGGCAGCATCCCCTCTAAGGAGACAGAGAGGGTAAAAATGGAAAAAGCAGAGCTTCTGAGAGCCCATCACCAGACTCTCCCAGTGTGAAGAACAGGGACTTGATGCTTCCCATTAAGGCCATCTTCTAACCCCTCTGACCCTGACACCCAGCCCAGATCCCTGGCTGAAACTGCAGACAGCAGGGTAGAAATGGGGCAACCAACCAGAGTTGTTGCTGACCTTCCTGCTGTGTTCCTTCTTGGACACACATTACAAGCGAATTACATGTGAGGGGTATTTTACAGACTGCGAGGTACTTTTCCTACATTATTTCATTTGATTCTGACCACAGTCTATGAGATAGGTATGGTTAGCCCCATTTTACAGAAGTGTAAACATGACGCTCAGGGAGATTAATTGGTTTGCCATAATTCACACAGCTGTTAGTAGGACTATACATTTTTTTTCTCCCTGAGCCTATGTCCATCAACTATGCTTCTTCTGAATCATTCACCCCTCCTCTCTGCTATCTCCTCCATCCCCTAATGCTAGAAATAGAACCCATTTTCTTCTATCTTTCTAACCTTTTTCAAACATTACTAAATTATATACAATGTTTATATATAATTATAATTTTATATATATATATATATATATTTCATATGGCATTCTATGTTTATTTACATCCCACTTCTTGTCTGTAAATATTGAAGATGTCATGGGGTGCCTGGGTGGCTCAGTGGGTTAAGCATCTGACGCTTGATTTCAGCTCAGGTCATGATATCAGGGTTGTGAGATCAAGCCCTGTGTCAGGCTCCATGCTGGTCACAAAGCCTGCTTAAGATTTTTTCTCCTTCTCCCTCTGCCCCTCCCCCTGCGCGCGCTCTCTCTCACTCTCTCTCTCTCAATAAAAATAAAATCAAATTTTTTAAAAGATTGAAGATGTTTTGCAACAAAGATGCCCAGTAATATTAATATGGAATGAGGAAATTAGCACTGTAGTAGAGATTGCTACTGATTAAATGTGATGTATTCTTTTTATACATGTATATGTACACACATATATTTTGGTATATGTATATGTATGTACATACAATTTATACACACATATTTCAACATGCGGAGTGTGTGTGTGTGTATGTATGTGTGTGTGAGACAGTACTTGGCATTCTGGTAAGCTCTCTATTTAACTTGAAACTGAGCTTCCTGGGAGTCAAACTGAAGATAAGCAGGATAAATTATACAGCTTTCATTAGGGAGATGGAAAAAGCAGAATAACAAATTCGTGGAAACAAAATATTTCCCAGTAATGAGCTCTACAGGATATTTCCTACATTGTGTTACACATATTGATTCTCCCCAGGATCTCTGTCACGTAATAAGAACCTCTTGATATTTTGGTAATGAAATTCCTTTGTGTGGGGCTCCAAGACTGTTATGCCTTTCAAGAAATATTAGCCTGCATCTAAATGTTGACTCCTTATTTCCCTTTCCTCTCATGGAGATCCAAAATCTTTCAGCACTTCCTGATCTGATACCTAATATCTCTGAAAATGTGAGTAAACTCGTCCTCAGAATGGTACTACTCTGATGGAATTTAGTCGAATTTAAATATTAGGAAAAAACAATCAACAATCAGGAGATTTAGGGGCGCCTGGGTGGCTCAGTGGGTTAAAGCCTCTGCCTTTGGCTCAGGTCATGATCTCAGGGTCCTGGGATCGAGCCCCGCATCGGGCTCTCTGCTCAGTGGGGAGCCTGCTTCCCCCTCTCTCTCTGCCTGCCCTTCTGCCTACTTGTGATCTCTCTCTCAGTCAAATAAATAATTAAATCTTAAAAAAAAAACAAAAAACAATCAGGAGATTTGATTTTAAAACTCCAGTATGTGGGTTTTAAAAAAATGTTTTACACAGATTTTGCAAATTGGGAAATATATTTATTTATAGAAAATTAGGGATTATGTAGTCATCTCAAATTTTATTAAGTATCCAATTCCTTTTTTTTTTTAAGATTTTATTTATTTATTTGACAGAGAGAGAGAGAGATCACAAGTAGGCGGAGAGACAGGCAGAGAGAGAGGGAAGCAGGCTCCCTGCTGAGCAGAGAGCCCAATGCGGGGCTCAATCCCAGGACCCTGAGATCATGACCTGAGCCGAAGGCAGAGGCTTTAAGCCACTGAACCACCCAGGTGCCTCAAGTATCCAATTCTTTTAATAAATTCAGTTTTTGGGGCACCTGGGTGGCTCAGTCAGTTAGGCGTTGGACTCTTGATTTCAGCTCAAGTCAGGATCTCAGGGTCACAGGATCAAGCCCTGCACTGGGCTCCACACTGTACACGTGGAGCCTACTTGGGATTCTCTCTCTCTCCCTCTGTCCCTTCCCTCCCACTCATGCTCTCTCTCTCTAAAAAAGATAAAAATAAAAATAAATAAATTCAGTTTTCTGCAAATAGCTAAATTGATCATCTTTTAATATTACTTTAATGCAAACATAGCATGATACACCCATGTAAGATCTGTTAAAATGTAGTGACTTTAGGAACTAGTGGTTTAAATTCATTCCTGATGCAAAGGATGATTCTCGGTTGGTTTATTAAGACCAGAAGCTTCTATTAGAGATGGAAGACATTCACACGGGAGTGCACTGATCTTGGAAATTTTGGAAACAATCAAAGAGTTTTTAAGAAATACACAATATTAGGGGAGCTAGGGGGCTCAGTGGATTAAGCATCCAATTCTTGATTTCAGCTCAGGTCATGATCTCAGGGTCATGAGATCAAGCTTCATTGGGCTTCATGCTGGATGTGGAACCTGCTTAAGATTCTCTCACTCCCTCTCCCTCTGCCCCTCCCCACTGCTTTCACGCTTTCTTAAGAAGGAAGGAAGGAAGGAAGGAAGGAAGGAAGGAAGGAAGGAAGGAAGGAAGGAAGGGGGGAAGGAGAAAGAAAGGAGGAAAGGGAAGAGAAGGAAGAAAGAAAAGAAATTCATGGGTATTAGAATGTTAGTAGTGTTTTTATTTATAAAAGTACATTAATTTTCTTACATAGGAAGAATTTGTTTTTGGAAAAAGTAAAGTCAATTTCAATCCTGGGTGTCAAACATACAAAGAGAATCTAAATTAGTATATGTGTCTTTTTTCTTTCCTGATGCACACATTTGAACTTTGGTGATAACCAAGAAAAGACCTCTCAGTTATCAAGAGTCAAGCATTTCTAGAAACACTGTCTTCTTCAGTTTTCTCAAGCAAGCAAACCACTTCCTGAGACACAAGGTCATAGCATGGAAATGGTGAAGAACCAAGAGTCAGCCTGGGTTCCAGTGGAGCCAGGTTCCTTTGCGAGATTTAAGACCTTAGCTTCCTATTCTTCATAACATCAATAATATGTGTCAAAGTGTTTTTCTAAGGGTTAAGTGAAATCATGTGTATAAAGTTCCTAACACAAAGTAGACATTCAGTAATTGAGAATTCTTTCCCCTTTTAGTTTATCTTCAGGAATAGTTTAAGGGTCATATAGTTATTGCACAAATGTTTATTGAATATTTGGTCTCTGCACATACTGTTTCAAGATTTGAGGATGTAGTAGTAAATAAGATCAGGACTCTATAGAAGTTCCACACTAATGAGTTGTGTTATTAGTGAGATTTCTAGAGCAACCAAGACTATATGATTCTTCCTGTCCCAAGATAGCTGTTTGCATCCCAGCTGAGTAGTAGAGAAAACAAAACAAAGCAAAACATAATCAAAGATAAGGAGAACCCAGCTGAAATTTTAACAAAATTTTAAAGCTATCTATGGGCTGGCATGACAGATTAACATTCTGAGAACCCACAGGCACAGAGTGAGATTGAATTCACCTGCCAAATCTTTCCAATCGGTCTTCACAGAGTTCTCAGAGATAATATGCCAAACGCTTAAGGACAGGCCAGGAGCACTGAGAGATCACTCATGAGGTGCACAGTGCCTTCCTCACATAGAGTAACCACATCCAGATGCAAAAAGTAGGACAAAGAGAGTTAAAAGAAATTCATTGAAGGCACTACTGGTTTTCGGGTCCCAAACTGCTTGAGGAAATGCAAGACATCTGAGAGAAATGCAAAGCATTTGAAGGCTTCAGAGTGAAGTGAAGCTGACCTCAGAAGGCTTGAGCAGGCCAGCAGGGAATAATATTTCTTTAAGCCACAAAAGCACAGCTAAGAGAGAGCCCCCTAACAAACCATCAGTCTTAGAGCCAAACTATAAAGCAGAGTGTTTTCATACAATTTGGAAAGCCGTTAACTCAGTTGTAATCCATAAAAAGATCTTGCTACTGTGGCAGTTGCAGAGCATAAATCCTGCTGAAAAGAAAGTCTCAAGCCACCTTCAAAAGAGCTAAAGCCTGCAGTGAGTATATTGAATCAAACTAGCCACTCCAGAGCCCAGGCTCAGCTCAGTGATGGGTCAAATTGATGTAGGCCTTCACTCTGTAAGACTGATAGAAAGAAGGATGTGTTCCTTTCTGGGGACAAATACTGTTCGTTTCCATCTGTTTTTATACAAAATGTCTACCATATGACCAAAAATTATAAATACATCAGAAGCAAGAAAACGTGGTCCATGGACAATCCAGGAACCAGTCAATGAAAGCAGAACCAGAGATATAGCCCAGATGATGAAATGTCAGACTGGGTTTTGAAAGAAGGATAAAAACGCTAAGGATCTAGTGGAAAAGGTGTCTGACATGCTTCAAGAGCTGAGTGATTAGAGAAATAGAAACTATTTTTTTAAACCAATGGAAACAGTAATGAGAAATACAATATCAGAAATGAAGATTCAATGTAAGGCCTTAGAATCAAAGTGGATACAGCAGAGGAAAGGACCAGTGAACCTGTAGACCAACATCAAGTAACCAAAATGAGCCTTTAAAACAAGATTGAAAAAAATTAAAATAAAAAACTGACCATTTGAAATCTATAGGAGAATATAAAAAGTTCTGACACACATGTAATTGAGTTCCAGAAGCACAAGAAAGAAAATAAAATGTGTGAGAACTTTTCAAAATTGATGAAACAGATTCATAAAGCCAATCCCAACTAGGATAAATACAAAGAAAACTACATGAGATATAAGTATTAAAATATGTGCAGCTGAAGATAAAAAGGAAATCTCAAATGGACCCCAAGAAAAAAGAATGCTGATACGAATAGAGCTGTCTTCTCATTAAAAACAGTGGAAACTAAAAACAATGGAACAATAATAGTATTGAAAAGGGAAAAAAAAGTGTCCATCTAAAATTCTATATCCAATGAAAATATCCCTCAAAAATTAAGACAAAATAAAAGATATTTTTATTCACATAAAGTTAAAAATGATTGATCTTCAACAAAAAGATAAAAAGTCTCCTCAGGTTAATGGAAAAATTAAACCAGATGAAACTTCAGACCTATAAGAAAAAATAAAGAGCACAAAACGATATATAAGTCTTTTTTTGTTAGCATCTTGAAACTATTTTGAAATGTTTTATAGGCTATTTGCAGTTTAAAATATAAGGAATAACAGGACACTACGGCCTAGTAATTATAGAGAAAAAATATAAAATAACAAAAGCACAAAAACCAGAAGAGTGAATGGAAGTATATGGTTGTAAGGCTCTTTAATATGTATTAAACAGTATAATTTATTTGAAGTTTAACTTGATAACTTAAAGATCTATATTGCAGTATCTAAAGCAACCAGTAAAATAGATCAAGAAGATGTATACCTAAAAAATCAATACAGACTTGAGCTTCTGGCCAAAATCGTGTAATGACCAGGATATCCCTTCCCATTTGAAGCAATTTTTAAAAACTGGATGAAGTATATAAAACAACAATTTTCAGACAATGGATAGCAAGCAATGCAGGAGATTGATCCTTGAAACAAACAAATTGAGCCCTACAACTGTTCCACTTAAACTCTGGAGAACATTTCCAGGCTGCTGTACAGGTGTGTGATCTCTGAGAAAAATCCAAGTCAATCCTAGGCTTCATAGAATAAAGCTTCCCTCAGAAAGCTTGAATAAGACAAGAAGAAAGACAAAGTCTGGAGTCTGGAGCTGGACTTCACAAGGCAGACCTCCAAAAGAGATCCTAACGATGATGCAGACAATGATCAAGTATGATACCGGCTGAAGGATAGACTGATAGAGGGGTGCCTGGGTGGCTCAGTGGGTTAAAGCCTCTGCCTTCAGCTCAGGTCATGATCTCAGGGTCCTGGGATCGAGCCCTACATCAGGCTCTCTGCTCAGCAGGGAGCCTGCTTCCCCCTCTCTCTCTGCCTGCCTCTCGGCCTACTTGTAATCTCTCTCTCTCTGTCAAATAAATAAATAAAATCTTAAAAAAAAAAAAAGGATAGACTGATAGATCAGTAGAACAGAATGGAGAGTCCAGAAATTAACCCACACATACGTAGACAACTGATTTTCACGAAGACAACTGAGTGAAGGATAGACTTTTCAACAAATGCTGCTGGAAACACTGGCTTTACCTATATAGAAAAAAATTACCTTTGATCTGTATCTCATATCATATACTAAAATTAATTCAAACATGGATTGTAGAAGAAAATTAAGATGCAAAACTATAAAACTTCATTTAAAAGTTGGATAAAATATTTGCTACTTATACATATCAAACTGTCAAGGTCATGAACAAGGAAAGACCAAAAAAGTGTCACAGGTTGGAAGAGACTAAAAAAAAAAAAAAAACCGGTGACATGTCAATTGTCTTTATTTTTTTTTTTTGAGATTTTATTTATTTATTTGACAGAGAGAGAGATCACAAGTAGGCAGAAGGGCAGGCAGAGAGAGAGGGGGAAGCAGGCTCCCCACTGAGCAGAGAGCCGGATGCGGGGCTCGATCCCAGGGCCCTAGATCATGACCTGAGCCTAAGGCAGAGGCTTTAACCCACTGAGCCACCCAGGCGCCCCGTCAATTGTCTTTAACTGGTAGTATTGTATCACTATTAATTTCTTAATTTTGACTAATTTACTATGGTTATTTAATGTTAATGTCAAGGGAAGCTGGGTGAAGGTTGTACTGAAACTCTGTACTATCTTTGCAGCTCTTCTGTAAATACAAATTTATTTCAAAGTTTTAAAAAATATAAAATAAAAAAATGAATAATCTTAAACCAATAAATTCAACAATTTGAAAGAGGAAAATTCCATGAAAACACACTTTTATCAATGACAAGGATAAGCAATAATTGTAAATAACTACAAGTCTAATGAACAAAATTGAATATTTATTTAAAACTTTCCCACTAAGTTGCTGAAATTCATTGCTGAATTTTATTAAACATTTAATGAAGAAACAACATTAATCCTATACAGACTTTTTCAAGAAGTAGAAAAGGGAAGATATCCAAACTTGTTTTATGAGGCCGGCATAACCTTAATAATAAAACTACACAAAGATATTACAAGAAAATAAAATTAAAAATGAGTATCTCTCAAGAACATAAATGTAAAAATTCTTAATGAAGTATGTAAAATCCACTTTAGTAATATATAAAAAGGATAATTCATCATGATCTAGTAGGGTTTATTCTAGGAATGCAAAGATAGTTCATTGTTAGAAAATCAATCAATGTTGTTCACCATTTTAACAGAAAAGAAGAGAAATCATATAACCATTTTGATAGGTTAAAATATAATTAATTCAACATTTTATGATAATAAAGAAATCAAAATTTTAGGAAGAGAAGGGGACATCCTCAATCTAATAGATAGCATCTACAAAATCCTATAAGTAACATCATATTTAATATTGAAATACTAAACCCTGTTCCTTTAAGATCAAATAAGGCAAAACATCTGCTGTTACCCTTTCTAGTCAATATTTTATTGGAAATATTAGGTAGTATAATAAGGCAAGAAAAAGTATAAAATGTATACAGATTAGAAAGGAAGAAATAAAACTCTATATATGACGGTTTTATTTATAGAAAACCCTATGAAATTATATATATGTAAATTTAGCAAGGTTGGAGGTTAAAAATTCTAAACACTGGCAATAAACATCTAGAAAACAAAACTGTACTGTATCATTTACAATATCACTAAAAATCTTCAAAAACCTAGACCAGATCTTCAAAAACCTAGACCAGATCTAATAAAAAATAGTCAAGATCTCCATACTGGAAATTACAAAATCATGCTGAGGGAAATGAAAGATGACTAAATAAATAAACAATATTTATAAATTAAAAGACTCGGTATTGTTAAAATATACATTCTCTGTAAATTAGCTACATTTTCAATGCAATTCCTATCAAAATTCTAGCAGGCTTTTTTTGCAGAAATGGATAAGTTGATTAAATAATTTTTATGTAAAACAAAAGACCAGAATAGCCAGTACAGCCTTGAAATCAAAAGAACTAAGTCAAAGAACTTACAGTGTGTGATTTAAAAATCTAAAGCTAAAGTAAAACTACTTACGAAATTACTGTAGAAGTAGTTTTTTAGAACTATTTCATAAAACTAAAGCAATAAAAAACCCATCTTCTCATTTTAACCATCCTTGATGAAAATTTTCCCCGCCATTGTCAAAGGAGTACACCAAACTTTTCTAATATGATCATTAAGGACAAAGAACATGGCAGGGCTTTCCTCCTTGCAAGAGGATGGAGGCACAGAGAACTATGATGGGCTTGGGCACTGAGCAATCCCAGGCTTCTGAGCTTTCCAGTTCACTCACTAAACAAACCTTCACCAAGTGCTCATGATACCTTTTATATGAGACAAAATCCAAGAAGGAAGTGGAGGAGGAGGAGGAAGGGAAGAGGGAAGAGAAATAAATTAGGCACATGATGCCAGGGCCAATATTAGATATTGTCCATATTCATAATCCTCACAATAAGCTCACATGGTAGATATTATGATCCTCATCTAATAGAAGAGAAACTTGCAGTTCAGAGAGCTTGGCTAACTTAAGGCAACACAGGTCAGAATATGGAGAGGTGGGGATTCAAGTTCTGATCTAATTTGGCTCCTAAATCCATGTTTCCTCCACTACAGGGCACTGTCTCCGAGGGCAGTCCAGCAATGGAGATAAAGAGCAAGAAAATACAATGCAATGTACTATGTGCTATGATAGATGCAAATCTTACAGGAATGAACTCTTGCTAGTGGAGTCCTGGATGTCTCATGGAAGAGATGTCATTCGAGTTAGCTATTATTAATGATTAGGAGCTCACCAGCCTGTGAAACGGACTTGTGGAGTGTCGAAAGAATGACAAGGAATTAGAATGGTCTGGAATAGAGAGTTTGTAGGGTCTTTAAATTGCCAGAGATAAGATTTGATAGGTCACTTAGACTAAGAAATCTTGTGTGTGTTAAACTAAGGAGTTTATATTTAAGTTGCTAGGTCGTGGGGAGTCCGTGAAATGCTTGAATAATGGTACTGTAATTATTTTGACATTGTATGAAGGCTAGATCAGAGTGAAGAGGTTCTAAGTGGCAAGGTATTTTCGAGCTCTATTTCAAAAACCCACTTGAGAGCTAAAGAAACCCAGGAATGGGACCATATGCTGGAAATGGAATGATGCAAAGAGTGAATAAAATTTAGGGCAGGAACTTGATAGGACTTTCTAAATACTCTGATAAATGTAGAGATGGGAGAACTACTCCCAGTATCAGGCTCACATGACTGCAAATATCAGATAATATAAGAAAAGGAACAGGTTAGCATGGGAAGACATGGACTAGGAAAGTTGGTCTTTCTCTTCTGTTCACCAGGAAATAGATATGAGCGCCCCCTATCCAGTGTTCCAGTTTCTGGCTATGGCATCCTTTCTTCCCAATCCCCCAACCAAAAATTAACTGAGTTATGATGAAGTCTCAGTCTTACTTTAGATCCCTCCCTTCAACCCACCAGGCTTCCTGGTGCCTCACCTGTAGCCCAGTCCCGCCAACAGAGGATCACATTTGCTTTCACACCCACCTCTCACCTCTGTTTAATTTTTCTCTGCTTGCAGCTAAATCCAAGTGTGGCAGAAGTTGGCTGACTATTGATCAAATTAGTTTTCCTTCCCTCCATGCTCACAGCTGGAGCACACTTCCTAGCCTCCCTTGATATTAGGCGTGGTCACACAATCAGGTCATATGACCAGATCTGGCCAATGAAAAATGGCAAGAAGTGATGGGTCCCACTGCCAGACCTGACCCACAAAACAGCACAATCCTCCACTCTCTTTTCCCCCAATCTGCCAGTTGGAGGTCAGTGACTTCAGAAGCCACATGCTGAAGAAGCCAGACCCTCCATATACCTAAATGACCACATGGAGCAGAACCTACTCTCCCTCCCCCACCTCCCTGCTACTACCACTGTGATGCTATGTGCTATCAGTAAACATCTATTGAGTTCATCTATTGCTATTCCAGGATTTGTCTGTTAACTAAAACGCCAGCGTTGCAACTCAATAATGGACTATATCCCGTTTGTGATATGATCCAGACTTCTGGCCAAGACAGCCTCTAAAATTCCATTTATATAGTAACTACGACTTCGTTTCACACACAAAAATACCTTTGCAGTCTGTTGGATAAGGAGCCTAGGTCCACGGGCTACTCAGGCAATAAAGCTTCAACCTGCAAATTCTTCTTAAGGCTGAGCTCTGGGCTGAAGCCAGTGGCCCTGGAGACCTTCCTTGGGGGCTGAGAAGGGGCAAGTGTGGAGGGCAGGACGGCTGACTGGATGTTTATAAATGTAGCTTGACTAGGTCTCGCATGCAGTCTGCCCTCTTATAGTATGTCTCCTCACTCAATTGGGGTCATTTGTTCCATTTTTTTGGCCACCAAGGGAGAAATAAGCCATAATGTTGTAGAATAGGGAAATGACAGAAACCCTATCTGTCACCTAAACTCAGCTGAAAAGAGATTGAGAGCAATGGCTTTTATTCTTTATTCTTTTCTTTTCTTTTGGTAACTTGTATTAAAGTATAATATACATTGAAAAAAAAGTACACAGTTCTTAACGTATAGCTCAAGGAATTTTCACTAACTGAACACCAAATCAGCACCCAGATCAAGAAGAAGCACATCACCAGTGCCTAAAGCTCCCCTCCACCGCCCCCTGCCTCCTGGCCATCTATTCTCTCTAGAGTATTCACTCTCCTGACTTTTCACAGCATAAACTCATTTTGCCTGCCTCTGAGCTTTATGCTTTACGTAAATGCAAGCATTCAGGATGTGTTCTTTTTGTCTCTGGCCTCTTCTGTTCAACATTATGTTTGTATGATTCATCCGCGTAGTTTTCTCATTGTTATTGCTATATGGCATTTCATCATATGGAAGAACCATATTTATGTCTCCAGTCAATAGGTCACTTGGATAGTTTCCATTTTGGGGATATTGCAAATAGTGCTGCTTTAAACATTCTTATATCTATCTTTTGGTGAATGTATGTCAGCTTTTCTGTTAGCAATCTCCTTAGGAGGGGAATTTTGGGGTCACACATTTGTTTAGTCTTTGTAGAAATGATTGAATAGTTTTCTAAAGTGGTTAAACAATCCCATGCACTTTGTAATCAATGCCCTGCAAAGGGCCAGAGTACCAGGAAATTGATGAATTAATTTAGATGTATATTGAAACTGAGACCCCTATGGAACAGCCAAAGGGAGCTAGGGGAAATTGTTGGCTCCAGGGGTCTGAGGATCAGGAGAAAAATCTACATGGATGAGGTCATTAGCATAAGGGGGACAGGGAAAGTCATGGGGTCAGATGGAATTTCTGAAGGATAGTGTGAAGCATAGAAAACCAACAGTGACAGAAACAGGTCCTGGTGCTAACGAAGAAGTCAGGGAAGAGGAGCTGGAGTAGGAGAGATTAAGAAGCATTTTCCTCACCAACAGTGAGCAAGGGAGTCATATGGGAGAACTGAGTTCAACCTGTGCTCTTTGGAAACTGACAGGGTATTTAAGGAGACTGATTATTTTATATTTCTTGAAATTCACTGTGAACAAAACTTTTTCCAGACTGTGCATTCACTCTCTCTGGCTTCATTACTAATTCCCCTGCTTCTTTCCTGCACATTCAGTGTAAGAAAAGGCTATCTGCAGAGAAGAAATCGCTTCTGGCAATTTTCCTTTTAAAAAAATTCAAACACCTCATTAGATTGAAGTTGACTTTAGATAGTATTCCCCATGACAGCTGGACTTACTGTAACACAATGTAGCATCTTCATGATACAGGCAGCTCTGAAACCTAGCAGACCAACATTTGCAGCTGGTTCCCTGTTAACCTTGGTGAATTTCTCTATAACATAGCTGATGCAATCCACTAGTTCAGATACTTAGCTGATGCAAATCCTTGAGCCTCAGAAGGAGGGGTGGCTGCCACCCTTGAGATTGCTGCCTTCCTGGGGGCTACAATATGCAGAGAAAGGAGAAGAGGGGCTATGTAATTACTGGGTGGTCTCCTAGGTCCCACGATGAAATTTAAGTCTTTTAAGAATTCAAAGATTAATGAATTATGGTCCCTTCCCTTAAGGGACAGACGAATGAATGAAAGAGAAGGCAAACACACAATTAGCTCTAGTACTGTGTAGAATGGAATAAATACGAAAATAGAAGTCTAAGCAGCAAGCTGTGAAAGTACATAAGAGAGTGCCTCCCTGCCTAATTCTGAATGATAGAGACAACCTTCCTAAGAAAGTAAAACTAGCTGGAAAAATGAGTGAACTCTACCAATAGCAGCAGGCTGAAGACAGAGTATGAGAAACGCTGAGATGTGAAAGCACGCACCAGCAATCCCTCCAAAGAGCCAGCGCTTTGTGTGGTGAGACCAGTGGTTCTTAAAGTGTGCAACTAAATAGTGCAACTATTTAGAAATGCAGAATTTCAAGGCCCCATCTCCAACTCACTGAATAAGAAATGCTGGGTGTGAGGCCAGAAACATGTTTTTTTAACAAGCCTTCCAGATGATTCTGAAGCACGCTAGGGTTTGAGAAGCCCCGGGATAGAGGGTACTGTGTGTGGGATATGGTGTCAGATGAGGCTGGAGCACAGTGAGCTTGAAAGGCAAGCTCTGGGCTTGGGATTTCATCCTGTAAGCAATGAGGAGCCCCCACCGAATTCTGAACACGGGAACGATACGATCAGAATTGTGCTTTAGAAAGGACACTCCGACAACAGGTGGATGAGGCAGGAACAAAAGGTGTAATTGGGTGCAGAGAGAAAATACAAGCTTGCAATTGGAAATCCTTGTGAAAGGGAATATATACTTCCATTCAAGGAGGTGGACATGGTCATCATTATGAGAGTAACTCTAAAGGAATATACGTTTGGCCCTGCAATAGATCTCAGATTACTGTGCTTTCATACATGCAAGGAAAAAACCCTGACATTCTAGAACTCACTCAATATCAAGCACTACTTAAGTGTCTTGTATGTTTAAACACGTATAATCTGTGCGTCAATCTCAATCTGAAACTGTTAGAGACTAGCCAACGTCATACAGATAGAAAAGGGCAGAGGGAGATCTCATGGAACTGAGAACAGAGTGAGACATAAAAACAACAAACCAAGACTGTCACAAAGTTACCTCTCCTAGTACACTGTCCCTTATCACCATGCAGTGGACAGTAAGCCTGGCTTCAGTTTTTGCGCTCATTCTGACCGCAGCCCATCCCTCCAGTGATACAGAGACATGGAGAAATAGACCCAGTCCTTACCTGTTATTTTCTCAAACCCTTCCACTAATCTGCCACCTGCCACCCAGTTTCCCACACTGGCTTCAAAAAGAAGCATGAATGCTCTGTCTCCCTCATTCAGGCAGTGTAAGCAGTACCCAAAGTCTAGTCCCAAGCTGAGCCTTACCACATCGAACTCCCACACTGAAATCACTGATGCCTATTTTCATTCTTCAGTAGCCTGGTAACACCTCTACGACAGAGATAGATGGGACGTTGGAGATCTTGTGGTCTCATCTCCTCTCCCTTCCCCCATTTAGAAACTAGAACCTGGAGAGGGCGAGAAATTACCCCGGGCATTCGCAGAACTAAAACCAGATTTCTTTGTTCAGAGCTCTTTCTGTTTCTACTGCTACAGATTTCTATCCTGTAATCTGTTTTGTGAACTCTTCTTGAACCATCATTCAGCTCCTAAAACACTGGTTGACATGTAGTCGGTACTTGATAAATATTTTCTGATTGAGTGAATGAAGTTCTCACCAACCAATCCTACCTGGTACTCTGTATCTGACTAGCTCAACCATCCTCAACTCTCCCTCTTGCCCTAGACTTTGGAGTTTAACTGATGCCTCCTCCCTCCCGCTCCCAGAGACAATCCTATTACCTGCTCCTTAACTGACCTTACACCGGAAAGGGCATTATTTCATTCTTCAAATTAAAAAATAATTCACGCACTCATTTCTATACGAAAAAAAAACAAATTATCTCTACTTTGAATAACCATGGGGCATGTGCAAGCGTTTTTATTATATTTTAAAGGAAAGCAATTTTATTATTTACAATGCCTACAGCAAAATCCGACATGCTGTGACAAACACTGTGCCCTAGGACTCAGACTGTGCATTGAGAAATACTGCGTTTATCAACTTGTTTACTTGTAAGTGAATGTTTCTAAAGGGCCTAAAAACTCGGTTTCTGTCGGGGAGATTAAACTTCTTTGTTGGCAGCAGTTGAAACACTTGTTTATACGACTACATTATTTGACCTACCAACACTCATTATATTAACCCATTAACTGGAAAGTTCGGAAAAATCTTCTCATTTATCCTATTTCCTGGTGAAACCAAAGTAAGTTCTTCTCTGAATATAAGTCTCTTCTACTTCGAAAGCCTGGAAGTGGGTTTGGATATTTCAGAGTAATTACAGTCTAACACAGCGTAAGTTGAGCGAGTTTTTCTTCCATGATTCAAGACTTGGTGGGGCCTCTGCATCCTTATTCTGGATGTCCTTTGGCTTTCTCCTTCTTTGTTTTCTTATTTCATTTGATCAAACAATATTTCTTTTTTTTAAGTTCTTTTTTTTTAAAGATTTTATTTATTTATTTGACAGAGAGAGAGAGATCACAAGTAGGCAGAGAGGCAGGCAGAGAGAGAGGTGGAAGCAGGCTCCCCACTGAGCAGAGAGCCTGATGCAGGGCTCGATCCCAGGACCCTGAGATCATGACCTGAGCCTCGGGCAAAGGCTTTAACCCACTGAGCCACCTAGGCACCTCCAAACAATATTTCTGAGCAGGTATTATTTGCCAGACCCTGGGCTGGAGACTCGCAGAGCCCAGCCGAGTTTCCGCACCCACTCCGTGCCCCCTCTTCCCACATATTGGTTAGGTTCCAGATGGTGGGGTTGTTGATGGAGAACCTGTGGAGAGTCACCACCCTGACTGCCTCCTACGCTGAACCCAACAGGAAGGCAGAATGGTGGGACACCCGCTATTTGAAGGTACTCAGTTGAGATCAGCTCGGCACACATTTCCTGAGGGTGTATTATGGCCAAACCCTAGGCTGTGGCCTGAAGATAGAGAAGACAGACTAGACTTGTCCTGAAGGGTTTAGTGAGGGATTCGGATGAGTAAGTAGATGATTAACCCTTGATATTAACAAGAAGAGAGGTTATGAGGTCCCCCCAGGAAAGGTATCTAATGTAGACTGGCAAAGTCTGGAAACTAGTGTGGAAACAAGATCAAAGAAGTCTTGCTGGGTGGAGTGGCAGGGATGAGTAGGAGTCAGCCAGATGAAAAGAGAGGCAAAGACAGAGGCAAAAGAGCAAACCGCGTGAGCAAAGACCTAAGATCTATGAAGATATGTTTACTTGGCCTTGAAAAATGATGTTAAGGGCAGCAGTCATAGCAGTGAAGCTATCGCAGTTGTTCCCAGCAAGGAAACCTTCTCTGGCACCGCACATTTGTTCTGGGACAGCACGGGGGTTGGGGGGAGGCATCCTCTCCAAGGGTGCCAACAGTACTCAGGGTTATTTTTTGCCTGTTGAAGTGAATACAGCTACTACCACAGCAGAGGCTCGTTTTTTATTTTATGGATTTTCTAATGCAGGTTTTCTCTAAGTGTAGTGGGAGGACCACATGCCTCGGCATCACATGGGCTACATTTTTAAAAATTTAGTTTCCACTGACCATCACATGTGTGGGCTAAACCAAAATTTCTAGTAGTGGGTGCAAGACTATGAATTTTTTAGCAAGCATTCAGCTGAGCATTTGCACACAAGAGTTCGAGAATTGCTCTCAGTAAAGTCAGAGCAGGGATTCTCAATCTTGGTGAACATTAACATCACTTAAGGAGCTATTAAAACTAAACAATGCCTGGGCCCCACCCCCAGAGTTTCTGGCTCCCATGGCCTTGGGAGTGAATGGACCCTGGCAGTTTTCAAAATTCCACAGGTGATTCTAATATTCAGCTGGAGGCACTCAGTGAATAGTTTGAGAGTAAAAATGGAGAAACAATACATCAAAATATGTGTAACATACTAAACGCAGGACTTTGAAGGACATTTATGGCATAAAAGGAGTGTGTTAGAAAAGGATGAAAGATCTCAAATCAGTGATCTAAAGTTTTATTTTAAGAAACTAGAAAAGAAAGCAAAACAAATCCAAAGCAAGCAGAAGAAAGGAATCTATAGATTCAACGCAATTTCAATCAAAATCTCAACAGGATTTTTATAGAAATCAACATGATGATTCTAAAGTTTCTATATAAGGGGAAGGGAACCAAAGAATCAAACATTATTTTTTTAAAAGATAACAAAGTTGCAGTTCTCATAATACCTGATTTCCACACTTACTATAAAACTACAGTAATTAAGGCAATGAGGTATTGACGAAAAGATAAACTTATAGATAAATGAAACAAAATAGATGGTCCATCATGAAGCCAACATATATGATCAATTGATTTTCAACAAAAGCATAAGGCTATTCAATGGACAAAGAATTGTCTTTTCACCCAATGCCACTTGGAACAATTGGTTATCCATGTGCCAAAAAACAAACAAACAAAAAACAAAACAAAACAAAACCCACTATTCCTATCTCACAACCTATACAAAAAATTAACATAATGAATCATAAATCTAAATGTAAAACCTAAAATTATAAAAATTCTAGGGGAGGGATGCCTGGGTGGCTCAGTTGGTTAAGTGTCTGCCTTCAGCTCAGGTCATGATCTCAGGGTCCTAGGATCGAGTGCTGCATGGGGCTCCTTGGTCAGCAGGGAGCCTGCTTCTCCCTCTGCCTTCTGCTCCCCATGCTTGTGCTCTCTATCTCTCTGACAAACAAATATATAAAATCTTATTTATTTATTTATTTATTTGACAGAGAGAGATCACAAATAGGCAGAGAGGCAGGCAGAGAGGAGGAAGCAGGCTCCCTGTTGAGCAGAAAGCCCCAAGCGGGGCTCGATCCCAGGACCCTGAGACCATGACCTGAGCCAAAGGCAGAGGCCTTAACCCACTGAGCCACCCAGGCACCCCTATAAAATCTTTAAAAAAAAATTTCTAGGGGAAAATCTTAGTGACCCTGGATTAAGTAAAGAGTTATTAGATACACATTTGTTCACAAAACTAGCCTCCATACGTGGAGGTCAAGGACAGATCATTTTAGATTGGTAAGGGACAGATTCAATAAACAAGGGAACTAGCATACAGGACTTTCTTGGGTGACCACAAGATGAGGAGATCCCTGCACCCACCAGCCAGAACCTTAAAAGTTTACTTAGAGGCCTTAACTGGGTTCAGTTAATGTATTCAGCCCAGATGGTCTCAATAACACCTTACTGTCTCAAGGTCATGTCCTTGAAACAGCTCCTAGTGTGGGAACGGTGGGCAGAACATACATTCCAAAGATAAGGGAGGGAGTAAGGAGCCTCTGATTGCCTGGGTCCAGCTTACCGGTCAAACAGCAGTCATGTCCTCTTCATGGCCTCCTCCAACAATATACCATCAAGAGCACAAGCCATAAAAGAAAAATTTATTTTTTCCCTCCCTTCCCCTGTGTTCACCTGTTTTGTTTCTTAAATGCCACATATGAGTGAAATCATGTGGTATTTGTCTTTCTCTGACTCAAGTATTTTGCTTAATGTAATACTCTCTTGTTCCATCCATGTCACTGCAAATGGCAAGATTTCATTCTTTTTGATGGCTGAGTAATATTCCAGTGTGTGTGTGTGTGTGTGTGTGTGTGTGTGTGTGTGTGTGTATGTGTGGTGGTATCTCACTGTGGCTTTGATTTGTATTTCCCTAATGTTGAGTGATAAAATAAATCAAAAACAGAGAGGGAGGCAAACCATAAGAGACTTAATTCTAAAAAAAAAAAAAAAAAAACACAAAACTTAATTCTAGGACACTGAGGGTTGCTAGAGGGGAGGGGGGATGGGGGAATGGAGTAACTAGGTGATGGGCATTAAGGAGGGCACTCGGAGGAATGAGCACTGGGTCTTATATGCAGCTGATGAATCACTAAATTCTACCTGTGAAACTAATAATACACTATATGTTAATTAAATTGAAATTAAATTTAAAATTTTTTTAAAAAGAAAAACTGATTCATTGGACTTCATAAAAATTAAGAATTTATGTTCTTCAAAAGACACTTTGAAGAGAATGAAAAAACAAGTCACAGACAGAGAAAAAGTTGCAAGTTACACTTCTGTTAAAAGACTTGTATCTAGCACCTCACACCAGTCAGAATGGCTAAAATTAACAAGTCAGGAAACGACAGATGTTGGCGAGGATGTGGAGAAAGGGGAACCCTCCTACACTGTTGGTGGGAATGCAAGCTGGTGCAGTCACTCTGGAAAACAGTACGGAGTTTCCTCAAAAAGTTGAAAATAGAACTACCCCATGACCCAGCGATTTCTCTACTGGGTATTTACCCCAAAGATACAAATGTAGTGATTCGAAGGGGTACATGCACCCCAATGTTTATAGCAGCAGTGTCCACAATAGCCAGACTATGGAAAGAGCCTAGATGTCCATCAACAGATGAATGGATAAAGAAGATGTGGTGTATATATATATATACAATGGAATATTAGGCAGCCATCAGAAATGAAATCTTGCTATTTGCAACAACGTGGATGGAACTAGAGGATATTATGCTAAGCAAAATAAGTCAATCAGAGAAAGACAATTATCATATTATCTCACTGATATAAGGAATGTGAGAAACAAGGCAGAGGATCATAGGGGAAGGGAGGGAAAAATGAAAAAAGATGAAACTAGAGAGGGAGACAAACCATAAGAGACTCTTAATTTCGAGGAAACAAGCTGAGGGTTGCTGGAGTGGAGGGAGTAGGAGGGATGGGGTGGCTGGGTGATGGACATTGGGGAGAGTTGTGCTATGGTGAGCGCTGTGACCCTGAAACAAATAATACATTATATGTTGATTTAAAAAAAAGAAGATGATGACGAAGTAGAGTGACCAAAACATTCATGCACTAGTGGTGGAGATATAAAACAGTACTGCCACTTTTGGAAGGAGTTTTGCAGGTTTCTTTAATGAATAGATTTTACTTTTTAGAATGGTTTTTAGATTTATGGAGAAACTGAGCAGATAGTACAGCGTTCCCTTCTACTCCTGCAGCGAGGTTCCACTGTTATGAATATCTTACTTTAGTATGGTGCATTGGTTACAATAACAAATCAATACTGATATATTGCTATCAACTAAAGTTCACAGTTTATTCATATTTCTTTATTTTTCACCAAATGTCTCTCTTTTTTTTAGGATCCTATCTAGTATATCACATTATGCATAGTCATCATGTCTCCTAAGGCCCCTCTTGCCTATGATAGTATCTCCGAACTGCCTTTTGAACTGGTTTTTGACCTTGGCTATTCTGAGTATAGGCCAAGTATTTTGTAGGATGCCTCTCTGTTGGTATTTGTCTGATGTTTTCTTTTTTTTAAATTAATTAGTTTATTTTTGAGAGAAAGCATGAGCAGGGTGGGGGGGCGGGGGGGGGCAGAGGGAGAAGCAGACTCTGGGCTGAGCAGAAAGATCAATGTGAGGCTCAATCCCAGGACCCTGCCTGAGCCAGAGGCAGACTCTTAACCAACTGAGCCACCCTGGTGCCCTGACTGATGTTTTTCTCATGATTAGACTGAGGTTATAGGTTTTTGTGGGGATAATCACAAGGGAAAGTACCTTTTCATCACATCATATCAAACCTATATACAATCAACATTATTGTTTACTGTTGATTTGACCTTGATCACCTGGCTGAGGTAGTGTTTTGCAACTTCAAAATGACTTTTGCTGCTGTCTCCCCTTTCCACACTGTACCATTTTGGAGGAAACCACCATATACAACCCATCCTTCAAGAGTGCAGTTAGGCTTCCCTTTTTTACAGTGGAGTAGCTACGTAATTTATTTGGAATTCTTCTGTATGGGAGATTTGTCTTTTCCTCCCCATTTATTAATTTATTCAATCATTTATTCATAGTAGCATAGACACATGGATATTTCTTTTATATTTTAGGTTATAATCCAATACCTTTTATTTGTGTTGTTGCTCATACTGTCCCACCTTTGGCCACTGGGAGGTTTTTCAGTTGGCCCTTATGCCCCTTGGACATATTCCCACCAATGCTCTGAGCTCATATATATTATTATATATTATGTATTTCCTGCTCTGGTCTTCGAATCAGCCATTCATTCAAAGAGTCCAGGTTCCTTTTATTAGAGAATGGTATTATAAATCAAAATCTGGGCACTAGGTGGGTGGATTTTTTTTTTTAGAGTTAAATATTCATTTACCATATGTCACAGCAATCCACTCCATTTACTCAAGTGAAATTATTTACTCAAGTGAAATGAAAATTTATGTCCATACAAAACCCTCTATGTGAATGTTTACAATGGTTTTTTTTTTTTATATTACCACCAAAATCTAATTCAGTTCAAACAGAGCCCAAATGTACCTCAACTAGGGAATTGATAAAGTATGGTCAATCCATACAAGGTAATACTACTCAGAAATAAAAATAAACAAACTACTTATACACAGAACAACATGCATAATTTTCAAAGGCATTACACTGAGTAGAAGAAGCCAGACCCAAAAGTTTATACTATAGATTCTATTTTTTTTTAAAGACTTACTTATTTGAGAGAGAGAGAGAGAGCAGGGGGAGGGGCAGAGGGAGAGAGAGTCTTGCAAGCAGACTCCATGCTGAGCACTGAGCCTGACATGGGGCTCCATCTCATGACCCTGAGATCATGACCTGAGCTAAAACCAAGAGTTGGATGCTTAACTGACTGTGCCACCCAAATGCCCCTACTATACATTCCATTTATACAAAATTCTTACAAAACCAAACTATAACAACAGAAAACAGATCCGTAGTTGCCAGGACCTGAGCCTTGGGTGATTGTCTACAAAGGGGTCCAGGAAATTTGGAGGGATGATGAAATTCTTTCTGTATTTTATGGTCGTTATGTTGACTGAACACGCTCATCAAATTCACAAGAGCTATGCACTAAAAAAGACAGAATTTTACTTCGTGTTAATTATACTTTAATTTTTGAAAATGGAGTAAAAACTGTAAAGGGACTAAGTATTAACATGCAGAAATGCTTGTGTTACAAAGAAGTGAAAAGAAGAATGTATCTTATGTTCTGAACTCTTGAAAAGTGCCCAGGCATAGATCCAGGGATGAAAACTTAAGCACATTCACAACAGTTATCTTTGAGGGTAAGATACAAACATTATTCCTTTTTATTTCTTTATATTAACATTTTATGATATAACTTTATAATGATAGAGGCCAGGTTAGTGAAAGGAAAAGTGTCAGGTTGTCCATAAATGTGAGGGACCTTACAAAATGGCAGTCCTGTGGTTCCTTGCGTCTGATTCAAGCATGCGCCCCCTACCTTCTGCATGGCACACAGTGCGATTCAGGAGCTTATAAACACAATGAAAGTCCTGTGTACGGACCCTCTGTTTCAGGAATGCCCATCAGCTGAAAATTTCTTCAACGAGGTGAAAGTGATGCTGCTCTTTCCTTTTATTCTGTCCCTGCCTTCAGGGGTCTTCTCTGTGTTGACAGGGCACTTACTGGTTTTCATTACAACTGATGAGGTCCGGCTGTGTCATGGTTGTGATCACAAGCCCAGGGCAGCAAATGGAAGATGGTGAGGCTCTCTTGCACAGCTCATTAAGTCAGAGAAAGCTGGCCCAAGCTTAATATCTCACCGGCAGGCATTAACGGAACATGGATTTGCATTTTTTCCTCTGGGATCAGTATTTAACGGTACATTTTAGTATCTAACCTTGAGGTGATCCACATATATCTGTTAAATGGAACTGAAAAAGCACTCGTTTATTCTTACCTCCAGCCAGGTTCAGGTTGTAAGCTTCTAAACAAGAGATTTGTGCAACTCCCTGATCAATACCCCCACCCCGGGCATCCACTTCTTGGTTA
>CM052885.1:10930897-10984897 GCA_028534135.1 Potos flavus | reverse complement strand
CACACACACACACACACACACACACACACACACACACAATCTGTGACAAATATAACATGCAGGTACAACCAATGCTCAAGGGCTAGAGAAGGGCTTTGGGTGGCCATCCCAGAGTTGTGCACTAGCGTAAGAAACCCAGTCAATCAGGTAGGTTAGGGCATGGGAAAGTGGATTTCGAAGAGTCCTGATGCCATGCGAATGAATTCTGCCTCATCTTTCAGTTCTAGAATGGTACTGAAGTGTTTTAGCAGACTCATGAGTAGAGCTGCAAGTTAGGAATGTTATTCCAATAGCCTGGGCTGGATGGATTGGGTAGATAGCGGAAATGAAAATTTCAGTCCAACCATCAGAAGACGAAATTGCAGAAAACCAAAGAATACATAAAGTAGGAGTGCAAGGTTATACCACACAGAGAATTGCAAGTGGTGAGAGGAAGGAAACAATTCTGCCATTTGTGGGGGAACTGCATGCACCCCAGGATGACCAGAGGGCAGAAGAAATGCAGGGAATACACGGGAGAGAAGAAGTGCTTGGTATTTGAAAGGTGCTTGTAAAGGGATTTAAATGTCATAAAAAGAAACATGGGCTATTTAGTGGGTAAGAGGGAGTCATTTGATGCTTTCCAGCTGGGATGGGGGTCGGGCATAGCTGAACTGGACTCTAGGACAGTTCACTTCTAAGCAGGTGCAAAATGAACAAGACCATGACCATGACCTTCTCACAGTCTGACAGGGGTTGGCATAGCCCTGAGGTTGCATCTTTTTCTACATTTTCAGTCTAGCCTAAAACTTTCTGCTTTCTGTAGTCACCCATAAATAATGCCTGACTAGCAGAGCTCGCCCTCATCCCCCCCCACACACACTCTGGCTCTGGATAGGAGGGAGAGTCATTTGTAGGAATCATCAGGCTGCCAGGAACTCATGGGCTCGGGCGATCCTAGGCCCTAGTCACTGAGACCAAACCAAGTCTTGCTCTCCTAGATGCTGATTCTGTCTGAGGCAGATGACCACATTCAGAGAATGAAAATTTTTGCCTGCAAGGAACCAATACAAAGGCCATGGAGGAGTGAGGTAAACAGAATGCAGACGTCCTTGACTTGCAATGGTCTTTGGATTGAGGGGAAGTTGTTATTGATGGAAACTCTCTAAATCACAGCAGGCACAGGGCTGTCAACAGGGTCTCTGGGCACCTACTCCAAGATGTATTCTTTCCAATGTGGGATTTGCTTGTATTTAAGAACTTCTCCTGATTCACTTGTTTCCTAGATTTGAGTGTTTGCTTATTAGGGTTTTTTAAGTGATGAAAGATGTGAAGGAGTGTACACTGTAAGCTATGAAACATTTCTGAGAGAATGAAAGATGACCTAAATAAATGGAGAGATTCACTGCGTTCCTGGGTCACAAGACTCAATATTGTTAAGATGTCTATTCCTCCCAAATGGACCCATAGATTAAATACAGTCCCAATCAGAATCCCAAGGAGGTTTCAGTTATTGAAAGTGACAAGCTGATTCTGAATTTGTAGGGGGATAGAAAGGTGACATGCCAACCTGAAAATAAAGAGCCACAATAAGGGGCAAACAAGTGTTTATTTGGGATCAAAGAATTGCAATTCAGGGAGCACAGCTTCAGCTAGAAACCCAAATAGTGTCCCACCTGGGGGACATCTCTTTTATGAGAAAGAGGAAGGGTGGGCAGTCCTGTGGCTTCTATAAAAGAGCAAAACTACTGTCAGTTGATACTAACATGCTGAGCCACTTTTGGCTACACATCGATCAGCGATTCTACTGGTGTCAACAAAGGAAACCACTCCTGATAGGAATTTATTAACTATTCTGTCTTTGGAAAGTCCACAGCCAACAATCTTCTGATCTGATCGATTGGGATGCCCACTGCCCTGCCCACTTCAACAACTGCTTGTAAAACAGATGCCGTTTGGCACAGTCCCAAGGTTTTAGCCCAGTTCAAACCAAGACAGGTAAGGCACGTTGTCTGCAGTGCCTGCTCTGGTTCTATTTTAAAATAGCTCCCGTCGTGGCATATCTACCTAGAAAAGAACAAACTGTGGCATTTACATCGCCTGATTTCAAGACTCATTATAAAGCTACAGTTAAGACAGTGGGATGTCAGCATAACGATAAACATCTAGATTGATAAAACAGAACAGAGGGCCCAAAAACAGAGCCACACATGACAGACAAAGCGGGAGATATGGTTCCTGCCTTCAAGAGGTTCGGTGTCTACACAAAGATTCTGAGCATGTCAAAAAAGGTGATTCAATGTAACAAACGCTACTAGAGTCCCAGTACAGGGTTTCTAGCTCAACTGAAGGGATCTAGAAAGTTTCCCTAAGGGAGGTGGTATCTGGGCAGAGTCCTGAAAGATTTAAGTGTGTGCAAGGTGAAGAAGTAAGGGAGCGGCCTTCTGGATGGAACATTTGGGAAAGGGCAAGAGGCACTAATGGGCATAAGACAATCTGGTAACTACTGATTATTCCACATTTGCTGGAGTGTAGAGATGAGACCATAGAGAAAAACCGGCAGCCACATCGTGATGAACCATATAAACTACAAAGGCAGGTTGGAATTTATTCCACAGATGCTCAAAACCACTGAAAAAATTTTACACACATCTGTAACACGATTATATTTGGATTTTGAAATATCACTCCATATAGAAGAATAAAAAACAAACTAGTTAAATTGAGACTCGAGGTAGTAAGACCAGTTAGGATGCTATTAAAATATTCTAGATGGGACATAGTACAGCCTCAACCTAAGGCAAAGACAATCAGGTAGGGAGTATAAAACAGATTGGGGAGGTATTCAGAGTCACAACTGTGAGGATGTGATAACTGATTAGACTCAGGAGAGGGAAGTGGTGGTGGAAAAAGAGGGAAGGACTTACGGTTGGTTTTCTCCCCACTGTTTTCTATCAGGTGTAACAGAAAGTCTCTGAGTTTCAGTAGCCAATCCTATTCAAGAACAGATTCTGGTAGAAAACACGAAGGCAGACATCACGTGCCACTCATCCAGCACAATGTCCCACGTCAACCACATCATGTCCAACTGCCATTTGCTCTGCCTGCAGGGAACCCTTGGGTCCTTCCCGCCAAACGCGTAGCAGGGCATTTACCCAATGAAGGTACAGCATATGCGATTCTAGAATTGTGCTTTGGCCTCCATGGGGACTAAAAGGAAAGTACATTTGACCAATGAAAGGAGACATTGGTCTACTCCAATCCAAGGCTCCAATTTCCCTTTCCCGGTAAAGCTGCGAGGCCCTTGCTAGCCTGCAAATGATTTATCTTCCTTAAATCCTGCCAAATTTTGGCCCAGCTCTATCCAGACACGAGACTATAAATGGCTGAAGAAATAACAGGAAAGGAGCAGAGTTGAAAGGCCGAGTGGGCAACTGTTTTTCTTTAGCTCTGTCTGAACTGAATAGTCAGCCAACTTGGGATCAGCCCCGCCATGTCCAAGCTACCTTTTATTACTCCGTGAGACAACTCATGTGACCTAATCTCAAAGCAGTCACTGGCACTAGCAAAGTTCTCAAGAAGCTATCCTCACCGATTATATTTTTTAGACCCACCAGTCTTGCTGGTTTGTGTCTTATTAAGCCACAAAGCCTCAGTTATCATATTTCCTAGACCCACCAACACTGCTGGTTTATGTCTTTTTAAGCCACAAAGAACATTCCACTGTGCAAAGTCAACTTGTTATAAGTTTTTTTTTTTTTTAAGGAAGGGGTGAAAAAGGGATAAAAATCTCAGTGTTCTCTCATTTATTTGTCTGGTCCCATTTTCACAGAGTTCTTTATTACTTACTAAAATCTGTATGCTTTCCTAAACTCCCAACCCCCTTGCAGATTAGAGAAGGCCATGTAACTAGCTCTGGCCAATAGGGATTGAGCAGAAGTGACGTGCGTCGTTTCAAGCTAATGCATTTAAGAGATAGTATCTAACTCTTCCCCTGCCAGCTGAACTGGAAGTCATGTTTTCCACGTGGTACAACTGCAAGATGCAAGAAACTGAGATCTTTAAGTCACTGCTTGAGAGGAAATTATCCTAGAGGGCTGCCAGACTCATGAGTAAGGGATGAACCTTCATGTAGCAAGCCACTGAGATTTGGGGGTTTATTTGTTATTGTACGCAAGCCTAGATTAGTCTGACTAAGCTAATGAGCAAAAAAATCAAGACGGAGACTGAGGCCTCGGGTTATCATGAAACAGCTTCAATCGCTGAGGGAAGGTACAGCAAGAATCAGAGCCAGGTCACAGCAGGACTAAAGCCAGCTTGCCTGAGTGCAGAGCCTCTGGGATCCCCAGCCTCCTGCCCCCCTGGGGCTGGGCTACTCCCAAATCCTTGGACAGTTGTGAGCAGGGGATGGTGCTGAGTCAGCTGTAAGACCGAGAGCCTGGTAGAACTAGAACACTTGGGGGAATCGGCATCTCGCCAATGTCATACTAAGCTTTTCCATGTTGTAGGAATCCTAAACCATAAGCACGTGGTCCATTACTGGAATGGTACAGCCGACATACTCTCTGTGCTGTGCAGGGCTCCAGACTCTGTGGGAATATGACAGTGGCTAAGATAGAGCCCATTTTGCACGGAGCTTACATTTCAGACCCACTGGAGACTAAGATACCTAGGCTATAGTCACAGCCTACCCTAACTGTGACCTTGGGCAAGACTCCTCCCCTACCTGGGTCTTCTTTCTTTAACTGTAAATTAGAACATTTGGATTTGATAATATCTAAAACACTTTATAAAGTAGACTAGCTCTGAAAGGGCTATTTGGGGGCATAAGAAGAAACTGCAAAACTACCGAGCATAGAGCGTTGGGGTCAGAAAGAGTATATAGAAAAGTCTGAATACCTAAATTAGAGAGCTTCTGAAAACCTTGGCCACGCCTCTGGACCCAGTTCTAAAAAGCCCAATAACACCACTGGTTCTTTAAACACAGTATGTATGCAAAATCTTCTTCCCTTTTTTCTCTCTGGTTAGATGTAGAAAATTCCCCCGATAAGCTAACTTTGAAAATAATCATTCCTAAAACATACTCAAAGGAAGACACTTTGCGAAAACATGAGCTCTTTTCTTATTATATCAGATAATTGGCTTCGGGTAACTGATTATCTGCATTGAATGAGAATTATGTCCTCAAGAGTTTCTGCACCTATCGACTAGTACGCTCATCTTCAGACATTTTTAACTAAAAAATGCATTGCCTCTGTAAACTATTATGCTTGTATTGATTTTTTTTTCAGTCTATATAAAAGTTCCCTATTTCCCTGTCACTTGCTGATCAACCTGGTCTTTCTTTATATACCTAATATCAGATTAGTTCGAAGCCCTTGCATTGAATTTTGTTTATGCTCCTCAAAAGGAACATTCTGCCTTTCATTAAAGGATATTGCCTATGAAAATAGAGCAAGGATGGCTCTTATAAATGATCTACTACCAAAATTCAATTCCCCTTCTGCCTGGTGCCTTATCTCACCTTAAGATCATTGTACAGCATAGGATGGTAAAGAGAACACAGGTTTTGTCAGACAAACCTAGTTTTTAATTCTCTCTCTCCTTCACTGTCCACATGGTGCCGTGCTCCTATCCTAAATATCTCTGAAATCTATCGCCTCCTGTTTAGTGGTACCACCACTGCTCTAGTTTGTGTTTTTATCATCTTCCTCTGGAATTGCTTCCTCATGCCCTTTAAGTGGTTCCTGCCCTGGTTATACACCCTGGATATCCACACCCATCGTCCACAGAATCGGCATAACTTGTCTAAAGTAATGAGACTCAAAGTGTGCCCTCAAATGAATGAACAGTTTCCTGGACGTGACAAAGTAAGAAACTCCTGCCAGAATGGGAATCAATTCTATCACGATGCTTGTTATTCAATTCAGCTGACTTTTTTTTTTTAAGTAGCAAGACATTCTCCATGAAAGAAGCAGAGTATTGATGTACTTCCTGACCCAAGCTTCTTATGTCACCACAGATCACCACTTGGAATAGACTGATCTCAAAAAGCCCAGGTCCCTGGGTAATGTTCTGCAAGGTGTGACATCTGCTTCATCTGAAGCTCCACATGTCACCAAGCTCAACCTCATCTTTTCTGCTTCAGCAACACTGACCTGCCCATTCTCCCCTTCTCCTCATCCCCAGTCCCCCTTCCCCAAACATGCCCACAGGAGCAAGAAATACACTGTGGTGTGTTTCCTCCAGAAAGTTTTTCTATCACCATCATCCTCCCTATCTCACTCCCTGCTCTACTTCCGTTGTGTCTTACATACCTCATTTCCTCTACTGATCATATTATTTTATAATCATTTATTTATATGCTTCTCCCGATCAAGAAGTTAACTCCTTGAAGACGAGATCTGTATTTTACTCATTTCTGTTAGTCAGAAAACGTAACACAGCTGCTTCCATAATGAATAAACTCTGAGATCTCTGTAGCTTAACAACATTTCAGTTCACTGCTTGATCGCACAAAGCCTCCTGCAGATGTTTCTAGGCAGAACGTTATCCCCGGTGGCTCCCCTCCACGTGGTCATTCAGGAACCCAGGCTTGCTGACATGGGGACGAAGCTCACTCCTAGCCTTGGATTCCTTTTCTGGCTCTTGGGCTTTCAGATAGAGATGATGAAAGAGACATTGAGAGTAAGACCGTACAAGGTATTTTAGGAGCCTGGCCTGGAAGTGGATAATATTACTTCTGCTCAAATCCATTAGGCAGAATCTAGGCACGTGGTCTCACCTGACTGTAAATGGACTAAAAAGTATAGTCACCTGAAAGCCCAGGAGGAAAAAGAAACTTCTCTATGGGCACCCAACACCCAGAGGCAGGTGCTAAAGCTGAGCATGGCAAGGGGCTTCTAGAAGCCATGCTCAAGCTTCTTGGGCATTTGAGATTGTCCGAGGCATCTTCAAGAACCATCTGCACTACTTTCCTTGCCATTTCAGGCAATAACTGGGCTCCTTGATGAAGAACTTTCGAAATCCCTCCCTCGTTTATCTTTCCATTTACATTTTTCATTTCCAGCAGCTTACAGGAAAAAAAAGTAGAGTCTCACGTTGACCTCACATTTTTTTCTGTGTGTTCCAGGTCCCTAGCACAAAGTCTTTAAAGGTTACATCTGAGCTCAAGTAACTTCCCATTTTCTACTTGAACCATTTCCCCCAAAATCTCTTGATCTAAACCTTAAATGGCATTCTTTAAACAAGACATAAATTCAGGACTCAAACAGCTTCAGAAGTGTCCCTTTAAAGGAATAGTATTTAATAGCAAGACCTAGTAAGAGCCGTTAAGTAATCAATTCGAAGTTCAGAATGTTATTCCCTAGAAGAGGACGTGAAATGGATCAAAGCACGTCACACTCTTGGGGTACAGACCAACCCATTTTAACCACGTCCATGGAAATACATTCCCTTGGTTAGAAGTTGGATCAAAGTGTTGCGTTCATTCTGATCCCTTGTTGAGGACAATGATGACTTTAAGCTATTTGTAACCTGACAAATGTAGCATAAGGAAACCTCTCATCAAATAATATCCACTAGGTGGTCTCTAGAAGAAGAGAAATTTTACTTATAAGGGCCTATTTTGTGGAAATACAAACTTTTAAAGTTGTGGGGCACAGAATCGTGCCTTTCAGATTTACAAAGAATGTGTGAGTTAGCTAGGTCACCTGACTGCCCCCACACAACCCCCTGATCTATCCCTTATGGCTTCCACATCCTGACTTTGGGCCCAGAAGTCAGATCCTCATCTTTAACATGACATCCTGACCGCCATTTTCTTTTAGCAGAAGTTTATGAAACAAAGAATCGGACCCAAATATTTGCTTTCAGGTTTCCAGTTGATCCCACATGACAAGCTGGGACAATCTCCAATTACACCAGTGGTCTGCCCAGCTCTCTGGAAGCCAATATTTAAATGAAGTCATTTCTATACACTCTTCATTAATTCACCAGTTTCTTTGGAAGACTTTTGAGTGCTGATTATGTTCAGGGTACTGCTATAAAGCAGAAAACACACTTTAAGGAGCTTATCATCTGATAAGGAAAAAAAAACATAGACATCAATAATTGAAATTCAGAAATATTTACTGGACGTCGCTTCATATCAGATATTATGGGAAGCCCTGAAGATTAAAAATAAATGAGATTGGGGGCACCTGGGTGGCTCAGTAGGTTAAGCCTCTGCCTTCGGCTCAGGTCATGATCTCAGGGTCCTGAGATCGAGCCCTGCATCGGGCTCTCTGCTCAGCAGGGAGCCTGCTTCCCTCTCTCTCTCTGTCTGCCTCTCTGCCTATCAGTGATCTCTTTCTCTCTGTCAAATAAATAAATAAAATCTTTAAATAAATAAATAAATAAATGTGACTGAGGGAGACCAACACAAATAAGAATAATCATGTGAATAAAATTTGTGTGAACGAAAACATTAGGGAGGTATATAAGATAATGGTAATGGTAGTAGCAGCAATAAATGATAATAAAAATAATAAATAATTAGCCCTTAGTAAGTTGCTACGTGATTCCGGGAAATTTTCTTAAGAACCTTATCCTCATTAGAATTTTATAAGTGAGGGACGCCTGGGTGGCTCAGTCAGTTGAGCCAGGTCATGATCCCGGGCTCCTGGGATCTAGTCCCGCATCGGGCTCCTTGCCCAGCATGGAGCCTGCTTCTCCCTCTGCCTGCCACTCGATCTCTCTCGTGCTCTCTCTGACAAATAAATAAAATCTTTAAAAAAATTTTTTAAAGAATTTTATAAGTGATAATATTATTATTGATATCATCCCCATGTTATGATTGAGGAAATTGAAGCACAGAGAAATTAAATAACTCCTTGGAGATCACACAGCTCATACGTATTAAGTGGGGTAGACAAGAGTCAAACTTGGCATCCTGACTCCAGAACAACTTCACAGATGAGGAAACAATTGCTTCTGCTTGGGATATGACTGGGAATGGAACCGGAGAAATGTCCATGGGAGAGACCATATTTTGCTAATTCCTGAAGAAGACTATAGGAAGATGCAGAAAGAAAAAAAAAAAAAATTGAGCTTCCCAGGGAGGGGAGATAGGACATGCAAAGGCACAGAGGCATGAAAGAGTGCGTCACCATCAGGAACATGACTGCTTAGGGGTGGCGAGAGCTCATAGATAGGACATAAGCAAGGACAATGCAGAAAGACGGAGCAGAAGGGGTAGGCAGGGTTCCAAGCCTGTATCTGTCGCATTTAGGAGCATAGACTTTATTTTGCAGGTGCTGGTGGGCTGTGCCCATTCTGGGGTCCGGGAAGGGTCTCTGTCTAAAGCACTGGCCTTGCCTCCAAGCCTCTCCCTTTCTCATGTCTGCCCAGCTGCCGGTGACATTAGTTTCAGTACTTGACCAGTTTCCTTTTCTCTGTACTATGAATCGCCTTTTATTCTTTAAGGGTTTGTCGGATACAAGTCACAATCTCAAATACCTGCCCATTTTAAGCAAGCTGAGCTTTTACTTTTTTTTTTTTTAACTTTTACTTTAAATCAAAATGCATCGGGGTCTAGAGAACTAAGGCAGCTGCACTTGGAAAAAAAGAAAGTTTACTTTATAAAGCACCTTGAAAGTATAACAAATTCAAGACTTAATTAACAGAGCCCCTTGGGAGGAACAGCACTTAATGGCTACAAGAACTTAGAAAAGCAACGCAAGTTTCAGAAGGTGACTATAGGTGTGCCAGCCAAGGTTAAGGTCCCATCTACAGCTGCATGAACAACCCCAGTGCTCTTTTTACTGTCACGGTTGTCTCGTCCTTCTGGGCCCAGCAGCCCATCTCCAGAGTCTAAGATATGGACTCACTCCACTGGGCTTACTGTGTGTGGACCCATCGTGCCGGACTTCGGGGACTCCAATCACACCTCAAGTTGTGATTTCTACAGTCCTGGTCATCAGGCATCTCCGGATCGGTCTGATCAAACAAGTGATGCAGCTCACCAAACTCTAGCTAAAGCGAGGGAGGGAGAGGGGCCGTCCCCTGGTGGAGCAAGGGGGCAGGGAGCGGGAAGCAGTCTGCACAGGCACCGGCAGTTACCACGTGCTGGAAATGGACCCCACTGGCCCCGATGGAACACTGCTCCCTATCAGGGCAGACACTCCCACCACACCCCTGCCCCTCACCATGTCACTGGCGCCTTCGTGTGTTGGTTGAACTTCATGTGGGATGTGACTTCTGCCTTTGCCACTTTGGTTGGCATCCCCTGTGGGCGTGGGCATCCAGGAAAACATCTCTGTTCTCCATCTTCTGCTGGGAAATCGTCTTAACTCTTTGACGGAAAATCGGTATTGTTTACTGGGTTACTGAAGACTCTTTCCTGGGGAGAGCGGAAAGGCCATCCCGAGCAGTCAAATGGGCAGTCGGCTCACGGGTATGTGTGGGGGGTGCACGTGTGTCACACCTGAATAACAGGGGGTGAGGGGTCCGTATCCTTTGAGATGGTTTCAAACAGAAAGTTGACATAATCACTTTTGTGACTCACAGAAATTATTCTCATGGTCAGGAGAGGAGAATGAACGAGGCAGGAGCCTATTGGAAGTGACAAAAAAGATGCGACTATTCGGCTGGACAGAGAAAAACTTCCCATGAGCTATCACGTGGTTCCTTTCACCTAAAACCTGATTAAATCAGAGGAGCGAAGAACCATGAGAGACTGTGAACTCAGAACAAGGGACTGAGGGTTTTGGAGGGGAGGGGGTGGGGGGATGGGCGAGCCTGGTGGTGGGTATTGAGGAGGGCACGTATTGCATGGAGCACTGGGTGTGGTACATAAACAATGAATCTGTAACACTGAAAAAATAAAATAAAAGTGGGAAAAAAATAAAATTAAAATAAAATTTAAAAAATAAATAAATAAATCCATGAACCACAGGGGCCAGTCTCTAAGACATGCCTCGTGGAGGTCAACCTTCGAGAAACAACCTGAAGTCCACTCTTGACTTGTGTCAAACTGACGAAATTTTTTTCCTTTCTCCTCAACCTTTCCCTGGCTTCTTCTTCCAGAGCTTCTCACTTGCTAACAGTCCCTAGAAAAATCTTCCTCTCCATCCTCTTTTTATGCTCCTCCTCTTCCTGCCTTCCCTCTCCGTTCTCTCCCATGGATTTTTAGTGCAAAGAGTACCTTTTTTTTTTCTTGTTTGATTTGTTTATTTCTCAGGCATTCTAGATTCAGTGTCTCCACTAATTAAATGGCATAACCATTTAAAATAGTATTTTAAAGCAGAGGAAAACAAATATATCTATGTCAAATCGTGTAAAGCAAAAACAGCCTTTTTGGAAACAGACTGGGAGGTGGATGGTATAGATTCTCTACAGCAGAAGAAAAGTTTGAACTCGCTCAAGTTAATAATTGTTATTCAAGCACACATCCTTACTGAACCAAGTGCTAACTGAACAGCAGAAAAAGCAAATGCTGCAGGAACACTGAAGGGAAGCTATCAATGTAACCTAAAATATGTAGAGACTTATTTACACTTGAATCAAATCTTGTGCTCCTATTACATACACAAAATATAGTTACTTTCTGTTGGCCTGAATGCTCAAATAGCAAATAATTCTTCATTTTTTGTGCTGGATTGTAAGCGTAAATTGTCCTGGTAATAGAGAGCACACATTTATTTTCATAGATCGCTTCCATTATTAAAGCTAAATAAAAAAATATATATTTATACACATTTTTGGCATGCAGGATTTTAATTTCTATTCACAAGAGGTAACTAGAATCATCTCTATTTGCAGATAAAGAAATTGAGGTTCTGTTAAGTTCACTGGATGAGAAAAGCAACAGAGTTAAGATAGCAGCCTGGGTCTTCTAAAAGCAGACTGCGAGCTCTGGGGACTCAAAGAACTTCACGCGGTTTCCCTACAAGCCATTCCCGGAGCCTTGATTCACACGCAAGAGAAGCATTCATTAAGTACCAACCACATGGCATCAGCAACAGCAGCGGGCTTTCGGTGGACGCTCTGCACAAAGGCAGTAGGACACCTGATCGGGCCTAGGACGTATAACTTACACTGTCATCCTTTTAAGCATCCTTTCGGTCTCTCTGTTATAATGGCACCAAGGGCCCCTACAATTACAACCTTTGCTATCAAGCATGGGAAGAGATTGTGCGGCTTTGCTCAAATTCTACAGAATTCCTGGGAGAAACAGAAAAGTGAGCAATGCTCATACTGCCTAGTCCTCGGAAGATTTACAAATAAATAATCTTACTGGCTCCAGTGGCCGCCGGATGCAGCCCAGACCTTACTACTGTCTGTTCTTTTATTCAACATTTGCAAAAGCTTGGGTAGTTTTAATAAGGAACAAAACATGTTGCATTCAAAAACTCACTTCAGGACATGCTGAATAAATAGAGAACAGACTGCTTTACATATTCAGAGCTAAGCTGGAACACAAAACTCACAAGAAGTTTGTCAAATGCATCATCAATTTGTCTGTGGTGAGCAGCAGAACACTGAGGACAGGAAGTAATTTTTCAATTAACAGGTCACACAATACATGCCTGAGCCTTCTTAGCAATAATCACTCACAAATAATACTATTTGCCTTAATGGGCCAGATGTCTTTAGAGCCTATTTGGAACCAAAGTTACTGTATCTCAATGCGACCACATCCCCAGGAGTGAAAATGTCACTGCAGTCAATGTCCTCACCCACACAGGCACTCAGCTAGTGATACCCACACCCATGGAAGCTGGGCTTGGAAGGGCAAGGACTCTAGGAGCTCACCCGAAGGAAATAATGCTGGGATGAAGAAAGGGGAAGATAGGGGGCAGGAAGAGTTGAAGAAAGAGAGTAAATACTTTGATTCTAAGCCTCATTCCCTAAACATCACTCAGTAATGGATTAACAGAGGCAAAGGAGTTATAAAAACAATTCCAAATATACCAAAATGTCAACATCGCCCTTTTTGAGCCCCTCCTCTGCCTCGATTCCCAGAGCAACGTAAAACCCCCCATACCACCACCCACTTCTCCTCACTGATTTCATAGGGTATGTCAATCCAAGATCATCTTTAAAGAAAAAAAAAATGTATAAACTCCTTGTAGGGTGGCCAGGCCAAAATGATCAAGTCCATGATGGATGTGGCCTGGCATGCCTCTGCAAGTTTCCTTGGTGCCTCAAGGTGAGCCAAGCACTAGTTTATGGACAAAACTTCTTCCTTTCAAACCTCATCTCTGCTTTAGGAATAGGGCTGGGCTTTCTAAAAGAATGAGTGCTGTTAGAGCCTAGTAAGAATTTGAATAATTAGAAAAAAAGATCGTTCGACTTTATAAGGCAACATTATGGACTGCACTTCATTCCTTTCATTCCAAGACCTCGAGATAAAGTTCTCTATTTGTCTGGTCAGTGTAGGACTGTTGAGAATGTGCAGAGAGAAAGAAAGAAAGAGAATGGGCCAGAGCATTCATTGTCCCCGTCCTCCTACCCTGAGGGACCCACTGTCCATTCTCAACTGTCTTATGTGTTTGATACCATACTTTGCTAAACAACGTGCTTATATGGCTACTTCCAGATTATTGGTCAATTTTAGACATTATCCATTGACTTATCACCATGGAGAATGAAACACTCTTCAAACCAGCACCATATGCACCTACACACATCCCCCCTTCTCCCTACCCTCCTAATACATTTGATCACACTTTCTGGTAAATTAATATTCAATACTTAGATTAGTATAACCACGGGAATATTACTCACAGCTGAGATGTAGGTGCACCAAGAACCCGTTTCCTTTCTTGCAGAACTTTGCATTTTTCCTGGAAAAAAATAATTGCTTAGGTTTTTTTTTAATATGTCTTAGCTTTTATATACCTATCATACAATTTTCTCCAAGTACTCCAACTGTGACGTGACAGTCCTCCCAATGTTATCAAGGTCTGTCAGTTTCCTTCCACACATACAGACACCCTTTGGAGATCTCCCTCCAGAAGGTCTAACTCTGCTCCATTCAGGGCTGGCTGCTTGCCTGCTGCCTGATGAGCATCTTGGAATCTCCCTACATCGACGTTCTCAAAATGCCCTTCTTCTCTGCTAGTAGAATCCTCTTTCCTGGGTCATATATGTCTTTTTGTCACCCTTGTTGACTCTCATTTCTATGAGGCGTGTCTGTCAGTAGCTCCCCAACAAAGGGTACATAGGCATTAAACATATAAGGCCTTGCATGTTTAAAATTATTGTTATTTTGCCCTCACACATACTGATACTTTGGCTGGATATAGAATTATGGAAATAATGTCTTCTCAAAATTTTGGAGTTATTACCATATCATCTTCTGGGTTCCCATTACTTTTGAAGAAGTAACAATTTTGATTCTTGTTCCTTTACATGTAAATTGCTTTTTCTTTTTTTTCTGGAAACTTTAGCTGTTTCTGAGACAATGATTTGCCTCAATATGGGTTTTTCTGAACATCAGGCTGGGCATTATGTGGTCTTTTCAATATGGAAATATATTTTGTCTTTCTAATCTTTTGTCAATTTTTTCTTTCATAATTTCTTCTCCTCTATTTCTCTTGTTTTTTTTTTTTTAGAATGTCTATGCTATAGATGGTGGAGACCCCAAACCAGTTCCCTCAGCATCTCATTTTTCTCTCTTATTTTTCAACCTTTTATTCAATTTCCCAAGACGTCTCCCTGAGTTAATCTTCCATACTTCACACTGAATGGTGAAGAATTCACCCACCAAATTTTTCATTTCCTTTATCAAAAAACACTACATAAAAGTCATAAAAATTCTACCCAGAAGTTACATGTAAAAGCAATTGCCAAGTTTTGCATTCAATCAAGAAAATAATTACAAAGCTATGTTCCAAAAAGGAGTATTTCCAGCAATAATTGATTAGTCTGTCATCATCAGAGAAAGTTTTGATGCAGTAATTGAATTTTCTAGATCACTGACTTTAAAAACCAACTTAAAAAAAAGAAAGAAAAATGAAGACACGTATGTTGACCTAAAACCCATTTATTCAAAAATGTTTCTATAGGTAAAGTATACTAGGTATCCTAAAGACTAGAAACTACAGTGAATTTATTTATATAAAACACTATTCTAATAGGTAACTTAGTAAATATGGAAATCGATACATAGTCTTCACCCAGTAGACCCTGAGTCCAAAATGATACAGGAAAAGTCTATTGTTTTTATTCTTGCTTAAATATAAATGTACCATATGCACCATTACTCTAATTTTCCCTTAGTGCAGGAACATTCATATTTTTTCATCCATTCTGTCAGTCAGTCTGTAAACCAACCTTTGTATGTCAGGTGCGCACCCGGCTGTGAAAATACAAATTTGGGTAAGAAATGGCGCCTGCCTCCATGGATCTCACACGGTTTGGAGGGTAAGAGGCTAGTGCTACTCCACCTAACTTTGGCCAAGAGGGACTTCAGACAGAAGCCTCCCTAACCCAAGGTCAGACTCCAAAGTGTGTGTCGCTTTGTTTCTGTGGCAAGCGATGGAGTAAGAGGTACATGGCTCTGCTGTTCAGGAAGGTAGGGTGGTGGACCCCTACTTCGTATGCACAGGAACCTTTCTGTGCACAAACTTGAAGGCAGGAGAGAAGGTAGAGGCCTGCCTGCCCCTGGGCCAGGGGAAGGATCAGAAATTACGTCACCTTCAGAAAACAGCTCTCATCCTAAACCTAGGTATTCGTTTGAGCTTCCTTCGAGCACTTGTGTGTGTCCTTGGGGGACACGTCAGTGTGCATCTGAACACAGATGTGTGTCCACAAGCTGTCCTCAGGCGGCCGGAAGCCCGTATCTTCGCCTCGCACTAGCAGAGCCCTCCCAGCAGACCTGGTTTGCCAAGATCTTCCCTCCTTCACAGACCAAATTGGGAAATGAACTGTTATGGATCCCGTTGTCCCATGGGTGGCCTGTGTTATGGGCTGTACGTCTGTGTGCCCCCCAAAATTCGTATGTTGAAGTCCCAACCCCCCTGGAATTGTATTAGAAGCTAATTAGGTTTTGATAAGGGTGGAGCCCCTAGGATGCGATGAGTTTCCTTCTAAAAGTGATGCTAGCGCTTGCTCTCTTTGCCATGTGAGGACCCAACAAGAAGAAGGCTCTCAGCAAACCAAGAAGTGGGCTCTCGCCAGACACTGAATCTGCCGACACCTTGATCTTGGGCTTCTCAGGTTCCAGAATGATGAGAAATAAATGTTTGTCATCTAAGGCCCCCTATCTATGGTATTTTGTTGTAGCAGCCGGAACCGAGTGAGACTGGAGGGATCCGCAGGAGACATACTTGAACAAAGCCAACTTCCATGAGCAAAAGATGGTAATTTCCTTAAAGAGGGGAGAGATACATCCTAGAAAGGGTCAGAGAAGGGCTCTCTCTGTGAAAAAGGAAATGAGATAGAAAAGCAAGACAAAGCCTGGGGTGCTTCATGAGGGGAGCCCTGTGAAGGATTAACCTTTTTATTTCCCCATTGGGTGATGGAAGCAGTGATATTTAACATCTAGATTTAATATTTCTCGCTATGACCTTGTTACCCCAAATATTTAGTAAGACCCATTACACTATCACTTTATATTGGCGGTGCTCTGAGATACGAAGAAGCAAAAGTGTCTTGCCCACTGGAGCCTGCACGCTGGAGGCAGTCAGGTAGTGAGGGGGAAAGAGATCTAAGAGGTCTGAGAGCCGAAGCAAGAAATAGCGCGTCAGATCCCCAGAGCACAAAACTCCATGTTTTGGTAATTCACACAGGATTATGTGACTGCTTTTTAAAAAGAAAAAAAAATAAGACTATCATTAATTCAAACTTGGACCATTATAATATGCAGGCAGACAAATGTAGTGGAAAGATTATGAGTTTTAGAGTCAAATGATGTGAGTTCAAGTCCAGGCTCTGCCATTTATATCGGCCACAACCTCTCTGAACCTCCTGTATAAGATGGGATCATAATCTCAGCCATATCTCTTCCCCAGGATTTTTGAGAGAATCACATAGGAGAGTAAATGTTTAAAAAAAAAAAAAAAAAAGTTTCACAAGTTGTAAAGTGCTCCACGCATTTGCATGTAGAGCTGGGGAGGGGGCAGGGCACGCACATTGAGCATCCCCTTGGGTCTGCCTTGTACCATCCAGCATCCCCAGGACCAGTGATGGGCAGGCCGGGTGGGCATTGCTGACTCCACCATCCAGCTCAGCTCACATCTCAGTGGACTGGGATGACTCAGTGCGCAGCTGAAGCATTTCAAATGCACATCCATCTCCAAACCCAATCTGAACTGGCCACCTAATCCTTTTGTTATCTTTCAGTTTGGAGCATGCTACGAATGGCAATTACGAAATTTTAAAAGATTCACTGGCACCATTAGAATGAAATTCATCTTCAGAACAAAGACGACTTGCTTGCTTTTGCATACAAATAAAACCTGCACAAAAGCCTGGGATAAATTCCATTTTCCTCTTTGGCAGAGTTTCTGTCCTCTAGAAATAAAAGTAATTTTGAGAGGCAACATGCTTTGCAACTTTATCCTTCTTCGTTGGAAACAGCCTGAGCACCGTGAGGGGGATATATGGGGAAATGCCGTACGGAGAATTCGTCGTATTTGTCAAAATAATAACAGTCGTTCTCTCAATGCCTACTATGTACTTGGTGCTCTTTCTGGCAGGTCATTCAATTCGGACCATAATTCTATAAAAAGAAACGTCATCCCCACTTCATAGAAAAGACTGAGATGTGAGAAGTGAGTCATTTATCCAAGGAAACCCAATGCTGAGACAGAGTCACACCCAAGGGGTAACTTCAAAATGTACATGCACCCTTCCCTTGAGAAGAAAGGAGGGAAGGCCTTGGCATCCCCACCCTAGTATGCTGGGACCATGAACCCTAAAGCATCAGAAGGTGGTGAGGTTTGCTCTAAAGCCTCCAGCACCAGCCAACTTGTCAGAAATGGCAAATGAGCCTTCTTTCTATATGACTTCCATGCCCAGGACAACATTCTAGGGCTGGGATGGGAACAACAGAAAGGTGCTCTGATTTTTAGAACAGAAATGAGGTGTCTGCACTGACAGAAGGGCACCCCAGTATTTTTCCCCATAGGCATGGTCTCAGCAAGGGGGCAGAGATGGCCAAGTTGATTTCCCTCTGCTGGGTAGTGTGCTGAGGAAAAAGAGCTCTGGATTTGGGGTCAAGTCCCAGCTCCAACATTTATTAGCCTGGTGACCTTCAGAAAAGTGCACAAGCTCTCTATCTTAATAGGGTTCCTGGGGGAATAAATCAGCTTTAACTTGGTATCTAGTTCCTGCCAGTGGTAGAGGTAGGAGGTCCCATGGAGAGGCACCCTCACCATGACTGGGTTGGGCCCACTCTGCCTCTGCGTTGACTCCAGAAGCTGGCAGCAGAGAGAGCATCCCCAGACCCCGTTAATTCACCCCATGTCCACAAAATCAAGGGTTTAATATTTTGAGGAGGTATCACTGAAGTTCAAAGCCAAGTTCTGGCAAAATAATTCAGAACAGCAAATGGAAAGCAGCTAATCTCTGTTTTACTCTAAGGCATAAATTAGAAATTATAAAAAATGTTAGGAGATGCCAAGGGATCTTAAGGACACTCGAATTCATTTGCCAACTTTACAGTCTTTCAAACAAATAAGAGGACTGCATTTTTGAGCAAGTTGTTCGGGGAAAGAGGACCGACTCCCCATCATAAGTATTTCATAGTGTTCTCTTTGCAGGACCAAAAACGCCACATCAAGTGAGGGTTGCATATGGCCTGAATAGTTCAAGGTGTTTGAATTTACAATACAAATAACCAGTGACTGAGAAAGGACAGTCAGCCTCTCACACGTATGAGACGTGACTTTAAAATAATGAAACTGTTTCTAAGGACATCTTTCACTGACTTATCTAAATGTTAGCAGCAGTCTGGGCAGGTAGGTTACCTTCTCTTCCTCCCCGACAGGGGCTCACCGCTCCTCAGAGTCTCTGCAAGCACGTGGCTGAGGGCTGTCGGCACACCTTCCCCTCTTCTATCACGGATGAGACAAGGTTGGCCCTGGCCCCTTCTCCAGAAGGCACTGGGCCTGCGGAGGAGGCCCGTGGGTGGCTACGGCCCTTTACAGCTGGTCCAGGCCTGACCCCGCGCCCCACATAAGGTCATGAAAACTCTGCTTTCTTGTTATTTTAACGTTCTCCTTCGATGTCATTCTCGATGTACAGAAATAGTACAGGATAGTACTCTTCCCCCAGCTTGCCCTCCTGTTAACATCTTGCATAACCACAGTAAAATTATGAAATTCTAAAGCCAGGAAATTCACATTATACAATGCTATTAGCTAAACTACAGACATACTTTGCAATTGCAAGCAGTGCATATGTATTTTCACATTGTCGAGATGTCGTGAAGGTAGATTCCCGAAGTGACAGGGCCGGATCAAAAAGTAAGTGCATATAGAGTTCTGTGAGGGGGACCAAAAGTCTCTCCAGATGCGTTGAAGCACTCTGCATCTCCCCCCACCATGTATAATGGTACCTGTTTGCCCACAGATTCGCCAGCAGGCTGGGTTCTTTTTAGTCTCTGCAAATCTGGTGAGTGAGAAACGGTATCCGTGATATTTTCATTTTGATTTCTCTAATTATGAGTAATTTGAACATTTTTCATATGTTTGAAGACCATCTGCTTTGTTTTTATTGCTAACCCAAGGAAAGGCATGGGAGACACATGCATGTAGTCAAAGGGTTCATCCATCCCGGCTGAGTGTGGGCGGAGAATAAAGCTCACGGATTCTCTGGTCCCAAAGCCGTGGCCACAGGCAGCCACTGTCCCTCTGTCGACTCTCTGTTTCAGTGCCCTGGGAAGGTCCCACTCAGCTAACAGATATCAGGAGTCACCCTCTCCCCAAGAAACGAACCTATGAGAAGATCATGGGTTTGGGGTCAGTGGAACCTGGTACTTCTTCCAGGCTATGTGGTTTTGGGCAAATTATTTCACCTGTCTGGGTCTCAGTTTCCTTATTTTAAAAAATGAGAATAGATGAACTCTATCAACTTTGTGACAGCTGTCACAAAAACTAAATAAGTCAATGGATACAAAGCTTCTCCCCCATGGCTGGCAAGCGAGAGAACTTTGGTAAATGTTAGTTTTCCTGAGTTTCTTTCGCCTCCTACCCAAGTCATGAAATAGCCCTTCATTTACTGTAATGCCCTCTTGCCTTCAAACACCTGAGAAGGATGGGTGTCCAGTGAAGTGACTTGAACCCAGACCTTATTTTTTGACCTTGACCACGGAGCAGCAGAACAAGGTGACTCTCTGATACTAGAATTTAGATGCTGTATCATCAGATCAGGAAGGTAATTGAAGTGGGTTGGGGACAGGATTGCCAGGCTCAGCAAATAAAAATACAAATTATAAATAATAAATTTGAATTTCACACTCTTGGTGTAAAAGATACTCATGTAGGAGCCTCTCTTAAATTTAGAAACCTCATCATATTATTTCAATCACATTCCTAAGATACAGAGATTTGCTAAGACTGAGGTTACAAGATAAAATACAGGACACTCAAATATGAATTTCAGATAAACAATGAAATTTTTTTCATATAAGTAAATCCTACATATTGCATGGGGCATACTTACACTAAAAATTATTTCTCGTTGACCTGAAATTCCAATATTGAATGGGACATACTTCTACCAAAAAAATTATTAGTTATCTGAAGCTCAAATTTAACTGGGAATCCTGTATATTATCTGGCAACCCTAGTAGGAGAACTTTCAATCTCTGAAAATCACATAAAAGGTGACTGTCCCTCCATTGTCCGCAATGAAACAGAATAGAGAGAAACTTCCATGGATAAAACACCTGGGAGTTGTATCCCTTAGGATGTGCTGGTTGCAAATGGCAGAAACCCAACTCAAGCTGGCACACACAAAAGGTGGACGGTATTGCCCCATATAGTCAAAAATGTAAGGGACCCCGCTGACTTCCATGCGCCAACATGAAGAGGTCCGATGGTGTCGTGAAGAATCTTTTGTTCTCCATCTCGCAACTTTGCTTTTCTATGTTTGGGCTTCATTCTCAGACAAGCCTTCCCCACGTGGTGGCGAAGCCAGCAAGCAGCGGTTTTAGCCCCCATTATCCTTACAACGAATTATCCTACAAAGGGAAGGAGAGCTGCCTCTCTCCCAGTTGCTTCTGCAAGAGGTTCATGGAGGACTCTTGAAGGGCTTGGGTCTTGCCCCCTCCTGTCACTCCAGGTGGAAGCATTAGCCCCAGCAGAGGCACATGAATGGGTTTCCCAGAGGAGAGATGGGCTTTGCCACCAAAGGAGCCTGGGAGAGGGAAATGTATGGAGTATAACAGAAGCTCCAGTGACTACATCACTCGCTGAAAATTCATTAATCAGTCAAACCTCCAATACCAGAGGAAGAGAGAGAGAGGGATTCTTGCTGCTCCCAGTGCAAGAATAACAGGAGGAAGGGCTGGAAGCAGGGATATAATGGGTGACTGACAACTACGATTGTCTAAATAAAACAGCTCATTCTCATAGGAGGTCAGGGAGAATAGCGAAACAATGAAAGCAATGTTTGCCACTCTATTTGTCTACCTTACGTAAGGTGAAATCCGTGAGGGGAAAACCTCCATAAATGATTAGGCATAACAGAAAACAAAGTGGTCTCAGGGTCCACCATGGACACTAACTGGAACCATCATACAGAAAAGGGGACTAAAATCAGATTGAAAACCCCAAGTGAGAAAGCATCACAGCCCTGTCCACACGGCCCCCTAAGATGCCCTCATTCCCACAAACAGCCGGCTTCAGAAAACCTGCCTTCTCGTCATCTGGTAGCCATGTCTTAGGGAGATTTTTCTGAGTGGAAGAGTTTGATAATTATTAAATGTTGCAAGCTTGAAACTATTTGCTTTAGTGGAAAAAACATTTCCGGTGACCAATCAGCCCTGAAATTAAACAAATGTCTTACTATAATGGCTAGACATGGGGGCCAGGAACGGAGAGAAGGGAATGCCTTCCATCTTTATATATACATATATACATATATATATACATATAACACTATTATAGTGTTTATTATATATATAAATAATATATAAATAATATGTAAAGTATAAATAATTTTATATACAAATAATATATAAAATATAAATATATATAATAAACACTTATATATAAAGTGCACTTTACCACTGATACAGTTTTGTTTTTTAAGTAGGCTCCACAGCCAATGTGGAGCCCAATGCAGGGCCTGAACTCATGACCTTGAGATCAAGACCTGAGCTGAGATCTAGAGTCAGATGCTTAACTGACTGAGCCACCTAGGCACCCCAGGAATTCCTTCCACCTTGAAGGAAGTAGAAATTGGAATTTATGGTAGAATCCAGATGAACTCTGGTCTGCAGAAACCCCTCTCGAGAGAGCAGGAAAGATGCCTGTGGCTCTTTTGATGGGAGCATTGCACAAAGAGGGAAAGTGTGGTCCAAAACCCCAGGTGAGTGCTCAGAAAAACATGGGGACTCTCAGGGCCACCCCTGGTCTGCACCGCAGTCCTTTCAAGTCTTCTGTGACATCCCTGACAACGAGAACATTTTGTCTCTTATGACATTTGGACCAATGTGATCTCTAATACCAGGCCAAGAGTAAGGAAATATATGAAAACATCACATGGGGAACATCATACTTTATAGTCAGAAGAATTATTAGTGTGCTTATAAAATTATGTAATAGAGGAAAACTTGGGTGAAATCATATTTCAAGTTATCTCAGGAAAGCATTATTCAAGGAAACTGCTATCCCTTTTAAAGCTTGAATTCGTACATAAAGGACAAAATTGCCTCCCTCTTACTTGTGTTTTTCTAGAGATCCCATTTCACTTTTCCTGGGTCCTAGAGCAACTACCTTCACTCTAAATTTAAGACTGAAAACAGAGGAAAGAAACCCAGAAAAACTCAAACTAAGGAAATGTTGACCAGAGACCAGTAGCAAATGATTCTGGAATCAATATTTTATTTCAGTAAATCCTGGGGAACCCCATGAGGCCCAGCCTCTGCGTGGAGTCCCATTCAAAGGAAATATAAGCTGTACCTTTGCAGTATTAAAGAAAAATGTTGGTGTTTCAAGTGGGGCATGAGTGCAGGGGATTTTACATATCTGGGTACCCAAAAGCATCCCAGACATATCTTCAGACAATGTTTCCTATCTTCCGCTCTCACACAAGCAGGTTTCACACCACCTTGCTCTCTTCCTCTAGGCCCTTCTTCCTTCACATGCGTGACACTCATTACCCTGGGTGCCTGGCCTGCACTCATTCCCGGGCCTCCTGTCCCCAACACTTGGTCACGTTCTTCCAATCCAGGAGAGCTGAAGGACCCAGAAGGGTCACACCTCCTCCCTCTACCTTTACTCCCCCACTGGGAAGCCACTTTGTAGTGTCTTCTTCTCTTGCTCCGTTCACCTTGGGAGAGACCCTTAGGGAGCATTTCCCCCTCATTACAACTCATGCTTCTGCTTTATCTTCCCAGAAGAAAACAATGCAAAGGAAATCGAGAGATAAAATTTCCACCAAGAAAATTCACAAAGATTTCCCTCAAAAAAAATTGGGGAGAGAGAAGGACAAGGCTAAATAGCCCAGGTAAAAGAAATATAGAATATCTTTGTAGAACAGAAATTCCTTTTGGCCCACCCAGGATAGAGAGTGGTTGGGCAGAGAGCAGAAAAATCTGCCATGTTGTTCTTCTCTGAATGGGAGAATGGCAGGGTAGGCTTAGGAGATGGTACTTTGTTCAAAAAGTGATGTGGTTGGCTTGTACACCGATGGTCATAGCAGCATTATTCACGGTAGCCAAAAGGCAAAAGCCACCCCCCCAAGTGTCCGTCAACAGATGAATGGAGAAACAAAATGTGGTCTCTCCAGACAATGGAATAGTATTCAACCTTAAAGGGGAAGGACGTCCTGTTACAGGAAACAACACCCATGAACCTCGAGGACATTATGCTAAGTGAAATAAGCCAGTCAATCACAAAAAGACAAACTACTGCATGATTCCACTTATGTGAGGTACCTAGAGTATCAAAGTCATAGAGACAGAAGGCAGAATGGTGGTCACCAAGGGCTGGAGAAAGAAAAAATGGGGAGCGTTGCTCAATGGGTACAGAGTTTCAGTTTTGCAAGATAAGAGTTCTGGAGATTGGTTGTACAATGCGAAAATACCTAACACGACCGAACTGTACACTTAGACATGGTTAAGGTGGTGAATTTTGTGGTATGTGTACTTTTAACACAATTTAAATTTTTTTTTAATTTACTTTTTAAAAATGACATGGCTGAGAAGACCAAAAGATTATGACAATATAACCAATTCCTATTGGATGGGGGAGAAGGTAGAGGTGGACAGACAGATGATGAGGCTGATAGGAAAGTGCAGGGGGAAGGGCAACAGGGGTGCAGTCCCCAAGGAGGCACTGCCTCCCCATGCCCCTGCCCAGCCACTGAGAAGAAGCCTCTATTCCTCTCGAGCCCAGAGACAGCAGGCTTGGTAGCACCTTGCTCTGGGGCACGCAGGCTGGCCTGCTGACCAGAGCCACAGCAGAAATGAAGACGGCTCCTACCTGTGACCCACTGTCCTCCTGAGAGACAGGGAGGCAGCGCGTGTCTGTGAGGCAGATCTTAGGACGCCTCAGTCCCTCAGCCACTCAGACAGGGACCCCAGTGCTGCAGCATTTCATTCTCCTGGCATCGCTGGGGTTCGAGATCTACCTGGTTATGTGACCGATTCCCACAGAGAGAGACTGGAACAGAAATAGAAAAGGAAACCTTTCTGGACACTAAACCACACTAGACTCCAGGCCCTCTCTGCAGGTAGCGGAAAGCAGGTGGACACAGGGGCCCCATGCTAAGGTCACTGCAAGTCTGGGCTGTGAGTCAATCTAAAAGATGAGAACTTTTATAACAAGATCCCACTTGACCTCTGAAAACCACCTGCATATTGTTTATTCCTAAATATTTGAGCCCGTTGAGAACAGCTGAATAAGATTGCTGCATATTCTATTTATATGTCCTCACCTCCTTTCTCCATCTATTCTTACCACTCTCACTATCACTCCACCTGTTCTCCACAGAGCTGCCAAAGAGAGCTTTCTAGAATACAAATCTCACGAGGTTATTCCCTGCTTAAAGCTCCCTCAAAGACTCCCCATTGGACATGGGATAAATTCCAAGCTCATCAGCCCAGGTCACAATTCAACATACTGCCTTCAGTCCTGCATTGCCTTTGACCAAAATTTTCTCAGCCTGGAACATTCTCCCATCTTCCCCAATGCCCAGCCATCCTCACCTAATAAACAATGACACATCCATTCAGTTAGCATAAGGGAGCCTCCTCTGGGAAGTTGCCCTTGGTCCCGTCTACCCAGGTGGGATTGGATTCCTCCAACTGCTCCTGATTCCTATCTTGCCCAGTACACCCGCCAAAGAACTGGATTGACATGTAGGAGTGCTCAATGTTTTTTTAATTAATTTACTAATTAATGAAGGAAATGAATATAAGCAGAGGGGAAGGGAACAGCAGGACTGAGTATTTTGGCCTTGCTCAGTCCTCTGCTCTACACCATTCCAACTAAAAGAGCCCCTCTGCCTGTGTGTCAGAATTCCCCGCTGGTGATGAAGGCAAATTTGGTTTTGCTAGTCTACGTGCAGTTGATGAGGTCACAGAGGCATATCTGCTTGTCACTGTGATCCAGCTCATGGAGACAGCATCAGCTCTGATCTGACTACTCAGGGTGGCAGAACTGAGAACCAGGAAGCCCCTCTATCCTTCTCACCCCCATCCAAGCTTGCATGTGCAGTCCCTATGAGTAAAAGTTTAGCAAAGGCAATTGACATCTGTTGCATCTCAAACACTTTATGGAGTGATGTGGGATATAAATAAAGATGCATCCAAACTAGAAACACCAAAATAGCTATGTTTCCCAAACATGACAAAATCATGCCCGTTGTCTTCCAGCAATGAGCTTGAGTCCACCAAGGGAGCCCAGCCCAACCTCCCTCAAGATACTGATTTGTTCCCATCCCCACCTAAGAACCTGGGTAGCAACTGAAGTTTGACCAATGATGTTCTCAGGGTAAAATACTGCCTTCAAGAAGCTTAAAATCTAGTGAGGGAAGCCATCACTAAACAAATAATTGGCAATACAAGATCATTTATATATTATTATATAATAATACAAGATAATACAAGAGAAATTTTCATTATGTTCTGCTCAGTCTCCATACCCTCATTTTATAGACGAAACTAAAAATTTCAAAGTAATTTGCCCCAGGGTCACACAATCATTTGCAGTTCCGTTGCTGGAATGAAATTTGTTAGCACGGGGAATTTGTGTACACTTACAAAGTTTAAAAAAAAAAGTTATATTAAAAGTTAACATAAACTAAATTTAAAAAATGAAACATTAAGGTATATACTATTTATAGACAACTTTCTATACTTTGAGTTTCAGAAGCAAAATGCCAAAATCTTAGTTTCAACTACATTTTCTTGACCATCTCTATTTACAAAAAAATCCCCTAACATGTCTCTTGCTAGTGGAGTCTCTAGCAAACTAGCACCTTCATATCAGCCGAGACTGGCCGTGCGGTCATTTGCACACAAACGGGTACTTGTATCAGTCCGCTTGGGCTGCTGTAACAAAACACTACGGACTGGGCAGCTTGGACAACAGATATTTTTTTCTCACAGTTCTGAAAGTCCAAGATCAAAGTCCTGGCAGATTCTGTTCTGGGTGAGAACTGTCTTCCTAGACTGCAGGGGGCCACCCTCCTGCTGTGACCACAGGCCAGAGAGAGAGAGTGAAAACTCTCTGCTATCTTCTTAGAAGGGCACCAATCATGTCATGGGGGCCCCACCCTTGTGACCTCATCTAAACTTTTCAAAGGCCCCACCTCCAAAAAATGCCACATTCTTGGGGATTAGGGTTTCACATTACGAATCTTGGAGGAACACAAACATTCAGTCCATAAAGTACTCACTACATTTAATCCACAAAGTGGCCAAAACTATCTGTGTCATCAAAGAAAGTTCTGATCCTCTCGAAGAGACAAGAACCACCATAGCAATTTTGGTTCTTTAAAATTCTTTCAGCTGAGGGGCACCTGGGTGTCACAGTTAAACATCTGCCTTCAGCTTGGGTCATGGTCTCGGGGTCCTGGGATTGAGCCCCACGTCAGGGATCCCCACTCTGTGGGAAGCCTGCTTCTCCCTCTCTCTGTGCCTCTGCTCCCTCTACTTGTGCTCTCTCTCTCTGTGTGTCAAATAAATAAAACAAGATCTTTTAAAAAATCATTATAAAAAAATGCTTTCAACTGAGATTGTAAAAGGGGAGAAAAAATTTTTTTGAAAGAAACGCATGATTAACCTGAGTCCAAAAGCCCAGCTGCTGGAGTGAGCCGGCAAGTGGCCTTGGGAGGTCAGCACCGCTGCCCCAGTCCTATCCACCCACGGCTTGGTGTTCTGCTCCTCCTTCGGATCTGTGAGTCTCCCCAGTGTTTTCTAATGAATCCCTGCCTTTGGTTTAAGTTAGCTAGAAATTGTTTCTGCTATTTATAACCCAAGGAGTCTTAATAGACACGGGGAGTTCTAATTCAAGTTAACAAGGCTACAGAACCTAAAGAAGTCAGCAGAACTATGAAAAAGAAGCAAAACAGAAATGTGCTCCTGTCCCAACGATATCGAGTTCAAGTTCTTGCTTTTCCTTGAGAAGTTCTGTTATTAGGAGTATTCCTTTTTGAGCCTCAATTTCCCCATTTGTAAAATGCTAAATGGTCTCCAGAATGCCTTTCGATTCTGACAGCCTCTGAATTTTGGGGAGCCCAGAATGACCCAATGTACATTTCTGTATAAAGTCTCTGTATGGACTGTTCCCCCAATAGCCTGCAACACTGGCAAGACTCAGGGCCAATCCCAAGATTCCACCAGAAACACAGCACCGTGAAGCAGTCCAGGTATTGTCCTTTGTTTGTGAACCAAAATGGCGGTTTCCTTGAGGCATGCCTCTTCCTGTTGACCCATTTAATAAGACACCCATCTAACTGCAAAGACCTTGAAGATTCATCTTGAACTTCAGTGAAGGCTTTGCAGGGACTGAGAGGAGTTACTCCAAGGTAACACACAGGACGATGTCTTTAAAATCTTTGAACATAGCCTTCCCCCAGATTGGATCATCCAGAATAGCTAGTGGATCTTTCACTCTCCATACAGAACCCTCACCACCAAATGCCCCCCAGTCTCTACCTTTCTGCGTGACACCCCCATCCCCAGCCTGGGACTCCACTGGTCCCACCAAATCCTTCCATATGGTTAGGATTTTCCCCAGCATGCCCTACATCTTTTGTTATCTACTTGCTGCTCTGACATTCTTGCAAGATGAGGCTTCCTAGAATTTTGGTGAATAGATTGCACTTTTATTCAAAAAATATTTACTGGGCTTCTCCCAACCCACTGTATCTGCATAACTCGGAGGAAGGGATGCCACAGGGATGCAAATGCATTTCACACTCATATCCCAGCCCCATTCCACGGTTCAGTTCTACAGTTTAATGATTAAAAAATAATAATTAGTTTTAAAACCCTAGTCCAGTTGGCAGCTGAAAGTGGTCTCATTTAACCCAGGCTGCAATGTGATCGTTGCTGGGCCACTGCCATCAAAGGCTTAGGGCAAACAGGAAGCTGCCTCAGGCAGAGCTCCCCAAGGCCAAAGAGAAAGGAGGCGGCCATCCCTCTCCCAGACACTGTCACTCCTGGAGGGGGGCCCGATTCCTGGGGGTAAAGATCTGAGGGCACTGCTAACAGGGCAACCTCCTGGCTTGTGCAGTCTGATGGTCGGGGGCCAGTGCCCAGGGAGGAATCGCAGGAAACAGCCTTATGTGGCAGCAAAACAGCTTCCTCAGGAGGAAGCACGTTAACTCATTGCATAAATTTCCTTGATCTGAGGAAGAAATGGGGCTCACATGACTGAACAGTCAGGTTCCTCCCCTCAGAGAGGTAAATTTAATTATTCCAACACAAATTGATTGACTCTTTGTAGAGTGACCCGTAGCCTCCTCTGTTCTTGATGGTTATCGGGCATACTAACAAGCTGCCATCAGCCCCGAGCCTCTCAACCAGTATCTCCACATGGCACTTTCTCCTCCCTTCCCATTCTCCACACTGTAGGACAAAAATGAAAGAAACAACTTCCCATGTACTTGTGGGATGGGGACCAGAGCTGCTCGACTGCCCTACCACACCCGGCACACTCTGTCCTGCCTGCCCCCCAGCCTCGCTCAGGCCCCACTGTTCTGTGTGGCCACCACTCCAGACTTATCATGGTTCCTTCAGCGCGCTGGCTTCCTCTCACCAGGGCCTTTGCACGTGCTGTTCTCTCTGCAGCTGCCCTCTGCCCTTGAGCTAGATGGACATATTTGTCCTTCAATATTCCTATGGGAAATATTTCATTTTATGGTCTTATACCAACATTTATCACAAATGCACATTCTACCTCTTTTTACAGTACTTTGATTAAAGTCAGTCTTTAGAGTCTGCGTGACACTTAGAGTATAAGCTCATGAGACCGGAGACTGGGACTTTATTTTGTTATTTTGTTTTTGGTTTTTTGCTTACTTTCATTTTTTTAAGTAAGTACAAGACATGAGAAATTGGAAGGAAGGAAGGAAGGAAGGAAGGAAGGAAGGAAGGAAGGAAGGAAGGAAGGAAGGAAAGAAGGAAAGAAGGAAAGAAGGAAAGAAGGAAAGAAGGAAGGAAGAAAGGAAAGACTGAAGCCACCTACCATGGCCAATAGACCAGTGTGGTGTGGACTCAATGTGCAGTAGAGTGACTTCAATGAGGGCAGTTCCACAAGGCTGATGTGGGGTGGGAAGGGGAGCCACACCGCAGGGGCTGGGAGTCAATGTACAGGAAGACAGGGAAAGCTGGAGTGGTGACAATTCTTTAGAAGCTTGGCTCAGAAGCAAAGGGTAAGGTGATAAAAAGAAGGGGATGGAAAAGGATGGAAAAGATTTGCGTGTTTTTATAGGAATGAACAGTAAGAAAATGTGGGGGCATTAATGACAGGCCAAGGGGTGATGGATGGATGTTCTGAAAGCAGGAGGAAGGACTGGCGTCGAAGGCCGAGGAAAGGCCATTCCCCAGGGCTCACTGTGGGGTCTGGCACCCAGTGGATGATCAATAAATAGAGTAACGAATGAATGACAAACATATAAACAAACGGACAGACAGCTGAAGAGGCTGGCTTTGAGAAAGGCTCACCTTCCTAGCCTGCAAAAAAGGCAGAATGGGTAGAGATATAAATAAATGGCTACCGATTGTGACTAGTATTGCAAAAAATGCTTTCATTTTGGAATGAACATTTACCTCAGAAGATATTTGGAGATAAAGAGTATCAAGAGGTTGAAGCACTTGTTACACAGGGACCCCCAAAGAGACCCCTCCCCGGTTTCTCCAGACAGCTGTCCCTTAGCTGCCATGGATGCCACTGAGTGAACTGGAAGGTACCGAGGTGTGGGCAAAACCAGGCTTTGCGTCAGGAAAATAGTTTTTAATCCTGTTTAAATTTAATACTTATTTGATTTGGAGCAAATCATCTAACCTCTCTGTACCTGAGTTTGTTCTTTGTAGCATGGGGCTAAAAATTATCCTTTACTCATGAGATTTTGTAAGAATGAGTATAGCGTGTCTAACACAGTGCCTGGCACAAAAAATGCTCAAAAATTGAAGATATTATTGTTATTGTTGCTTGTGCTGCTGCTGCTGATGTTGTTTTGTAGCCAACAAGCAAGCCCTCTTGTGTCTAAATATTTCATTGAGCAGAAACCTGAGAATCCTGGACGATTGCCCTGAGTATGCCCGCACAGCGTCCCATCAGCAAATTGACGAGCCAGCCAGTGACATATGGAAACCACAAATTGTGCATAAGGTAGTCCAAGCCCTCATATGCAGTCAGGAGAGGCAAAGGCTCCAAAGCCAGGCTCCACACCTGAGCGGGTGAACCAGACATGTATGCAAGGGACAAAACCAGACTAAGTCATTAGTGTGGGTGTGAGGTGACAGTTGGTACAACGTGTCGCATTCTCTCAGGCAGCTCCTGTCCATATGGGGATTTGGATTCCATGAAACAAAGATGGGATGGCCAGAAACAGTGCTAGAGGGGTCCTGAGCCAAAGTCCCGAGAGAGCAGGGAGAACAGGGTTTGGTGTCAGAAGGCAGGAGCAGGACTGCAGGGGAATCCAAGTTGAGAGTTGGGGGCAGATTGCAAGCAAAGCAGAGGGATCCAGATGACTACAGAAAACTAGGCTTAAGGTCTCGAGCTTGCCCCCTCCAGCATTCATGCATGTGAGATAAAGGACAGATTCCAAGGGCCACTTGCTAAGCACAGAAACCGCACACTTAGCATCTCGACTCTATTCAATTTTTCTTCTGCTAACTCGTTTTTGTTCTTTCTCATTATTATTAATTTCCTGACATTTGCTTAAGCTTATAAGTTAAAGTCCTTTGGGGATGCAGTCCGGGTATGAATGCATACACCGCAGCTATTTTCGTTCTGTCCTGACGTAGCTTTGTAAACTACTTAAACCCTCTGCTAACAAGTCAGAGTACAAATGATTAAATAATATATATATTTTTTAAGTCTGTAACTCTGCATGTTTTCCAATTGATTTTGCAGTTCCCAACTTTTCTTCATCCAATTCATTCTTATCTTCTTGTTTCTCTCGTCTCTATTTCATAAAGTTCTGATCAAAGTTGATAGCTGGGGTTGGAGCATGTTCTCTGCATGCTACCTCAGTTTGGGGGGGCTGGGGATAAGGTGGAATGTCATTAAATAAGTAAACAACAAATAAATAAATACATCTTGTTTCTACACTAACAATAGATACCATTTACAGAGCACCTGCTATTTACTACATATTGTCAAGTGCTTTTCATTTAATGTAACCCTCCCAATAACTAAATTGGGTGGATTTCATCATCCCCATGTGACAGATGGGGAAATGGAAGACAGAAGTAGTTGCATGGGTCACTCAGCTAGTAAGTGATCTGAATCCAAGATTACCAAACACCCACACCCACCCACACCCGCCCACTGCCAAGTTTTGGCTTTCTCCTCTAACATGCAAAATGTGTACATGAGTGCACACAGACACCCTATACAATACCAAATAATGGAAAGCACGGGAACGTCACAGCAATTGTAACCAGCTGCCCTGACTTCTCCAAGGAGGTCCCCATGTTCAAAGTCTCCCTCCTGGAACCCAGACATGGGGAAAATGGCTTTCCACTGCTCTGGGGTCCATCTCAAAGCCACTTCCCAGCTCAGAACCACAAATTCACTGAATTGCACGTCTCTTGAGAATTCACAGACAGAAATGATGACTACCCATGGAGCCCTCACACACCCCTCATGCCTCCAAAGAGGGTGGCATTCATACCTCATGTCCTCCTTGGCTTCGGACTCATGAAAACTGAGCCCACCATGGGAAAATAAACTTATTTATAGCCTTCTTTGGTAATGCTTATTTTCTCAAAACTGGCTCTAGGCTTGCATGTATCGATTATTTGCCTTCATTGTGACCCTGAAAGCGGACTGGGAATATCAGCCAGCAGAATCCACTTTCATTCCTGTGGACAGACCAGAGGGGGATGGAGCTGTGGTGTGAAGATACTAAGTTCTCTGGCCCACCGCCTGGAGTCCCACCATTCAGGAGTCTTTCAGCGAAGAAGCTGTACAATCTCCTGCATCTTTGTGAGGCCTCTCTGAAAACCAAAATGCCCTTGGAAGGAGAGAAGGTTAGGCTAAACGGGATTAGTCCCCCCTAATTCCCTCTAATCCTGATTTTTAGCTTCGACTAATCTCCTATGAGAAAGGGGTAAATGGTAGGGATGGGAATTGTGCTGGGTGAGAAGGTAAGGAGGAACTGGAGAGGACAGGCTGCCCAGAGCCAGCCCTGCTCTCGGCCTTCTTATTCAAGCTCTCGTGGGGGAGAGACTGAGGCCGTGATCTGTTGTGTACTCACCATGAGGGTCTTGACCTAGAGATCCAAAGATTTCTTTGTTCATAGAATCAGTTGTTTTCATTCACTCATTGAACAAACATCCACTGAGGACCTATTATCCACTTTTTAAAAAGCCATAGTCTAATGAAGAAAGTTACACCTACCTACACATTTTATATTACAATGGGAGTAAGACAGCAAGACAGAGATACATGATAGATGCTGGAGGGGAGGAAGGAAGAAATCCATTTAGGAGCATTAAGTTTAGTTGTTTTATTTGTAAGGAAGGAGGAGGTAATTTTGAGTTGATTCATAAAGGGTGAGCAGGAGTGAGCTAGTGAGAGGGCGGGAGAGAAAGCTTTTCAAAGAGAGGGAGGAGTATAGCCAAGACAAGGAAAATCAGGACTGTGTGTGTGTGTGTGTGTGTGTGTGTGTGTGTGTGTGTGTGTAAACATCTCTTTTAGTATGGTTGGTCAGTAGAGTTAGAAGAATATAAGAGGTAGGAAAGGGAAGGTGAAGCAGAAGTGGCAGACTGGCCAGCTCTCAGAGGTCATGCGAGCAGAGTTAGAGAGTCAGAACTTTACCCTCGGACGATGGGTATGAGTGATGGACTGAGAGCAATAGTGACACCATCAGAGAGAGAAAAGGCAGAGTGAGCTAGGAGAAGGGAGATGATAGGCCTGTGTCTTCTGATAAAAATAGGAGAATCAGATTAAAGATAATCATATTAACAATTATTCAGGGGCACCTGAGTGGCTCAGTGAGTTAAAGCCTCTGCCTTCAGCTCAGGTCATGATCTCAGGATCCCGGGATCGAGCCCCACATGGGGCTCTCTGCTCAGCGGGGAGCCTGCTTCCCCCTCTCTCTCTGCCTGCCTCTCTGCCTATTTGTGATCTCTCTCTGTCAAATAAATAAATAAAATATTTAAAAAAAATTATTCAAAGAATCTGGATAAATTATGGTCATATCACCAATTTTCTTCAATACAAAGAAAATCCAACTCAGTTTCTCAACTCTGTGTTAAGTATGCAGATAAGCAAAAGCCTTTCCATTTTTCACTATGATATTGACCAAAATTCTGATCTCTACATCGGCGAGTAATAAGTATTCATTCCCTATAGAAAAGGAAAGGAAAAGTCGATAAGCAATAACCAGACAGTTCAGAGCATTTGCCTAACACACATGACTAATAAACAACTGAGCCATGATCAGAACCCAAGTCTTACTCCAAATGCAGTGCTCTGTATGAAGAAGCACCGAGCCTCAGCTGTGACACAACATAAAATGTTCACCTTTATTTCATTCTCCACCGTCTCCTGACATAGTGAGATCTCTCCCGATCCCAAAAGACTTCAATACCCACCTTAGCTCACGGTAACTTACGGTAACTTTTCCTTCCAAGAAGCCCTATATTTGCAGTCCAAACTATGCAAACCCATATATTAGTCTAATATGATTTCAAGACTATTATTGATAATCACACATTGAAATTTTAGATTTGTGGGAGTACAGAGATCTATTAGGAAATAGTTCGTGCTGACGAGATGAGAAGGAACACAAGAGACCATGAGTTGCCTTCATTCTGTTCTACTTTCTCAAGGATGTTTGTAAAGCAAACAGCCTTGGAAGATAGAATGTTTCCAGATATCGCCTTCCAGGACAAAGGGCAAATTGCTTACTGTCCAGTATAATAAAGGTAATATCGCCCTCTAGGGTGAAGGGTAGATATGCTTACATCCCATCTTAAAAGATTAGTGTTCCCTTAGCTGAGGTGTCCCCTTCAGGCCCACTTTGCCTCACCCTATGGAGACGGGCTTAAGGAGCAGGTATAAATGCTGATACTCTAATTAGTGCCATCGCTGTGACTGACGAACTGCCCTTTGTCTCTGGCCCAGGAATCCTGTGTCCTCTGCCAGCATCTGTGAATTTATGGCAATCTAATTTATTACTGTTCAAGCAGGGTATATTTCAGACCCTTCACAGTTCTCAATGTGATCATGTCGAACAATCCTCCAGTCTTCTCCCAGATACCCAAGAAAGTCCTTATCACAGAGGAAGTCCCCAACAGTAACAACGTCAAAAAATAAGGAGCAAACAATTCTCAGCACTCCATACTATTGTAAATGTTAAAAATTCAGTCACTTGAGATCATTAAAATTGCTAAATAAAATAAAATAAAATTCGATTGCTAAATAACCATTAGTCATGTGACTTAAATCAATAGGGAGCCAGTGTATTATAGTCATTGAGGATTTGAATTCTGAGGTCAAACGAGGTGCCTGGATTCAAATCCTAGCTCCCTGATTACTAGATGACTAGATTACTAGCTGTGTGAGTTTGGGCAAGTATGATAACCCCTGTTTTTCAGTTTTCTCAATGATAGAATGAGGATGATGGCAACACCTACCTCCTGGGGTTGTTGCAAAGATTAAATGGGTGAATTCATATAACGCCCCAATGCAAAGCACGAGTATAATATTATTGTACAGCTGCCATTCCAAATACAGCAGCATATTTCAATACATCCAAATTACTTTTAAAACTCCAGCTTTATTAGATCCACTGATTGCAGACCATTTCCTGAGACAGACTGAAACATTTAATCATCAGAAATGCAGGACAGAGGCACCTGGGTGGTTCATTTGGTTAAGCATCTGACTCTTGATTTCAGCTCAGGTCATGACCTCAGGGTCATGAGATGGACCCTTGCCTCAGGCTCCACACTCAGCACAGAATCTGCTTGAGATTCATTCCTTCTCTCTCTCCCTTTGCCCCTCCCCCTGCTTGCTCTCTCTCTCTCTCAAATAAATGAATAAAATCTTTAAAAAGAAAAAAAGAAAGGACGCACTGGGACAGCTCTATTGTAGAACTCTGACGCTCGGTGAGGGATAGAAACCCTTGCCAAAACTTTTATGGACCATGGTGATGACTGTCAGTACTCAGATACTGCATTCACGAGGCAGTTGTTTTGGGCCCATGTTATTTTTAGAATCCCTCGTTGTTTGACGGGCAATACTGGATTCACAAATGTCATCGAGTCTGTAGCTGCTTAAGGAAGACCCAAAGCTCAGGTGTCTCCTGCTTCTTGATACATACGAACATCAGGGAAAGATGGAAAGGTCTGTACCAGGAATCAGTCAGGGATGGAAGAGGCTACCCATGATCTCAGAGGACTGTTGGTATTTAATACAATGCTGATGAACCATTGAGAGTTTATTACCAGGCAAAGGATGAGGTGGAGAGCGGGGAGACTAGATGTCTGAATCATCTGGTTTACTGTCCACACTATTCAGATTCACTGAATAGTTATCGAGGCTTCAGTTCATCTTATATAATAAAACCCCAGCCACGCCTGCCATATTAGGGAATGGGAAGAGGAGGAAAGTACTGTTTATTGAGCACCTCTTATGTGTCCTTACTTTTGGGCTGTATTAGCTTTTGGGCTGTATTAGCCCCCTTTGAATAGCTGAGAAAACAGAGGTCTCAGATTAAGCAATGTGACCATGATCGCAGAGAGGTTAATGGTGACGCCAGCCCCTGAACCAAGTTCTGTACCCCGAAACTATGCTCTTTTCCTATTCTGTCTTGGGCACCACTGCCCCAGATGCCCATTGTACCACCTGTGAGCTTCTCGTGAGCAAGAGAGCTGTGTTCTTTTCATTCGTGTATCACCCATAGACATGTATCTCAGAGAGGATGCTTTAATAACTTTTTTTGTTGAACAAATGAAATTGGACATCAAGCAAAAGCATAGTAAATAATTTGGGTCCTAGAGGACAAACACCAAGAATAAGCACTCAAGGATCCTTGCCTATCATGCTGGGAAGCTGCCACAAATAAATACACAAGTCCACAGTCTCTTATAGATAACCATCAAAAGCCACAGGGCCAGTTGATCAGAAGAGAGGGCAATTCCACTGGAAGAACCAGGATGCATAAGAGGTCCCTTTAAAGTCCTGCTATACATCATGCAATGGCTTAGGTTTGACGGGGGCTCCTGGTGCTGGTTGATAACTCTCGTTCTGAAATCCGGAATGAAGTCTGATCAGGTCTCCATTGGTCACCTGAAGTCATGGCCACCAACAGCCTGAAATGTCCAGATGTCCCCCTGCAGGGCTTCCAGCAGTTTGGGCTGAACCAGCTGGTTGGAGTTTGGACTTGCCCTAACAGGCTGACTGGGACAGACATTCAAAATGGTCTGAAATGAGAAGTTGCACAGACTGAGGGTATGAGGGCAAACCGGAATGAACCACAGAGAAATCATTTGGCAAGACCCAAGGGCAGATGGTGACCAAAAGTGAAGGCTGAGAATCAGGAGCCGGATCATTCCCAGGTCCATTGGAAGCTGGAAGGGAGCAGTGAAGAGGGTCTGGGTCCCTGTCGGCCAATGCCACGGAGGACCTGCGGCTCACTTCCATGGGCTGGCGAGGGGGTCGGTCTAGCGAAGAAGCAGAGGGTATAGCAAACATGCACCATTCTTGTCTCCATCTCTAACAAAGCCAACCTCCCTCCACCCCCAGGAAAGCCTAGAAGGGATTCAAAGGGGCTGATCTACGTAGACCAGCCCGCGGCTGGCGTCAGAGGTATCTGAGATGGCTCTAACAGCTTTCTCTTGCCAGGCCACAGGAGACATGAGACTGAGACCATGAGCCCTGACCTCCCATGGCTCATCTTCTCTGTAACACCAGGGATTGGACATCCTGACTCAGCCCTCGCTTCTGGAACCTGCTGGGGTTGGCCCAGGGAAGGATGAGCCAAGCGTCCGACCCCAGAGCCTTACCCTCTGCTCAGCGCGTGATTAGAAGCACACGTGCTGGAGTCATCTCCATCTATGGAGAGAATCCCTCGGGCAGCAACAGATGTGCTGATGGGATTTCTGAATCCCTCATTAGCCGTTCAGAACCGACGCGGCTATTTCTCGCCAGCGCGCAGGGAGGAATGCATATGCCGCTCCTGCTGACAGACATCTTTTCCAGTTTATAAATACCAGAGCACGTGCTCCTTACTCCGCTGGGAATATATCCGCTTTGCCTGCTGCCGACGAGGCACAATTTCATCTGATGATTGCTACTGGAAAAGGAGGCTCTGTGTGTGCTTCGTACATCTGGCCTCGCAGCACCATGGAACTTTTCCACGAAATGTATATTCACGATGGTACTTGGCAGGATTCATTTAGAAAGAAAGCTGTGTTCAAATAAAGCAACACAACGCTTCAGGAACCAAATGTTCTGTTCATTGATTTCTTTTTTTTTAACGATGCAGTAAAATTCATCGTAGAGCACAAGGGTAGTTGCTTCCTCTCTTTGTCTTTCCTCTCAAGGAAAGAGGGCCTCAGGATAGCTCCTTACTATGCAGTGTTTATAAAACATATGTGAAACATTTTTACATCCTCACAACCGTGATCTTGTTGTCCCCTTTCCATACACGGAGGCCCCCGAGGCTTAGCAAAGTCAGACAGCTTCCCCAAGCTCGTGCGGAGAGCCCTGAACAGATCTGAAATGCAAACGAAGGTATTCTGACTCCAGGTCCGGGGCTCTTTCCCGTCTTCAAACTCGTTACGTCTCAGCCACATTGTCTCTCTTCTGGAAACCCTAAAAATCCGCTCAAATGGCTTGTCTAACATTGCTCTGACGTAAAATGTGATTCTTCTATTTTGGATTTATAGTTCTTAATTTTAAATTAGCTTCATGTCTTGTCACACAATACTACTTCATAAATTACTTTCTCCTGACACCTGTAAATCTCTTGACAGTTGCCAAATTCTGTCTAATTTCATGAATTTACTGTAATCAGGCAGAAAAATACCTGGTCCTACACAGTTGCCTCCCGAAATAAGCCAAAAGGAGTCTTGCATTATAATGCAATATGGAAGAGCATTTAGGGAATGCCTGCAGTAGGCCAGACACAGCACCAGGCACTTTATAGAGAGAGCCATATATATTTATATTATTATATATATATATATATATATTTTTAAGTGGGCTCCATGCCCGGCTTGGTGCCCAATGAGGGGCTTAAACTCAGGACCCTGAGATTATGACCTGAGCTAAGATCAAGGGTCAGACTTAACCAACTGAGCTACCCAGTCTCCCCTAGAGAGAGCCAATTTAATCCTTATACTATCTCTGTGAAAAGGTCCATATCAACCCCAAATACAGATGAGAAGACTGAGGGCCAGAGAGATTAAAGAGTTCGTCTATGACCAGATAAAGCTAGGATTAGAATTCAAGTTTGTCTGACACCAAAACCCACACTCATCGATTCTTCCTTTGTCCCAACCAATGCAATGCATTTATATTAGCACACCATTAAAATTAAGGCTTCTTCGTAGCCATGTGACCTTGGTGGAGGCAGATGAATACGGACTCCTGAAGATACCCAGGTCCTAAACTCTGGAACCTATGAATGTTACCTTATATGGCAGAAGAGACTTAATGGATTTGACATAATTAGGGATCTTGACCTGGGGAAATTGCCCTGGATCCTAAATGTGATCGCAAGTGTCCTTAAAGGGAGACAGAGAGAAGTGTGATGCAGAAGAAAAGGCGATGTGACCGTGGGGGCAGACAGGAATAATGTAGGCAGCTGTGAGAGGTTGGAAGAAGCCTGGGATGGACTCTACCCTCAGAGCCTCCAGAAGAAAAGAACCCTGACAGCATCTTATTGTAGCCCCCAAAACTCAATTTGAGCTTCGGGCCTCCAGAACTGTGAGGCAATGAATTTCTGTTGTTTTAAGCCACCAAGTCTGTGACAATAATGTCACATCAGCCATAGGAAACTAATACTCAAGAAAGTTGTTTAAACCTTCTACTAAAACACCTACCTCATTTGGATGTTAGTCAAATTCGGTAACATCTAATAAATATTTTCCTTACTTTCCTAGGGGGAAAGAAAAGTGAATAAAGGTTTCAAACTTGGAATTCTTTAGAGCAGAAAGAGAGTTGAGAATGGAAACTGATTGGCTTGAAGAACACAGACACTCTGTTCAAGGGGCAGTTAGCTGTTAGTTCCACCTTCAGTGAGTGTAACACGAGGACGAATAAACTTTTAAGCACTGTTGGCAACACTCAGGTTAAAGGTAAGCTGTAAGGTATGTTCTCTCAGCCTCCAGAGATCTTTAAAAACTGAGGGAGGGGACGCCTGGGTGACTCAGTTTGTTAAGAGTCGGACTCTTGGTTTCAGCTCAGGTCATGATCTCAGGGTCCTGAGATCAAGCCCCACATCAGGCTCTGCCCTCAGTATGGGGGCTGCTTGAGATTCTCTCTCTCCCTCTCCCTCTGCCCTTCCCCCTGTTCTCATGCTCTCTCTTGCTCTCTCCCTCTCTCTCAAATAAATAAATAAATCTTTAAAAGCCTAGGAAATAATAATCTGCCTCAAATAATTCAAGGGTCTCAGCATAAATCATTTCACTTACTTCTTGAGCTCCCGCTTCCCTGTGATGCTTTAACACATAATTTGTAGAATTCTTTCACCTGAACCAGGTGTTCAGAAATCCCGAGTAACTGGAGAGTAAGCAGTTATGCAATACTTTCAAAGACCGGATATTTGATACTATTAAGAAATTATTAATCTGGGGGCACCTGGCTGGCTCAGTCAGTAGAGCAGGCGACTCTTGATCTCAGGGTTGTGAGTTCGAGCCCCATGTTGGGCCTCGGTACTTTAAAAAAGAAACAAAACTTAGGAGAAATTGTTAATTTTTAGTTTATTGGCATTGCCTTTGTATTTAGAAAAAGATTATTTTTTTAAATATACTTATTGCAATACTTATGGATTAGATGATGTGATGACTGATAGTTGCTTCAAAACAAACAAGAGGGGAGGAAGTGAGTTGAGGAAGAGAGGAAATGAGTTTCTAATAAATTGATAATTTTGAAGCTGGGTGGAGGCATATGCAGTTACATGATGCTATGTTTGTAACTTGTATACAGGCTTGAAATTTTTGATAATAAAATGTAGGTAGGGAAGAAGGCAGGGAGGGGGGCAGAATGCGCTGCGGTGTGCTCCAGTCTGGATTTGGTCTCTATGGATCCCTCTAGCTGCATGGCCTTGGCTGGGCTGAGTCACTCCTCTCCCTCATGACCCCCCAGGTGCCTTTGAGCTGCCGCATTCATGGCTTTAAGCAGTGCTTAGCTATCCTGTGTGCCTTCTCTTTCTCAGATCACCCCTCCTCTGCCCTGTGTTCCTGAATGCCTTGGCATTCTTCCCGAGAAGGACAAACTAGCAGATGCCAAAAATGACCAAAGGTTAAGCCACCGAGTGATTTTCAAGCAAAGCAATTGTATGGACCTATTCATATTCAAGAAAACTTTTACCCCCATCACTATCCAGCAATTCTAGGGGCCTTTCCTCCTCATCACCAGACAGAGGGAAAGAAATGACTCTGCAAATGTTTTTAATAACCTAAATTTTAGGGCAAGCTAATTCCCTGTATCCTCAACAGCAATAAAACCTCACTGGTTAGCACTCTAGTGACAGAGAATAAGAAAAATTCATTGGCAGGTTAAAATCTGGTTTTTTGCTATGCGAATTTATAATGTAAACAAAGTTAGAGGGGAACTAACCAATTTGTAGAAAGAAAGTGAATTACATAAATGTCCAAGATAGAAAGGATTCCGGTGATTATTCTTAAATCTGACCTAAGAAAAGGAGCTCCGAGAAGGGCTGCCTGGCCAGCTAGCTAGCTCTGGTGCTGATACCCCAGTCCCCAGGCTCCCCGATGCCCACTTCTTCCTTAAAGTAGACATACAGATCGGACCAGTCGCAAGTTCGCCTAAGAACTTGAGAAACACCTTTTTGCTAGCATAAGGCAAACCCTTAATATTACACTGAATCATATTGAAGCTGTTGTGATTTTAGACAAAAAAAAAAAAAAAAAAAAGATGGAATAATGACAATTTCATGTGGTGCAAATCATCCCTTTTCTGAATGTTAGAAAAAAGCTTTTCCAATATTAACCAATTCCATAAAATAGTACAGGAGTCTCAGAGCACAGAACCCCCAAGACAATGGGCCACCATGACCCTCTAGATGGGGACAATACCAATTGCCCCCCAAATTCTAAGTTAAATATAAAATCAACACATGGGGATGAGCTCAGGCACATAAAAAGCAACTGTGACTAATATGGGCATAGTTAAACCTCCACAGGGGGAAAAAAATGGGATAATCACATCTAAAGATGGAAGATCCTTTAACTAAAGAGGGTGGTGGTTGGCGGAGGGGGGAAAGAGAAGACCCAAAGGCAGAGATTAGCAGCGTCTACAGCTGGGACCCATCCAGTGGCAGTGAAGGTTTTCTCCCTAAAACTAAACCAAACTCACCAGGATCTCGGACTAAAGTTCCCATTTAGCTCAGGCGTCACCTCCTCCAGGAAGCCCTCCTTCTCTCTCTCTCTCTCATACACACACACACACACACACACATATACATACATGTCAGCTGACTAATTTATTTCCTGTTAGCCTAAAGTCTCCCTAAGAGCAAAGACCATGTGTCAGTCTTTCATTGAGCACACATCCCAGTAAGCACTGGGGAAATGGCGAGTAGAAACACAAGCAGGCTGAGACAATCTCCAGAAGAGAAGGACTTAGAGGGAGGAAATCAAGCCTGGTAAGATAGATTCTTGGGTGAGTCACTGGCCTTTCAGACCACCATCGAATTGATGCCAAAGACACTACCACAAATCTGAGGATGTGGAAGAAGAGGTCACAGTGTAAGGACAAAGAAATTTGGAAGAATTAAAAGCCAAAACTCTCCCAAAGTGGCCTGATCCCACTCACGTGAACTCCAATGCCCAAACTGATCACACAGCAACAGGCAGGGTAAGGTAGGTCAGGTTGGCTGGCTTCGTCCTCGGCCCCTCATTCTCCGTTCCTCTGCCAGCCCCCTCTGTGCCATGGGCCTTTAGCCCCTGACTCAACCCTCAGGCAACAAGAAACCCGCCATCTCCCACACGGGATGAACAACGGGTGACCTGTGTGGACCTGAGAGAAACACAGTTGCTATTCTGCTCCCACCATAAAAGCTCAGGTGAAGGGATGCAGGACTCTAGCTCTCCTTCAGTACCCACCAGCTGAGAGGCGCTCCTGAACCCCGCTACAACCACAGACTGCCCACCGCGCCTGGCACTCAGGCTCAAGGAAGCACCCTCATGGTCTGCTCCGGCTTCAAGGGCATTCTAGAAAACTCGGCTCTGTAAACAAACGTGCCTGCTTTGCGGGTCAGGGGAGGACAGGTACCTACCAGTCAGCATTTTCCTCATTCAACGCACATACTAGAAAAATCAAAGTCCAAAAGAGTTTGTTGCTCTTTGCCTCTCCTGATGAACTCTGCCTTGATGTGTCCTTAAATCTACTCCCCAACGCAGCGGAGGCAGTGTGATGCCATGTTCAAAGCACAGGTTCTGGAATCTGGATCCCAGGGTTCTCTGCCCAAGTCCGTCATTCGCTGAGTGCATTGGCACTTTTCTCGCACACCTCAGTTTCCTTGTCTTAAAACGCAGACAGGAATAAACCCTTGCTCATAGTGATATTGGCAAGCCGTCGGTGAGATTATATAGGTCTTGCACTTACACAGCAGCTGATTATTAGCATTGCTGTTGCTCTTCTGTTACCATTATTGATGTCACTGCTAGTACTATTACTCTTACTGTAACTATTACTATTTCTATGGACTCAGCCTTCAGCTACTTCACTACCAATTGGGAAATCTTTAATAAAACTGAACCCCAAATTCCATCGCTATGCTTTAAAAGTATATTTACGCCACCATTGGAAAGGCATTTTGGGGAAAAGAAAGCTTTATCAAATGGGCAGGGGCTGACACACATGCATGAATAAACCTCCAGATTTAAAAGTGACTATAAAACCCTGTTCAGTTATATCCATCTCAGAAGGCAGAGAAATGTCGAGAGATGATTCAGAGTTCTCTTCATCAGATAACCTACAGGCGACGTCCTTCTTTCAATGAAATGCATCTGCAAACATAGGAAGCTGGATAATAAATCCATGTGGCTTTTCCATTCAAAAAGATCTCAGGGAAAGAATTCAGTCTGACAGCGGGGGTTAGGGTCACCGTACATCTCCAAAATTAAGATTTTAGCTAAATTCTCTCCACCTGGGCTGGAATTGCTCTGTCATGGCTCTGGAAACGAGTATGTATGTCTTCCTTCATCGGGAGGAGCTTTTATGGATGAGGCAGACAACACTATCTCCAAGGGGATTTTAAAATGGCGGCTTGTTTTATCGTTGCCGGCGTCGCTTTTTCTGGTGATTAAAGTTTCACTCCTCTGGCCATAATGAATCACATCTGTATCTCTACACCATTTCTCCTTTCTTCCACCCACAGAATGTGTCTCTGCCTGTGAATGTAGGGCTTTCCTCTCCTCTGCATAATTTTCAGGTGATGAGGTTTTATCTCAGGAAGATAAATTATAAAATACAAAATACAGACTGGAAGGCTATCTGTAAGACACATGCTTCGCGTGCATATGCTAACTTGAGTGTGCCCCGAAAGTGCACACGTTTAATCAGTTTACACTGGACATGAACCTTCTCCCTGCCAACTACCACCGGGTCTCCTGAACAAAAGAACTAGCCTGTTGATGCTTACCCAAAATTCAGAAACGAATGGCAAGGACACTTGATACTCCAAAAAGAGTATTTCCCTTCTAAATTTTGAACATCCTGACATGTACTTACTTGACATAAAAACATACAGCCAAGACATTCTCCGTACTGAATTAAGCAAGTTTATTAGGCTCCTAATTTCCGTGTCTAGAACACGAACATGTATTCACATGCATTGTCTCATTTTGTGGATCTTACATGCATGTAGTCCTCAGTCAGCTGGGCCTTTGATTCTACTTGTCAGTAATTTACAGTTAGCTCAATGTGAGTAGATGACAAACACAGAATGATACATAAGCCGTAGCGATAAATCCTGCCCGATACCATTTACCTTTTTACCAAAATCATATGACAACTCTCTCTTGTAAAAAATAAATTTCCCAACAAGGCATTTAATTCACTTCACTGAGAAAAATAAAGAAGATTCTATCATTTTGGAGCAATGAATGTCCAACTATGGCTGAAAGGTACGCCCTGAGAATTAAATGATTTTAACGAACCCATTGAGGTTTATAAAGCTGTGTTAACCTAACATCAGGAAGGGACACAAGATACAGGCACAAATGTCCCTGCTCATTTTGCTGTGCAATTCTCCAGGGATGCGGTGTTATAAACATCCTCATTGTCTTCGATGCTTGAAGCATCTGTGGAATCGGGATCGCTCACCACAATTCCCACGGAAGATAGACTGGTAATGAAGGCGTGCATCCGCTGTGCGTAAATATCCCTAATGTTAAAGTAAGGGAGCTCATGACACTTCTCTGGGGGGTCCTCACTGCACTGGTCCGTGTCAATGTCCTTCTGCTTCTGGTAGTACTTGGAAAACTTGTTGAAGATGATGGTGATAGGAAGGGCCACCACCAAGATGCCACAGATGATGCACGTGCTGGCAATAAGCTTCCCGGCCAAGGTGACTGGGTGCGTGTCTCCATATCCCACAGTCGTCATGCTGATGGTGGCCCACCACCAGCAGATGGGGATGCTGGTGAGGCTGGACGTGCGCTCATCCTTCTCCACAGAGTAGATAAGCACAGAAAAGATGGAAATGCCCACAGAGAGAAAGAGAAGCAGCAGCCCAACTTCATGGTAGCTGTGTCTCAGCGTGGCACCGAGAGACCGAAGTCCCACCGAGTGCCGGGCAAGCTTGAGAATTCGGAAAATCCTCATCAGCCTGAGGATCTGGACCACCTTGCCCATGTTCTCAATGTCCTCGCTCTCTTCCTCCTTGGTGTCCACAGCCAAGGTGGCATAGAAAGGGATAATGGAGACGAAGTCAATTATGTTCAGAGGGTTCTTCCAGAACTTCTTTTGACAGGGAGCGGCCACCAGCCGGATGGTGAGCTCGCCGGTGAACCAAGCGATGCACGCGATCTCCACGCCTTCCAGCACGGGGTCATCCACCTCCCCGTCCTCGTTCTGGAACTCTGACATGCTGTGGACACACATGGCCACAATGGAGGCCAGCACCACGCTCAAGGACGAGATGGCAATGAGCTTGGCAGACAGGCAGTAGGCCGGGTTTTCCATTCGAATCCAGATCTTCTTCCGGAGCTGACCAAATCGCAGCTTGTCAAACTTCTCCAGCTCCTTCTCAAACAGAGACGACTCTTCAAAGGAGGTGTCGGTACTCACGTCATTGCTCTTCTGGTCCCAGTCCTTCTCGTGGTTTTCCTCCTTGCGCTCCTGGTAGCGATGACTGCAGCAGGAATCGATGAAGAGCTCGTTGATGCCCCAGTACTCGATCTCCTGGCAGAAGGAGAACACACACAGCTCCTCCATGACGTGCAGCTTCCCCGTGTAATAAAAATTCAAAACGTATCTGAACAAGGAGGGGTTCCTATCGAAATAGTACTCCTTATTGGCCACGCTGTAGTCATCACACAGTTCCAGAATGGCCTCTTCCGAGTGGCAGGTGAGCAGCTTTCCCAGTCTAGTGTGAGGAAACCGCAGGAGGGTGCTTTGGTCGACGGACTGCTTAAAGCCCCCCACATTCAAGTTGACGAGTTCCTCGTCTGGTCCAGGGCGATGGAAAAATTCACCAAACACCATGGTGGACCCAGGAGGCAGGGAGCTGGATGGGAAGGGAGATGAGGAAGTTCACGCTGCACCTGGAAGGAGCACAAGACGGCATTAGCACTGCCCCGTGGTGCCTTGCCAAGCTTATTTTTAATCTGCCCTTTCCAGGTTGATGGGCTACATGAGGAGCAAAGCAGGAAATGGAATAAAAAGGAATATACAGCATTATGCATTTGAACTGGAAGAAAATCAACACAAAACAGGTTGTTTTTGCAAAAGTTGGAGTTGAGAGATCCTTTTTTATAGGAAAAAAAAAAAAAAAGACTGCCATATCCTTTTCGTGAACCTTAATTCTTATTTCTTTTATTTTCTACGCACACAAAAGTTATCTCCCACCCTCTCCGTCCAGAGGAACAATGCGTGGGTAACTTCCACTATACAAGCATCTCCAGTCTCAACCACGAGGCTCCCGCCTTTGGGCATGCTCGGTTCAGACGTGATAGGCTGGTCCCTGCCTGGCTTGGAGCTCACCTCTCTCTGTGCCCAGAGCTCAGTCATGCACCCTCCCAAACAGCCCCCTCTTCTGCTCTGACCCTCACCCCCAACCCACACATGACCAAGGGCTCGGCTCAACTCTTACAAAAGATGTAGCTTTCCCCTTGTGCTCCCATGTTTCACTCTTTCAAGAGAAAGCCCTATCCCTATGTTTGGATGGGGACAATCAAGAGGATATAATTATCTCCCTGTCCTTAAGTACCCTATATCTTAAAGATATAGTTACACTTAACGGGATGCTGTTTCAGGTGCAGCCACAGGGAAGAAAGTGACTTGGGAAAACCTCTGTAAGTTAATTGCACTATCAGTTTCCTGACACCAACGTGCTTCTCCTCCACCTGCTCCCTCTCCTCACAGACTGTCCCCCGCACACTCCCAGTTGCTCCACAGATACCAAGTCTACACTGGCCCAGCACATGCTTCCTGTCTCTGGTTGTGACACTAACTGGGATGCACCAGATCTTTCTCAGAGAGAAAGTAATGAATTTTGACCATCACCCAATACAATGGTGCTCCCTCAGAGCAAATGGCGCAGATAAAAGAAAGGTAGGAGGTTGTCAGATACTAAGTCCCCACAGGATACTATTAGACGCTCTGTAGACATGATGTCATTTAATCCTTTCAACACTTTACAGAAGGTGTACAGAAAAATGGGTACTCAGAGAGGTTGAATCAAAGCTTACAAGATAGGTAAATGGTAGAGCCAGGATTTAAACCTGAGTTGGATTAGCCCCAAACCCATAATACTTCCACCTACATACACCCTCTCCTCCACTTTCTCCCTTATTATAATCCAATAATCCAATGTGGGAAGTGCTAGAAGAGAAATGAGTCAAGCATTTTTGGCATTACTGAAAAGAGTAGTGACCCTTGTCATTGGTTTGATCTGGCTCAGATGTTAAAGGTTCAAGCAGAGCTAACCAAGCAAGGGGGAAGGACATTCCCAACAGTGGGCACCAGAGTGTGGGGGGGTTGCAGAAGTCAGATTAGGAAGAATCTTGTAGAGCAGTCTAGAATCTGGACTCTATCTGTGGGCAAGACCACTAAATGGTCTTAATCAGTGACTGGACAGTTGTCTTTGTGACTGTGACCTGCAAAGACCTGCTGACAGCAGGGAGTTGCTGGCAGCAAAAGGGTCAAGGAGACAGGGGTGCAAGAGAACAGGTGAGAGGAAGGGAGAGGCTCCCAACTCATACACCGGTGGTGCATGTAAAGAGGAAGTGACAGAAATCAAGAAAAGTTTATAATGTTGAATCAGCAGTACTTGGTGACTGGGGAAAAAAGGATAGGGAAGTGGAAAAGTGAAAAGAGGATGTGTTTTCTACTCGGCATAAGTGGCTGATATGGGGACACCATTAGAGGAGGCAAAAAAGTCAGGAAGGGATTTTTTGCCCCTTATGCTTAGAAAAGCCAAGGCTGTCAGTGAGACAAGACATTCCTCCTCCGAGGAAGGCCCCAGGGGACACAGCCCATGGACACAGCCCATGGCAGGGGGCTGGACTTCTGGGGGAAGTCCAGCCCCCTGCCATCTACCCCAGGAGGAAGCCTCCAGTCATAAAGCAGGCATGGGCACTTGCTCTCGAGACACTAATGGAACATGTTCCCATGAGTGTGTTCCCACGAAACCAGAGACCATCGCATAACTTGACATACCAGTTAATAGACTTGCTGACCTCTTCAAAATCCTTGGGTTTTTTTTTTTTTTTCTGCCTCTGCTTTCTATTTTTAGCTAGATATCTTCTTTGATGGACCTAAATCAGAGCCATGGCTTGGTCCAAATATTTATGGAACTTCAGATCTCTGAAAGCAGGCTTGTGCTCGTGGTAAGTATGATAGTAAAACGTTCCAAGGAGCTAGTTTTAGCTAAGCTGACGTTAAGACTTTAATGGACATTTTCTTCTGGTGGCTTATATTTTATCTTCTTGGCTATTCTGGAAAGCTGCAGTGATAGAACACCAGTGTCTGCCTTCATGACACACCTGCAGAAGCCGGTGTCATAATCGGTGAGTATGTGATCCGTTTCCCAATCATTCTGCAGTCACTTTTCCAAAGAACACTGTTATCACCCCTAATGTCAGTCTTCCCTCTCTGTCCTCCTTGCTTTTTAATCACTCTGTGCCAGTGAAAGAGAGCCCATTATGAGGCCCATTCATGCCACAAAGTCTCTTCATAAAAGCAATACACATCGTAAAATAAGAGGCTCCTTGTTGTGGGGACTTAAGCAAAGAGAAAAAACAAAGCATCTCTGGATCAGATCAAATGCTTGAGCTCAGAGTGCAAGCTGAGATTTTCCAAGGCATGGTGGCCAGAGAAGGAGGTTTGGTTTCCTTGCCTGTATCCATCCCACAGCAGCCAATGGGGGGCAGGAAGAAGAATCTTTCACCTTCACCTTCGGTAGCTGGGTTCCCTGGCATGCAGACAGTCCCTTGCCAATTACAAACATTCCCTCTGTCATTTGTCCCTCGCAACCACCCTGGGATTTTGCCAACGAGGAGGAAGGATCAGAGAAGATGAGTGGGCTTCGTGCACATATTAAGGGTTAGAGCATAGATGCAAACTCTCCCGATTTCAGAGCTTTCTACAGCACGCTGCCTCACACATCCAAAGTGACATAAAGACAGGCAGACACTGAGCATCCTTATTTCCAAGATTCCTGTTCATTTACTCCTATCCAGAAAACATTTACGAGATCAAAGGTATATTTATATCTGTCTATGTATATTTATGATTTATATGAATTATACATTTATAATTCATTTATACATGTTATTATATATGCATTTATTTATATATGTAAACATATACACATTTATATATGTATTTATAAATACATAAATAAACTTTAAATACATTAAAGCATTTTCTTTATGCATTTTCATGTGATCTGTAATCCAAAAATTGGGCTGTATATTCTATTAATGAGTCTGTAGGGAAGTGGGGAAGGGGGAATGCGAAATGAAAGAGAACCCTTTTGGAGGGGAATTTGACAAGATGTAACAAAACTGTATAGGCATTTACCCTTTGCCCGAGCAATCTCTCTTCTAGAAATCTTTCCCAAAGAGGGACAAAAATTGAAAACACTTGCATAAACTGGAAACAATCCAAGATGAAGATAGCCATCAAGAAAAGATTGGCCAAATAAACTATGGTCTATCTCTTTATATATGCAGTGGAGCGATTTCTAGGATATGTCACTTAAGTAGAGGGAAAATACATGTGTATATGTACATATACATGCATATACATATACATATGTACACACACATACATACACACACACACATTTACACAGAGAAAAAAAAACAGAAGAAGGAAAAACTGAAAATGAACAAAGTGCTTCCCTATATGGGGAGAGAGGGAACAGGGTATAAGCAACAATGTTGGAAGCTGGACTTGGGAACTGTGTAAATGTTTTACATAATTATGAAACAAAATTAAATAAAAAAGAAAAAGACAATCCCTAAAAATTTAACCTTACTGTTTATCAAATTGGTCACTACCCTCAAAGAGATAAATTCTTTCCAGATTTTTTAATTTAATTTTTATTTAATAAATAATATTTAGTTATTAAATTAATAATTAATATATAAAATAAATAATAAAATTAAATTTTAAATTAAATTTAATTTTAACAATTTGGATGTCCATAGTGGTATATATACATAGTGGTACACACCCTATGACAAATAAACTCAAAACATCTTAAAAATATTTTTAGTATTTATATTGGTATAATTACTCTGAAACTTTTATGCACACACATAGGGTAAAGCAATATAACGATTATGTTAATGTCATAAAGAACATCCAAGATTTTGAGTGCAAAATAAAATACAAATTAAAAAAATCATAGAAATTAAATAAAAGCCCAATGATCCTAAATTTGAATTGGAAATAGCATTATGAACTGGTAATTTAATGTTTCCTAAAAGACAATTTTATTTCCACTGAAAAAGCCTACAACAAAATGACCAACTCCAGTGGATGCTGTGAAGCATCACTTATATCTCCCCTTTAGAACTGACCCACTCATTCTCACGCCTGCTGGAAGTGTTAATAGCTAAGGGCTCTAAGTTAAGTCCCTCTTTGGGAATCACTCTCAAAGTCCTGCTGAAGGTCACACTCCTTCCCCAGGCCAGTTCACATCCAGTGACTTAGGTATGAGGGGGCTATAAAGACCCAGCACCTTTTCCTCAAGGTAGGCTCCGGAGTTTCCATAGGATCAGCTAAGATTTCTGTTCCAACCTCATCACAGTTCAACTCTTCTCCTTGCCTGATCCTACTTCCTTCACTTCCTGCTGGTATTGGTCTCAAGGGCACCTCCTAACAAACTTCCTGCACATTAATCTCTGTCTCAGTCTATTTCCCTGGGAACCCAACTGAAGATACCAAGTCAAGAGCAATGAACATCTCAAGTTTGTGCAGACTGAGGCATCAAAATACAATTTCTCACTAAAAGAACAAGGGGTCCTTGGGGAAATAGCCAATCCTGGGTCTGGGGTAAGAAATACCCAAGATAAATGCAAGCTGGTGCAGCCACTCTGGAAAACAGTACGGAGATTACTCAAGAAGTTAAAAATAGAACTATCCTACGACCCAGCAACTTCACTACTAGGTATTTACCTCAAAGATACAAATGTAGTGATCCAAAGGGACATCTTCACCCCAATGTTTATAGCAGCAATGTCCGCGATAGCCAAACCATGGAAAGAGCCCAGATGTCCATCAACAGAAGAATGGATAAAGAAGATATGGTATACATATACAATGGAATATTTATAAATCATCAAAAAGGATGAAATCTTACCATTTACACCAACGTGGATGGAATCGGAGGGTATTATGCTGAGCAAAATAAGTCAATCAGAGAAAGACAACTATATGGTTTCACTCGTTTGTGGAATATAAGAAATAATGCAAAGGATCACAGGGGAAGGGAAGGAAAACTGAATAGGAATAAATCAGGGGGAGACAAGCCACAAGAGACTCTTAACTATAGGAAACAACCTGAAGATTGCTAGAGTGAGGTGGATGGGTGGATGGGGTAACTGTGTGATGGGCATTAAGGAGGGCACACGATGTAATGAGCATTCAGCATATGCAACTGATGAATTACTGAACTCTACATCTGAAACTAATGATGTACTATATGTTGGCTAATTAAATTTAAATTTAAAAAAAAAAATACCCAAGATACCCTGAACTATCTTGTAATATTAGAAAGCAAGGAAGCTATCAACAAGGACAGGGGTAGAGTCAAAAGGACTCAGGGCCAAGTTAAGGAGAGTCCCATTGGCCAAAGATTGTAAATTTGTGCATCAAAAAGAAAAAAAATCTCCTGATAGACTGACCTATGTTGAGTATGTTAAAATCCCTGAGTTCATAATATTTTTTAAGAAAGAAAGAAAGAAATACATTGGTCACCTTTGGAGGGTATTAGAGTATCAGTTCATTATTCTGGAATGTGAGGGGGGAAAAAACAAAATCAAATATTTATCCTTTTTTCCTACATAAATTATACCTTAGGAGAATCATATAGTAGTTAAAGAGAGAAATTTTTCTTTATAAAAATATTCCAGTAACTCAAAAACAATAGTAACAGGGGAAGGAGGAGCAAGATGGCGGAGGAGTAGGAGGCAGAGATAGTGACTGATCCCAGAAGTTCAGCTAGTTATCAAACCACTCTAAACAACTACAAACTTAGCAGGAGATAGAAGAGAAGAAGAACAGCGACTCTAGGAACAGAAAATCGACCACTTTCCGGAAGGTAGGACATACAGAAAAGTGAATCCAAAGCGACGGGAAGATAGACCGTGGAGGGAGGGGCCGGCCCCCGGCAAGCCGCAGAGCAGCGGAGCACAAAATCGGAACTTTTAGAAATCTGCTCCACTGAGGGACAGCGCTCCAGAGGCTAAGCCGGGGGTGGAGACCTCATGGGGACAGTGTGGTTTCAGAACCCATGGGGTCACGGAAAGACTGGGGGAGTCTGAGGGTGGCAGAGCTCCCGGGTATCAGAACGGGGAAGCCAACGGCAGAGACCGAGCCGAACAATGAGCTACCAGCTCGGGCTTACCTTGAACCGTGATCCCAGCACAGTCAGGCCGCTGCTCTTCGAGCAGGGACCCCACAAGGGGCAGATCCGGAGAGACCCCCTCCTTCCTCCTCCGGGAGGAGTGGCACAGTAGCTCGCGGTGGGAATCTGCTGGGTTCGGAGACTCCAAACGGCCGTGCGCCAGGGACAGAAACGCTCGGTCACAGGCCGGGTGAGCTCGGAGCGCGGCTGGAGACCAGGGAGACGGGAGGGACGGACTGTTTTTCTCTGAGGGCGCACCGAGGAGTGGGGCCCCGAGCTCTCAGCTCCTACGGGCCGGAGACTGGGAGGCCGCCATTTTCATTCCCCTCCTCCAAAGCTGTACGGAAAGCGTTCAGGGAACAAAAGCTCCAAGAGCGAACCTGAGCAGATTACCTAGCCCAGCCCCTGGCAAGGGCGGTACGATTCCGCCTCGGGCAAAGACACTTGAGAATCTCTGCAACAGGCCCCTCCCGCAGAAGATCAGCAACAATATCCAGCCAAGATCAAGTTCATTGATCAATGAAAACTGTGGAACTCCTGAGTTAGGAAAAAAGCAACACATAGAATTCATGGCTTTTTTTCCCATGATCCTTTAGTCTTTCAGAGTTAAATTTTTTTAATTTTTTTTCTTATCGTATTTTTTATTTTATTTTTCCTCTTTCTTATTTTAAC
>CM052885.1:10711249-10930397 GCA_028534135.1 Potos flavus | reverse complement strand
AATAGAGTTATCCTTCGACCCAGCAATTGCACTACTGGGTATTTACCCTAAATATACAAATGTAGTGATCCGAAGGGGCACGTGTACCCGAATGTTTATAGCAGCAATGTCCACACTAGCCAAACTATGGAAAGAACCTAGATGTCCATCCACAGTTGAATGGATAAAGAAGATGTGGCACACAATGGAATACTATGCAGCCATCAAGAGAAATGAAATCTTGCCATTTGCAATGACGTGGATGGGACTAGAGGGTATTATGCTCAGCGAAATAAGTCAATCAGAGAAAGACAATTATCATATGATCTCTCTGATATGAAGAATTCGAGAGGCAGGGTGGGTGGTCGTGGGGCGTGGGGGAGGGAAATGAAACAAGAGGGGATCAGGAAAGAGACAAATCATAAGAGACTCCTAAACTCATGAAACAAACTGAGGTTGGCTGGGAGTAGGGGCAGGTAGGGATAGGGTGGCTGGGTTATGGACATTGGTGAGGGTATGTGCTATGGTAAGTGCTGTGAAATGTGTAAGCCTGAGGATCCACAGACATGTACCCTGGGGCAAATAATACATTATGTGTTAATTAAAAAAATAAAAAAAAAACAGTAACAGAAACAATTAAAATAGTACACTAGAAAATATATATTTAGATTGAAAAATACAAACAGTTTGAAAGTAAAAGCATGAAATAGTAATCAAAAGAGAGCAGGAGTAGCTATACTGATACCACACGAAATAAAAATTAGGACAAAAATTGTTACCAGAGCCAAAGAGCATTTTATAAAAATAAAACAAACGATCAGTCAAGAAAACATAAAAATTATAAATACAGATGTACCCAGCAACTGAGCCCAAAAATACTCTCTCTATTTGCAGATGGCATGATCATATATAAAGAAAATCCTACGGAATACATACACATACAAAAATTATTAGAACTAATAAATAAATTCGGCATCATTGCAGAATATGAAATTGATGTACAAAAATCAATTATATTTCTCTATGCTAGCAATGAGAAAACAGAAATATGAAATTTAAAAAAACAATTCCATTTATAATAGCATCAAAAAGTTATTATTTAAGAATACATTTAACAAAAGTGGTACAAATTTGTGCCAAAACTACAAAACGCTGTTGAAAGAAATTAAAGAAGACATAAGTAAGTGTAAAGACAACCCCCCAAATAGCAGGACTCTCCAAATTAATCTATAGACTCCACATAATTCCTATCCAAATATTAGCTGCCTTTTTCTTTTCAGAAATGGACAAGCTGATTCTAAAATTCATATGGAAGTGCAAGAGACCCAGAATAGCCAAACAATCTTGAAAAAGAACATGGTCAGAAGACTCATACTTCATGATTTCAAAACTTGCTACAAAGCTACAGTAATCAAGACAGGATAAAGTTGGCGTAGGATAGACAGGTAGATCAAAGGAACAGAATTAAGAACCCAGAAATAAGTCCATATCTACGGCCAACTGATTTTCAACAAGGACATTAAGACAATTCAATAGGGAAAGAACAATCTTTTCAATAAAGGGTATTGAGACTCTTGGATAGCAACATGCAAAAGAATAAAATTGTATGCCCACCTCATACCATATACAAAAATTAATTTATCAGTGAATCAGAGACCTAAATATAGGTGCCAAAACTACAAAACATGCATAAGAAAACACAGGAATAAATTTTTGTGATCTGGATTAACATGACTTCTGAGGTACGCACCAAAATCATAATACAATAAAAGGCAAAACTGATAAACTGACTTCATCAAAATTAAAAATGTTGTGCTTCAAAGGACATTATCAAGTCAAAGGACAAGCATCGGGAAAATGAAAAGACGACCCACATAATGGGAGAAAACATTTGCAAATCATTTATCTGATAATGATCTAGTATCCAGTATAAAGAACTCTTACAACTCAACAATAAAAAGACAAATAACCTACTTAAAAATGGGCAAAGGGTTTCAACAGACATTTCTCTGAAGATGTACAAATGGCCAAAAAGCCCATGAAGAGATGGAACATCATCTGTCATTAGGGAAAATGACAATCAAAAACACGAGATAACACCACACTGGTAGGAGGGCTAAAATAAAAAAGTAATAATAATATAAGTATTTTACCATAATGCAAGTGTTTGTGAGGCTATGCAGCAATTAGAACCCTCATGCATTACCACAGGTAACGTAAAATGGTGCAACCATGTTGGAAAATAATTTGGCCCATTTCTGAACAAGTTAACCACAGAGTTAGCATACGATCCAACAATTCCACTTCTAAGTATATTTCCAAGAGAACTGAAAACATATTTTCCAACAAAACATACACATTAATGTTCAAAGCAGCATTATTCCTAATAGTCAAAGAGGGAAAACCCAAATATCCATCTGCATTAATTGAGGAATGGATAAACAAAATGGTGTATCCATTCGATGGAATCTTATTTGGCCATAGAAAGGAATGAAGTACCAGACACTACAACATGGATGGACTTGGAAAACATTATTCTAATGAAAGAATCCAGACCAAAAAAGGCTGCATATTGTATGATTCCATTTATATGAAACATCCAGAATAGGGAACCCTATTACAAAGTGGTTGCTCCAGGCTGCGAGGAAGAAAGACTAGGGCATGACCGACAGTAGGTATGTGTTTCTTTCAGGGATCATAAGAATGTTCTGGAATTAGATGGCTGGCTGTACAACCTCAGAATATACTAAGAACCACCCAATTCTGCATTTTAGAAAGGTAAATTTTATCCTAAGTGAAGTATATCTCAATAAAACTGTTATTTAAAAAAGGATCCCAGCTAATGAAGGAATGCAAGTCATCATGGAATAAAGGATCTAGGCTGCTAAAACCCAAATAAAAAGCTGATGGGGCAATTAACAGCTACATCAGAATAACAATACCCAAGCCTGAAGTAACAGAAAGAAACAAGACAGAGCGTGCCTCTTGATGGAAGTATATACACAATTCTGCAGTATTTCAACAACAACCAACAATCAGGCCTGAATTTTTTTGAGAGTCTAGATCTGCCATTTGAAATCAGATAGAGACTTCAGAGGAACATGTGCAATGACACAGCAAGATCCAGACTGTGGGGAACTGTACGGGACAGACAGCACGGACCAGATAAGCAATGTATCAGATCCAGTGTGTGGGCTTTGTAATGAATCCTGATTTTAACGAGCCAAATGTTTTAAAAAATACATATGAAAAACAGGGGCATTTGAGTATCAACAAGATACTTAATAACATAAAAGAATTATTGTTAAGTTTTCAACGTGCTGATGGTATTGGAATTATACTTTTTAAAAGAACCCTAATCTTTTGAAAATGTATACTAAAATATAAAATTATACCGCATTTGGGATTCATTTCAAAATAATCCCTGGGGAGGGGGGTTGGTAACAGAGCCGGAAGGTGGGGGTTAGGGGGAGGAGGGGAAAGTGTATCTTGCTCATACAAGAGAGGGCCATGAATTGATCATCCTTGCAGTTGGGTGATGCGTACAGGAGTTTAAGGTATTATTCTCCCTATTTTTGTCCATGTTAAAATTCTCCATCAAAAACGTTTCAAGAAAAATTTACGAAGCACCTTTTCAGGCCATGCACGGTAGTAAGTGCTTTAATAGATACTCTTGTTCACCCTTGAATTCCCAGCAGCCCATGTAGTACCTGGGCACTAGGGGGCAATGAGGAAGCGTCACTGACTGAATAATTTCTTTAATTCCCTAACCGTCCTAAGTGATAGATCTTATACCCCACCTTGCAGATAGGGACACCTGAGGCGCAGAGTTTGCCCAAACATTATCCAGATTTTATGCGGCAGGCTCTTTCCACTATGCATCGAATATGAGTATTTAAATTTTTTTTTTAGTGGGAGAAGGAAGGACTGGCTGATCTTTGAATTTACCTAGTTTTTCACCATCCTCATTAAAGAGTGCTATACTCTTCAGTGGGGGATTTGGTATAAGTATGCGGAGGACATGTGGGGCCTCAAATCAGGCACATCCGGGAGTACAAAAGGCATCTGGCCACAAAGTTGAAAATTCCAATGCTATTTTCATTCTTTTTCTCAAGAAGAGCATCGGCTCACTGTGCCACTCCCCCTGCCCACTCTCACCCCAAATTACTCATGGTGAGACCACTAGAGACTGTATTTGGCCTCCTTGGGCCTCTTGATGTTTACAGGATTGAAAAGAAAGAAAAAGATGTCAAAAATCCAAGATATTCACTGGCAGCTGAAAAGAAAAACGGCGTTGATCTCCTTCTCGTAAAAGGCTTTTTGAAGCCATTAACCTCTTACTCACCTCTTCTTAGTCCTCTTCCCTCTCTTTTTGCTTTCCGCTCTCAAACTCACTTAAAAAATACTCAGAACTGTGTCTTTTTAGAGCTGACAAATATACATACACACATGTGCCTGAGTGGCTTTGCTGATGCTCTTCCTTGCTCAGGAATGTAACAAGAGCATAACAAATACAAGTCGGTATTTTGATTGGGCAGAATCGCTTTTTTCAATCGATTCCATAAATGTAGACAAAAGCCTCGATTCCTTCTGCCCTCCCACTTGTCCAAAATCTACATTAATCTTTCCATCAAATTAAAAAAAAAAAAAATAGGGCATTTTTCAGATTTAATTCTGCCACCTTTTGGGGATATTCTGAGAGCTGCATTTCATCCCATTAAATTTAAAAGAAAAATCACTCACGTTTTTAAAAAGGGTAGGGTCATGCTAAATTCTATTTCCGCCCATGGCTTGTGAGAATATTCCAAATAAAAACAAGCAGATGTAAACAGAATTCGAAATCTCAAGTCGATCCACACCTGTGGATGGAGGTGTTCCCACCGGGCCCCTTCCCTGACCTTCTCTTACAGCAAGCTCCCCATGCACCGGTGTGAGTAATATGTAAGGAACAGAAAATTGGTAATCAATGCTGGGCAGAGAAGAGCAGAGAGCACGGTGAAATGTCAGTGGCACTCATCGCCCATCCCATGTGGTTTAGAAATGGAGATGCTGGGGTTCCTTGGTTCAGGCCTTCCTGAATCAGTGTTGATGGAGCAGCTAAAAGGTGCAAATCTAGGGAAAAAATGGCTGCTTATGAGACAGCTAGAAGGTCATGCCCAGCGCCAGCCTATAGAATACATGATACTTCAAAGAGCCTTCCGGAAGAGAGGCAGCTCTCTCCACCTGGAACAGTGGTACCGGCACTGCACTCATTCCCTCTGGACCTCTCTTTAGTGTGGCTGCTCCTTTTTGGAAACCGGGCATCCTGTCATTCACACAGCTCCTCTCCAAGCAGAGGCTGCTCGGAAGGCTGAGTGATTTACTGAGGCAAGTGGCCAGAAATCCGTCTTCTTTGTAAAAAACAAAGAATCATGGACGGAAGATTTTCGACCTGAAACAAGGCCTCAAACGAGGAGCCTTAACTCTGCAAGACGTACCCTTTCAGGAATCACCTTACGTGGAGGAACCCACAAACACCCCTCTCACCTTCTTCCAACAGCTCCCAGTGCACAACTGTGTTAGCGCCCCCCCTCACCGCAGGATACTATAATGTTTTCACACTTCTCCTCCCCCACCCCCCACAGGTGCTGTCCCTACACCCTAAGCCGTTCCCGGCAAGGAAACATGTATGGCCACTTCGGCAGTCTCAGACCCGTAGGCTAATTTCTGCCCATAATCCAGTGAAAGATACTCACTTTCACCCGGAAGAATTAAAAGGCTATCACTGTTTTTGTCAAAGAGCTGGCAGAATGATCTAGACCAGACAAGGGGAAATGAAATGCCTCCAGTGGCCGAACAAGTAAGTTAAACGAATGAAGTGGGTTGGTCGGGACTGTGGTGAACTCTCCAGAGGCCGAGGCCGCTCAGGCCCGGCGTCCTTTGTGGGAACAGAGAGCGGCCACGCATGTATCTGATGGTGCACCAGGAGACCCAGAAACCCTGATTTTTATATGGGGGATCTCAAGTTTAATTAGAATTGATCCAATGTGTGTTCAACGCTATGTGGCTTAAACAAAATGTGTCTGCAGACCACGTACTTCCAAGAAGCCCCCTTCCGTGACCTGAGCCAGACTTACCGACCCAGCTCCACAGCCCGTTTTAAGCCAGACTCACTTAAATGGACTCAAACAGAATCTTATCACAATAACGGTAGTTGTTACTTCCTCAAGTTTGAGCCATAAATGTCAGAAGGCGGAGTGGGCAATGAGGGCTACTGAGTCTTCCAAAGCAGGCTTGGCGCCTCCCCCAAAGGAATCCAACCTAATCCTTCCAGGCTGCGTTTCTCATCTTCCTCCTTTACTCGTCCGCCCCAACTGCCAGTGAATGTTAGAATAGTCTCCCTGGTGTGTGCCCTTCATCTCTGTCACTGCACTGTAGAGCTCATTCTCCCCTCCCTCTGGTTGGTCTTGAGGCCAAAGCAAAGATTGGCGGCGGCTCTTACCCTTGTGGTGTCGATGGTACAGTCTCTGCCCTCATCCTGTCCAGCGGGACGTCCATCATCATCCAAGAAGCTCCGCCCTTCTTCCCTCACGGGTGTGTGCGGTACACAGAGGCATTTAGCGGCCACAAAGAAGGGAAGAATCCTGTGTTCTGGTTGAAGGGGCCAAAGCAGTCACTGGGAAATCACTCTCACCTGCAGAAAAAGCCAGAGGTCAAGTTTTAGCTCCAAGGAAGAAACATACCCAAGACGTTCTAACTCTAACTGGGCACTTTACTGATTAGACCCATCTCTTAGAGCCTCACCTCATCTCAGGGATGGAGTGTTCTTCCCCCCACTTGCCCCCATGGAACCATCCCTCTCACTGGACACAGGGATAGGGAAATATCGCAGCCCCAGGACCAGACTCACAATCACTCTCAGGCTTAAGGACCCTCAGGTTTTGACTGTAGTGGACACATGGAACATCTCCACCGACCCCAAAGCCAACAAAACATCCAAAGCTAAAATGAGGCACTAGAATTACGACTGTAGTCATTCACCTCCCACAGTTTCTTCTAGGAGCATTATCTTCCTGGCTAATTTATCAAGGATGTACTTCTAAGCTTCTAAATGAATACATTTTAATCCATTTCAGAAACCAAGTTCTAAGCGTGACTGCCCTAATAGAATTAACACTACTGCTCTAATTTGAAATCAATAGGTTTCAAAGGCTGGCCAAATTCAATTTTGCTTTCTTTGTCCATTGTTGTATTTCACAGATCAGAAATGACTGTGCATGCTAGATTTCAGTCCTCTGGTTAAACGTGTGTGTGTGTCTATGGATGTATGTGTGGTATGTATGGGGGGTTTAAGCTTGTACCAAAACAAAAGCACAAATTTACATTTCTCTCTGAATAAATTAAAGAAAGCAAAAAATTTCTAGTTTCCAACGAAGTAAGCCTTGCCTCATGTTGATGCCTTCCTATAGATTTATATTAGCATCTAAGCAATCATCCACTAATTTTCATGTTTTCCAATCAATGCTGGGTCTTAAAGGAGGCCCGGGCTGGGTGGGGAGGAAGAAGAAAAGATTGATTCTGAGCTTCAGAAAGAAAATGAAAGAAGTGCCTTCGGCTACATCAGTCATTAAACAAACATTCATTATAGCTTAAGATCTGCCTGAAATTATCATAGGCTTTGGGATTACAAACAAGACACAGTGCTTGCCCCTTCCTCCCTACTCCAGGAGCTCCCAGGCCCAGGACCAAAGATAAACAAAAAATAGTATCCTACTAACATCAAGGGGGCAATGGAGAGGGCGCAAAGCAGGAACACCCTGGTCCCAATAATGGCCAGAGAAATCCTTCAGTGCATTTTCACCTCTAACAAAGATAACAAGGAAAGAGCCACCAAAAAAAAAAAAAAAAATGCAGCTTTACCCAAAGTGAATTTCTGAGATGGGACTCTTAGCAGAAGAGGTAGAGCAATCTCAACAGGGATAAAGAAAACCAATTCAGGAGTTGAAGTCCTCCTCCCTCTCTTTCTCCTCCACAGCCTCCCAGCAACACATCATTGGGTCAGTCTCAAATATTTGTGTCCCACTGAAATGCAGAAATGCTGATGTGCCTTTTCTCAAGAGTGCAGCACACACACACAGTCTTTCTCTGCCTACCAGATACCTTTCCAAAGGTAGCACATGTTACAGGAAGGTATGATTAATCTGGCTGGGAGATAATTAACTGCAAACAGCTTTGATATGACTATATTAATTACTGAAGAAAAAAATTAACAAAGTACTTAGGCTCTTTGGCACTTCTAAGAAACCCCAAGCACTGTTGGGCACTGGCTCATCACAGAAGGACTGGCCCAGGGACAGATTGTCAGGGGAGCCAAGTGTCTCTTTTTTACAGAAACTGGTACTTAGTGGGCCCTCCATCAATGTCCGATGAATTAATAACCTCCCAGCCTGCCTTTTCACTCTGTCCCCTCCCAGATTCAGAATGCCAGGGTTCTGCCTCATTTTCCATCACTATGACTCTCATCCAAAAAACTAGATTTTTGGAAAAGATACAATACCACTCAGTAGCTCTTGGTGTGAATTTACGTCAGTCCACACCCCTCCTAGGGCATTCCCATCCTAGGGGTGACCTTTCCATGTAAAATGATAATCAGCATTTTCTGAGTTCCTACAACATGTCAGGAACCTTCCAGAAGTTTCGCACACATCAACTCTATCCTCAACCACTGAGAGTGTTAACTGTTGTGATCCCCATTTTATAGGTGGGACATCGAGGCTCAGGGAAGCGATTTGTCCAACGTCCCAAACCCAGTGAATGCCAGAGCCAGGATTCCAACTGAGGTAAGTCTGCTTGATGTCACTCAGTGCAGAAAATCAACTTTGATAGGACTATATGAATAACTGACAAAAAAAAGTTGTCAGGGAAAGTTAAGGACTGGGAGGAGCGAGTATAACGTGTCCCAAACCAGCAGACTTTGGGAAAGAAAAATCCAACACGGTCTCCCCTTCCTGCTTAACCATCCCCCCACATGGTTCCATTCTCTGTGTTCCCACCACCCCATCAGGGCATAACTATTCAGAAGAAGACGGGATCCTTTGCGATTTAGCACCTTAGCAGGCTTCTGACTTTGCTGAGTGATTCAGCAGGATTGTGGCAAAACACATCACGTTCACTCAAGTATCGCTAGCCTCTGCAGAAATCTCTTCACGATAGAAAGGGAGGCCCTCTGCAGCATCCTTCCGGTGGACCCTCCAGGTGGGCTGTATTTCCTGGTGGGTTGACGACAGCCTTCAAAAATGTACAAAATGACTGGCTCCGTTATTGAGAGGGAAAGGGCGAAGATGAAGCGGCCTATTGGAGTCTTTCATCATCCAGAGAGCTGACATCCAATCTTGGAACAGAACGAGGAAAATCAAATGGACAAGCAGACAGTACCCAGGGGGAATAATAACTCCCAATGCCCGTCTCCCAGGACTCAGATTCACAGGACTAACTTGCTCTCCAAAAATTAAACTGTAAAATCAGTGTCTGAGAAATCAGGACAGACACTTCGAGGGACACTGCTGCATAGACCTGGGTCTCATGTACTCGCACAGAATGCTGAGGGTACATGTGACTGCCCTTCTCGCATTGTTCTGAGATATTGTCACCTCCGTCTACCCACTAGACTGAGAAGTCTCCAGTTGGGGCAGTGTTATAATATCAGTCTTCATAGTCATTATCCCTGTTACACAATGGTGCTTGACACATTTTTATTGAACCAATTCCTCTCCCCCAAGGCAACGAGACTAGAGAGTAAATTAATTAAAAGAATCAATATGGATAATGAAAGGCAGTTGGTCAGCAAGGGAACCAGAGGAGGAAAGTGTAAAAGATCAAAGTTGGTTGCCCAAGACCCATCCCAGCACTTTCCAAAGGAGGTCTCATCCCAAAGAGGTGGGATTGTCCAGCCCCCATGGGGACATCTCGAGTGTCTACTACATTTTAAGTGTCTATACCTAGAGTTTCAGGTATCATTAGATACCCCAAAACCTCTCCTTGTTCTGATTCTGACTCCCCGAGGTTCCTGAGGGCGACTTCAGTTTCCAGGCACCTCGCCAAAAGACAGCACACGAGCATGTCCGCTCTGTCCACTCGATATATTTCTTAGTGGAACGTAATAAGGCAGGAAGAGGTTTAGTTACTCCATTTTCTGTAAGTTTCTATGAGAGCTGATCTGTTAGAGTCTGATCAACTCCAGGACACCTGGAAGTGAGTTTCTCAAGTTGGCAGGCTGCCAGAGAGCCTGACCCTGACCTGGGATAAGGTCACCAGGTAAATGGCACCTTTGAGCAGCATCCTGACAGCCTGCCAGCTTCCCTGGAGATCCCCTGCCCTTGCTAACTTCTCCAGAAGGGTTTGCCCAGCCTCAGCACTACTGACAATTTGAGGCCAGGCAATCCTCTTGTGGAGCGGGGGTGGGGAGTGGGGGGTCCAATGCCCTGCAGGATGGTTAGCAGCTTCCCTGGCCTTGACCCACAAGACACCAGGAGCACAACTCCTCCCTGTCCCCTAAGGTCATGACAACCAACATTGCCAAATGTCCCCCAGAGAGCAAAACCATCCCCAGTTGTGAACCACTGCTCTGAAGTAGAGTAAAAGATCTTAGATGCCCATTTAGAAGCTGGAAGTTCAGAAAGCTCAGAATGGCAGATGGCACTCACTACGTCTGTGACACGGGCTGAGGATATTTCCCCAGACATTTGTTCTTCTAGAATTCAGTTCTGGCATTTCTGGTGTCAGATAAACAAAACTTTGCAAGTGAGAAAAGATAAGAGGCAGGTTAACCTTTTATTGAGACTTGAAGTATGCCTCAGGCAATTGGAGTCTAGAGTAAAGGTGAGTGATTTTCTCGGACAATCTATATGATATTTGCTAACATTTTCGGTGCCAGGATGATGCACAGGACAATGCACTAATATAGTTTGAAAGATGTCTTACTACAGCTCTCTGGAGGTAGGGGTCCTCTTGCTGTCCTTACGCACCCCTGACCAAGCTCCAATCTTGTGGAAACTCATTGATGTCTCAGGAAAAATGCAAAGACAACGGGTCAGTTTTGTAGTCTTTCCCCTATTTATCAATCACAGACTAATTTTCAATAAAATCTGAGAGTAATGAAATAATAAGAATAATAACAAAAGGTAGAATTCGACCCTAATTCTATCTTGATTAACTAATGAGGGTTGTAGTCTGAGGTTTTGCTTAAATAAAATTAATCTCTCACAATCAGACTGTCGTGATTGGATTTAGGGTGCCAGAAAAATTATCCTTATATTTAAATCCTATAATCCGAAGCAATCAGAAGACTACACCCCCTCCCAGTTGATTCAGACAGTAGACTACTAAGAATATCTCTGAATTACTTCGTTTTTCCAAATTATCAAATTTTAAGACGTACGTTAACATGAGAAACCCTTGAATTAACAATGACTTTTTAAAAATTTTTGCTCTGTCCCCAGAAGAAAATGAACACTTCTCAGGGCCTAATACATTTGGGGATTAAAAATGAATTTATAGAAGTTCTGGTCTTCGGGGAGGAAACCAGTAAGTGCCTTCCAAAGCAAAGCCTCTAAATTATATTTCAAAAGTTAATATAAATTATATTTCTCTTGGCCATCCAGAATGAGTAAATGCAATACCATCTCCAGAAATCCCAAAGGCTTGAAGCACGGGTAACTAAACACCACTTAGCTCTCCTCGCGCTCTGTGTTCCTAGACAACCCTCCCTGGGGAACAGAGGGAGACAGCAGGCTGCTGCTGAGTCACTGAGTCACCTCCAAAGGCAATCTTCAGAGAGGAAAGCGAGGAAAAGCCCTGTGCAAGGATGGGCCCCTCATAAGGGGGAGAAAAACATCACAGCCACTAATCCCAGCATGGTCATCCGCACGTGGTGACAGGGACCACCCCGAGTGGGGGCCACTGTTCCACCAGCCCCAGAAAGGAACTCCCCTGGCTCCCTCCCCCTTGCGGGGACCCCCTAAAGCAGAACTGGCCGAAACCAGGGGCTCAGACTGCAGCCAGGACACAGGCAGGCAAATCAGCCCACCCAGGGGGCTGGAGACCTTGGGCTCCGTCTCATCTGTCCCCATCAAGCGTTTGCACTAATACAGTGATTAAAAGAGCAACTGAGAGCAAGCAGTTTTAGAGAGTAGAGGGGGGAAAAAACCTATCATGCCATGGTAATAGTGATGGAAACAGGCAAAAGGAAACCTTCTGGAGGACACTGTAGCAATGTGTATTACAAAGTCGCGGTTTCCCATCAGAGACTGTATCCCGAGGGAATAAATTAGACAAGTGTGCACGGATGGGTATCCAAGGATGTGCACTGCATCGGTAGTTATTCATAAGAGTAAAAAGTCAAAGGCAACCTAAATGTCCAACAACAGGGAAAGAGTCAGATAATGGGATATTCTGTGGCCACTAAAAACACTGAAATAATCATAGGAAGAGCTCCCATATACTCAATCAGGTGTTTCAGTACCTCTGGGTGTTTGCATGTCCGAACCCACCTAACCCTCACAACACTTGAACAAGTCGTATTTTTAAGGGATTTGTTATACAGATGGAGGAACTGGTAAATAGAGAAATTAACTAACTCTCCAGGGTCAATAGCTATTAAGTGATAGCCTCATGGTTTGAATTTAAACAATATGCTCTAAAGCCATTCTCTCAACCACAATGCTCTACTACCTATGGATTCGTGAACCACAATATGCTAAGTAAAAAGAGAAAATAATTATAGTACAACATATGGCATGATCTGATCTTTATAAAAGAGGTCTAACTTTACAAAGGGAAAAAGAATAATCTCTAAGAATATACACCACAGTGTTAAATGCATTCTCTCTGGATGCTAGAATTCGGGGTGATTTTTGCTTTCTACTCTGTCCCTCTCAACATTGTGTGACTTTCTTTGCAAGTATTATGAAACACTTACGTAAATAGTCGTTTTGGGGTGCCTGGGTGGCTCAGTCCATTAAGCATCTGCCTCAGTGCAGATCATGATCCCGGGGTCCTGGGATCTAGCCCTATGTCAGGCTCCCTGCTCAGCAGGGAGTCTGCTTCTCCCTCTGCCTGATGCTCCCCCTGCTTGTACTCTCTCTCTGTCAAATAAATAAATAAAATCTTTAAAAAAATAAAAAAATAATAAATCAAAATAAAATAAATAGTTGTTTCTTTTTGGAAAAAATAAAAGATCTAAAGCAGCCTTGGTCAGTACTTGGGGAGGGGAAGGGGGAGCAGGATAGACACTAAGTGAACGTACAGATTTGACATCTTTTGACGGTCTCGTTTGTAATCTGCAGAATCATACGCTTCTGCTGCTCCTTCACATCTGCTCTGTGGCGGGCACCGTCTAGGGAACTACAGAGAACAGAATACAACATGGCGCCTGCCCTCAGAGCATAGAGGCGCTTAGAAGGGGCTGGAGGAGGGTACACAGGTAAATCAATAACTGCAGTACAAGACAGAAGATGTCAGGTACCCTGAGGAGAGGTACCAAAGTGCCACGGAAATTCACAGGAGGTAAGGGGTCCCTCTGGAATCAGGAAGGAGGGACAATTCCAGGAACATGTGGCATTTGAGCTGAGGCTTGAGGGTTGGGTCAGACATGAACGAGTAAAGAAGACGGTAAGAGTAAGAAGGTCATTCTCCAAGGAGAGGAAGGAACCACGCAAAGCCACAGGGACGAGAAAGCTTGTGGTATGTACAGAGAGCAGAGAATCGTTGAGTCTGGCTAATGGAGCCCTGTGACCTAGAGACATTCATGTAGACTATAAAGAATTCTACCTGTACTAGCCACACCTTTGTGAACCAGGAATAACCAAGGTGAGTGAGTAATAGATTTAGGAAAGGAGAACAGATTGCAGGTGGCCATACAGAGAACCTGCTGAAACAAGGACCATAACTCAGGTCTCCTGAACTATTTAGCCACAAGGAACCAATCAGGCAGACATAAGAAACCTCTCAGAGTAATGGTTATTTCCAGAACATCGGGAAATTAGAGGCTGGCATTGGGTGCGGCAATCCACCAGGCACTGCAGTGACCTAAGGTGAAAAACAGTGAATCCCAGCAATATCTACGAAGTGCAGACAGTGGCAAGGCCAGAAACGTGGGCAACATCATCCCACTTCTCTCTTGCACCTCCCCCCGAACAGCACAGGAAAGCAGGGCTCACTGGGCTTTATACGCAAACAATGAATCACGGAACACTACCTCAAAAACTAATGATGTACTGTACGGTGACTAACGTAACATAATTTAAAAAAAAAAGGAAAGCGGGGCTCAGTAGAGAGAATTCAGTAGGTCCTTGAATTCAGATGCGGGGGGAAAAAATCTTGATTTTCACTAATCTGTAACTGAAATTTAGTTATTCCTTCCATTAAAAATGCAGGCAGTGGCCCAGGGCAGTAAAGAGCAGGACCAGTGATGTCACCCCCTTGGAAATTCCAGGTAATTTCATATCATAACACACTTGTTCCAGATCTCAGAAAATAATCATGTAGTTCATTGTTTCTTTGAAATCACAGTAGTTACAGACCTACTGCTAGATTATCCTTAAGGTGTTGATAAAGAAGCACATACATCACTAAATCATAAGTTGGTTTAAATATTTTGATAACACTATATTTCCATACAGTTGGATTCCTTCATATTTTGTGGTTCTCATTTTTTTGTATTTAAGGACATTATTCTGAAAAGTGGTCCATGGGCTCCCCCAGACTGCCAAAGGGGTCCATGGCACAAAAAGAGTTAAGAATCCATTAACTAGCGATCCTGTTAAAATGTAAGTCATACCATGTCACTCATTCCTGTTCAACTCTTCAGTGGTTTCCATCTTCCTCAAGGCAAAACTCCCCTCCTCCTACTTTATTTGTCTGATTTCATCTCCTTCCCCTCTCTCTTTCATTCCTAACTGGCATACTGGTGTCCCTGCTATTCCTTCATCATTCCTGCCTCAGGGCCTTTGCACCGACTGATCCCTGTGCCTGGAATGCCCTATCCATAAGGGATTGCATGGCTTGCTTCCCCGCTCTCTTCAGGCCTGGACTCAAATAATATCTTCCAAATGAAGCCTTTCTTGGTTACCCTATCTAAAATGCCTCCTGGTGAAACTCCCATCCCCCTACTCCTTGCTTTATTTTTTCTCCTTAACATTTATCACTCCCTAAAATATACTTAGAGACATGTACTTTATTTTTTATCATATTTATTATTTATTTCCCCACTCAGACCTGAGCTCCACTATATCTCGAGTGCCTACAACCTTGTCGGACACCCAGTAGGTTCTCAAAAGTTAGTTGTTGTGTTAATTAGCTAGGTGACATTTGTCATTCAGCTTGGCTGCTGGCTGCTTCCATTCCAGGTGGAATTTTAAAGTCTCCCCCCGCCCACTGTATTTCTGGGAGAAAAGAAAAATTGCGGCAAATGTGCCTGTGAAATTGTGGTCACCCCAGAAGAAAGGTAGTTTATTTATCAGCCACGGCAGAGGGAGATGCATTTTTTGTCCCTTAATAGTTTTCATCAAAGATAAGATAAATTCACACACACAAACACACATACACACACGCACACACAAAATAAGTTATTAGACCAAACTATGTCACAAGACAAATGCAAAAAAGTAAATGAGAAATTTGGTACGTGGCATCCAACCAGGAAAAGTCCCAGTCCCCCAGCTTGAAACAGAAGTGCCGCTAGCGTATGAGATGGGCACACAGATCCCACCCGGCAAGCGGTGGAAGGAAGTGGGCAGGAGCAAACACAGGTAGTAAGTCTCCACACGGGCCCTGATCAACTCAACCTGCTGCTGCCGAAATGCATGGTCACCCATGTGCAGGCACTGTTGTTCAAACCAGCAAAAATGCGCCTGACGCTGGGAAGATCCGAACTCGGCAGGGCTGCCTTCACACACATACAGGGAACGTCACTCCATTCTGGCCCCTGGAGCACTCTGTTTTAATAAGAACAACCAAAGCTAAGACTGGATTCCTTGTAGTTAAAAAATGTGAGTTGAGGACAAAGAAAGTACTATTTTATACCACGTACATCCTTATAGGGATACAATCAAGTCACTCTCATATTAAAAAGTAACAAAACAAACTCTCCCAACCCCAATTGCTCTCTGCGACACAGCTTCTTAAAATCATTTTTTAGACTCACGCTTCCTTCTTCTTGTGCAATTCTTGCCCTCACACCCCAATAAGCGTTTTTGTTAAGGGCACTTCTAGATGACCAAACCCAAAGCATACTTCTCATCTGCGCGTGACTTACCTCCCAAGGCATTTGTCGCTGCTCACCTTCCAGCCCCTGGGGGTCACTGATGCCACTTGTCTGACTACTTATTTCCTCTTGGTTTCCTGTGAAACTCTGCTTTGTCTTCCCAAACCTTTAATCTGGGGGTCACAAAATAAAATTACCTTTCAGGGGCCACGCAGGTGACTGAAATGAAAAAATATTACATCTGGCCGCTGTGACAAGCTGGAGAGCGCCAGCCCAGCTAAAAGGGGACTGCTGTCCCTTATTTGTTCATATCAGGTGGTCAGATCGCCCAACTTGTTGAGAACACCCACAAATCTTATTTTTATGTGAACTTTCCCAATTTTCTAAATGTTGGCAATTACTGGTTTTAATGTTTTGCTATTATAAGCCAAATCAAAAAAATCTGTACACAGGAGACAATCTGCAGACCTCAAGTGTGTGTCACTGCAACCCCCTGGGTATCTCCTGTCCCTCTGCTCCTCTCCCTAGGAATTCCATTGAGTTACACAGCCCGGATGTGTATCTCCAGCCCTGATCTCCCCCCTCCATTTCAGACTCTTCTAACTGCCTACTGGACACTTTGGCTTGAATGTCCCACTGGGACCTTAAAATAAATGTGTCTACACTTTCCCTTCATCCTCTATTCCCAAACATTTCTCAGATTCCTTTCCTTTCCTTATCCTTCCTGCCTCTGCTTTAATTCAGATACTTGGTATTTTTCCATGGTTTATTACAATACACTTCTAATTGTCTTCCCTACTTCAGACCTATCTCCATGCCCTACCTTCAGATTCATTCTCCACACCAAGTTCAGGCTACCTTCTAAAATGCACAGGCTTCAGGTTCTCTGATAGCTACCTTTGCCCTTCAGGACAAACTCTGGACCCAGAGTGCTAGAGTCTGAATCCCAGCTTCACCACCCCCTAGCTGTGAGACCATGAGCAATTACTTAAGTTCTCTGAGCCTTGGGTTTTTTCATTTGTAAAACATGGATACTAAATGTCACATGCCACATAGAGCAGTCATGAAGATTAAAAATGAGATAATAAAAATAAAGCCCTCTGTGCTTAGTACAAGTAAATGTTCAATTAAATGTTGTCATTATGATTCCTCATCCAAGAGCCTCACATTCCACAACCAACTCAAACTTTAGAACTGTAAGGAATTACCTGAAATTCTCCCAAAGTATCCTTGACTTCTCACTCATTTGTCTGCTCCGAATGCCCTTGGAGACTCATATTCTTTATCATAGTCTCCAGAACCAAGCCTTGACCCCAGGACTCTTCCTGCCCCAAACCCAGGCCCCCATCCACCACCGCCTGCCTCTATCGCCTCCATCGAGGGTCTAACTTGGGTGAACTGCAGTAGAACAATTTCCTGGAAGCCTCCACCACTGCACTGTGAGTCCCACAAAGGCAGGACCTACTTCTTCTTAATCTTTGTGTCCTTAATACCCCGCAGAAAATAATGAATGACTGGAGGAACTTCGCTAATTGGCAGATCAATCTAGAGAGGCAGGCATCATTATGATCCAGCTCTTAGGCATGAGGTTCAGAATGGTTCGGCACACAGGGGAGGCAGCAAGAACATCCTTTCTGCGTCTCTGCCCTCGGCATCCACCAATCCACTCCAAACCCCTCTGCCTCAGCCCCATCCCCAATCCCACAGCACACTCTCCTTCCCAAACCTCCTTGAAGCTGTTCCTTCTGTTCCCTTCTTTTCCAGTTAATTCTACTTTTGTCTTCAAGAAATCAGCTCAAAGATCACCTCTTTCAGGACACTTCCCTTTGATGTACCACACATGAGCACACACACAAACACACACACACAAACACACACACACATCTGATGTTAAATTGGAAAAAAAAAAAATAGGCATGTCTCTTAGTGCTTCCACTCAATTTCTTTTTTTTTTGGCGGGAGGAACAGGGAGGAGGGTCAGAGGAAGAAGGACAGAGAGAACCTTAAACAGGCTCCACACCCAGCATGAGCCCAATGCAGAGCTCCATCTCAAGACCCAGAGCTCATGAACTGACGCCCAACCGACTGAGCCACCCAGGCACCCCCAGTCCCAATTCCTTAGCAACCTCACAATACACAGTGACATCAGTGTCTGACACACGGCCGATAGGTGGGAGATTTGGGTGGAAGTGTGACTAAATGAATGGTCTACTTAAGGGTAAAAGACAAGGATTTTCCTGCTCAAAATGGAGCAAAGAAGGCCGCTTGGGGGTCGCCTTCACATATGGGCCTTCCTGGGGGCTCCAGGACACTGGGATGAGGAGGCCTCGCTGAGCTATTGCTTCTCTCTACCCAGTGGGAGCACCCGACACATGACGACATTTCCAAAGGATTGTAGGAAAGCACTTATTGCTACTAGAAGTAACAGAGTACTTTTGCCAAATCATAAATCCTCAGTATGTTCGCAAGGAACTCAGGAAACCAAGTGTCTACTGCTCTAGTAAGCTGCCCCAATGGCTATTTCATGGGGTGAAAAAAAAAAAAAGTTTCATTTAACATTTTAAAAGATATAATAAAATAAATATGATCTTTCATACAGCATCTAATCCATTATTTGGAAGGTAGGAAAAGATGGTTTTATGCTTCACAAACATCCACATCCAGCTCCTAGAAGCCACCCTGGGAGGAATTTTTTTTTTTAAACACTTTTCCAAGAACTATCTGCTGTGACTAATTCCATACTTCATCAACACACACACACACAAAAAAATTACAAAACAATGAGATTCCCCAAGACAACGCCAGCCAAAAAGCTTTCAATGTGACTTATTAACATTAAATCTCACACTTCTCTTTTTTCCAGTTCATTTCCTAAGTGCACCCTCCTCTCGGAGTTTCCAAGTTTTTCAAAGGAGGGAGAAGGAGGTGTGGTAGAGCTGGATGGAGAACAAGGAGATTCTCTGAAGAGCGAAGTATCTTCCCGAGGAAGTTCAAGACCACGCCCCAGGAGAGAGCTTTGGGCACCACCTTAGGACAGACTCCACAGTAAACAGGAATGCACACTTGAAAAAAAGCAAACTTTGTGTACGCTGGAGGAAAGCATGACTTTCTTTACCTGATTCTCACACTCAAAATTTTCCATGTCTTGCATTTCCTACTCAACTTAGTTTAGCAAAGGAAATTCAAAATAGTTACACACTAGACCAATCTGGTAGCTTCTGAAAAAGTTAACAATAGAATGGTGCAAACAGAATTTTTTTGTTGTTTGTTATATAAACTCAGGGGGAAAAAATATGGCATTTTTTTTTTCCCCAGGAGCCACATAGTTCTTTCATTTGAAATCACAGATAAAGCAACACATTGAATTGCTAAAGTTCAAGTTCAGATAACATTTGATGAAAAGAGCTAAAACATAGACCATAACAAAAAATTAACTTGGCTGCAGATTATTCTACAGAGGTAGTTCTCAAAATGTGGTCAGGAGACCCCTGGGACTCCTAAGACCCTTTAAAGGGCCCATAAGATCAAAATTGGTTTCCTAACCAACTAAGATATTTTCCTGTCTACTTTCATTCTCTCACAAGTGTCTGGTAGAGTCTTCCAGGGGGTATATGACCTGTGAGATCATAGACTAAACAAAGAAGCAAGTTGAGGAATCCTACTGCCTTCCATTAAACCAGACAATGAATACATTTGTAAAAATGTAAAACAATGCCACCCTTGCATTGCTTTTGTTTTGAAAAAAGATAGTTATTTTTCATAAAAATAGGCCACTTACGTTAACATGCAATGAGAATATTGTCATTTTAAATGAATTAATAATTAATACTTCAAAATGTAACTATTTTAAGATTTTATCTTTTTTTAAGTAATCTTTACACCCAACCTGGTCAAGGTTACAATTTACAACCCCGAGATCAAGAGTCGCATGCTCTGCCAATGGAACCAGCCAGGTACCCTTAAAAAGTAACTATTTTAATTTCTAATATATACATATTGGTAGATGAGAGTATGCACTGCCAAGGCTGGAGTCATGGGCAGGGCAGGCGTTTAGAAAGTTTCCTCCCCTCTTTGACCAAGTTTTAGTTGAAAGGAGTGCAGCCAAAACTGTAACCAAAGGAGGCATTACGCTTCCAGAAAAGTCTCAAGGAAAAGCATGCACGCAACAATAGTAGCTGTTGGTTCGGGCTCTAAAGGAAAGGGTGGAGAGATTCAACCAGTTAGCATGCAAGTTGGAGATAAATTTCTTCTCCCAAAATACGGAGGCACCAAAGTAGTTCTAGATGACAAGGATTATTTCCTGTTTAAAGACAGTGACATTCTCAGAAAGCACATAGACTGAAACATATTATTATTGTAATGGTATCACGTGAAGCTGCCATTTCACAACTGAAGTTGTGAAATCTTTCATCATGTAAATAATTTCTATGTCTCGCTTTTATAATAAACTGACGGTATCCAAAAACACATATTGATAGATATAACTCCCATTAACAGGAGCTTTGGGGGGCTTCTCAATAATTTTTATGCATGGAAAGAATCTGAGACCAAAACAAAGGAATCTTAATTTTTTTTTTTCCAATTTTGTTATTGTGATAAAATACACGTGACATAAAAGTGACCATCTTGGCCATTTTTAAGGGTACAGGTCAGTGGTATTGAATGCATTCTTCATATGCAACTATCAGTACCATCTAACCGCCAAACTCTTTGCTTCTTGTCAAACTGAAACTCTATATGCAACTGGTACTTCTTTGTGGTTGGCCTACTTCTATGCAATCAGCGAAGCAGCCCACACCACCTCTGTCCCCCGGAGGGTGTGTGTCTATGTGAGTTGCTGCGTGGGGATCAGGGCCCTGCTTCCAGCAGAGAGAACTCCACCCCCCTTCGACACTACGCAATCCTGGAGGTCCACAAAGAACCTTCTGGCTTCCCACTCTTTATGACATACCCTACATTTGCACGCATTCTGAAACCCAATCCCAGTGTCTAATAATGCCTCAGTAGGATTTATTTCTGAGCTGCTGACACTGACTTATGAACGAAGGGGTGTAAAACAGGGCTTGCTTGTGTGCTTTTAAATGATGTGGCTGACAGGAGTGACTGGTCGAAAACAGCTAAAAGCAAACCCATTAAGTGGAGGGCCACATTACACAACTGCATCCTGTCCTCTTTGCTTCAGAGCCCCATATAAAGGACACTAGATGATGAGAAGGCAAAATGCACTTCAGTGTCCGCATTTTAAGTCTGGGAGGTGCTGGGAGAAAACTCAGTGCGCATCACCACAGCGACATCTGCTTTCAAATTAGATCAAGAAGTCTGGGGAAACTGCGTAAAAGGTGAAGTTCTCAGGCATCATAGGAACGTCCATGAGATTCCTATTTTTGCAATCCAGAGAGCCTACCCTGGAGAATCATGATTTAAGGAGATGATAAGAGATGGGGATATCCATATCTTTTTACTCTTTGACAAAGATGACGGATAGAGGGGCTCCTGGGTGGCTCAGTCGGTTGAGCGTGTGACTCTTGATTTCAGCTCAGGTCATGATCTCAGGGTCTTGAGATCGAGCCCTTCATGGGCTCCTCACTCAGCGGGGAGTCTGCTTGATATTCTCTCTCCCTCTCCTTCTGTCCCTCCCTCTGCTCATGCTTTCTCTTTCTCTCTCTAAAATAAATAAGTAAATCGTTTTTTAAAAAAGATGGTAGATAAATAGACAGATAGACAGAAAGACACTGCCATATAATGACAATTTTCATTTACACTTTTAGCCTGGAGGAGAAGTTTCAACCCCGAAACAGTCTCAGAGCTAAATCATGGCCAGGCAATGTCTAATCACCAATAGGAGGAGGGGAGAAGGAGGTTTGATGTCAGCAGCCTCATGAAGGTACCACACTTAGAAAACTGGGATCTTAAAAACCCACAAGAAAAACCCTGCCCAGAAGGTCTGATTTACTGACCTCAAAGATGAGAGTGCTGACCTAACTTTTTGCCAGAATCCACGCTCCTCCTCTCAATCCAAACTTACCAACAACAGTCTTTAGCTACCAAGTTCTCTCATCCCTCTGGCCGATGAAATTCTTTACCTTAAATAAATGCTAGAAAATACTCTTAGATTCACCTTGGCATGTCAGTCAGGGCATAAGAAAGCCAGACCAGTCCATAAAAGAATGAAAGTTAAAAAAAAAATGGGTATATTCAAGCGCCACATTTTAGTCTGCTGGCATGCTTTTATCTCACCACAATAATTATTTGCCAAGATAGAAGTCCACATTCCTGAAAGAAGTCTTCAGGAAACAGCAAATATTTTAAATGATCTTTGGAGTAACATTGAGCCCTATGGTCCTATCTACCATCTCATTCCACAAAGCTGCAAAGAGATCCCTTTTCCTTTTTTTTTCCTTTTTTTTCTTTTTTTGTTTTTAAGATTTTATTCATTTAGGGGCATCTGGGTGGCTCAGTCACTAAGTGTCTGCCTTCGGCTCAGGTCATGATCCCAGCGTCGTGGGATCAAGCCCCATATCAGGCTCCCTGCTCAGCGGGGAGCCTGCTTCTCCCTCTGCCTGCTGCTCCCGCTGCTTGTGTTCCCTCTCTCGCTGTCTGTTTCTGTCATAAATAAATAAAATCTTTCTAAAAAGATTTTATTCATTTATTTGAGCAAGAAAGAGAGACAGAGACAGCGAAAGAGGCCGTCATATTCTGAACGTGGGTCCCCAGATGACAGGTCAGAGGTAACTCTCCTGCATCTTTTTATAAGATATCCATGGATAAAGAAGAAGAGTCTCTTGGAATGAGGAAGAGGAGGTAAGGAAGGATTCCACTGAGACACAGAAAGTTGGCTTAGCCGTGCCCAGGGCCCTCCCCCAGGCCGCACCCCCACACAGCCCAGCGGGGCTCCACATCTCCTCACCACCAGGCTTATCACTGCTGTCTCTCCATTTAAGGCAATTCGAAAGCAGCGTATTGGGAATCATCAAAGAGCAAATGCTCAGAATCTCACCACAAATGTTCCACATACCCACTCATAGTTCTCCTAGTCAATTTATAAAAATGATCCAAATTAACACATGCGAATGATACTATGAAGAAAAATATTCATAGACAGATTACCTATTTTTTTTTAATCATACATCAACAGGCTGTGAGGAAAATAAGAACAAAAACAAAAACAGAGGACAAGAGATAAGCTCAGATTTCCCCAGCAATTAGAGACAAAACCAGAGCTAGGATTCCAACGTCTTACGTTCTAGAAGCACCAGCACCGTGTGACTCCAAGCACAGAGATGTGGACGTGTTGGCTGGACTGGGCTCCCTAACCTCGGCCCCGTGTGGGTTCCACATACACGGGCAGATCCACACACCCTCTCTGATCCCTTTCAGAGCCGAGCTGTACAAGTGTGGCCTCTACTTCCTCAGCTCCCATTGGTTTCCACTCCGTCCGATCTGGTCCCAACTCTCTAACCGTCCAGTTAAGAAGGCTCCCAACTGCCACGCCTGAGTCTCTCCAATCTATTCTTCACTGTCTTCGTGGGCCATCTTGCAGAAATGCAAATTGGTTCCTGATACTGCCCCCCCCCAAATCCAAGAGCTCCTCCCCACAGCCCCCGGGATAAACTCCAAGGTCCCTAAGCTGGTGTAAAGGGTGCGGCATGATCTGCCCTTGCCCTCCCCTTCGGCCCCCTCCCAGCCTCCTCTCCCCCCTCCCCCCCCAACTCTCTGGAAGTTCCTCCAAGGCTCAGTGTGCATCCTTGCCTTCAAACCCTCACACTCCTTCCGCATCCTGATATTCTCTTTCTCCCACTTTTCACTGGATAAACTCCTGTGCATCCGTCAGAATGAAAAGTTCCTTTCTACAGAAAGTTCTTCCTGGGTCCCCCATCTAACCTAGTGCCCTCCTCACCCTTGTTCCTCTCCCCTAGGAAGTTCTTTGGAGCACCTGGCACTACTTAAATGTTTGCACGTCTTTGTTTAATGTCCGTCTCCCCAGCCATTGCCCACCCTCTCCATGCCTGTTTCCTTTACCGCAGAACACTCAGCACCTAACAGTACGTAATGCCGGGTAAGCACTCCAATCCTCGTAGAATGAATGCCTGTACATGTTTGCATATGTAAAGAAGATATATATGGCCGCATAAGTTAATCATTAAGTCAATATTGATAAGCATCTGCTAGCTGCTCAGTTGAGCTCAGCTGATCTGCTCGGGCAGATGAGCAGGAGGCTTTCATTCACGGGGGACCTCAGCAAGCACATTGAAGCCAGCTGCTGTCAACATGAACTGCTTATCTGTAACATTATTAGCTAAAAGCAGATGTTAGGCCTTTATCATTCAACACTTGTGCAATTAAAGATAATTTTAAAGGGTATCTACTCCAAGAAAACTGGGGTGTGAGGCTCTGCAGGGTTCCAAAGAGAGCAAGACCCCCTTGCCCACAAAGAAATGATAAAAGAGAAAGACAAATGATAAAGGAAGGCAAGGATGGAAATTCTTTTAAATCAGGTTCTGCATTTGATTGCACATTCTCAACATCGTTATGGAATTCATCATAATTGGGATTTCTGTCCACGTCTCACATACCAGACTCCTGAATGCAAAAATAAAACAATAGCAATAAAGATTTTCTCCTGCTCCCCTGCTCCTCCTGACTAGCCAAGAGCAGTGACCAAAAGCCAGCTTCGGGATGAAATTCAAACTCTGCCTCCTCCAAGGACCTTCCACATCTACCAAGTTCCTTGTGAGGCAGACAGACGATGGCTTTGGAGTCGGAAGACCCCTGGCTCTGGCCAAGTCCAAGTGGCTCACTTTGCCTTGCTTTCTTCATCTGCAATAGGGGCTTGCAAACCCCCGCCCCGCCCACTGCATATCACACTCCGTTACTAGAATTGAAATGAGATAACCCTGTGACAGTTTCTGCAAACTATAGCAGGCTGTGGCTATACAAATGTGAGAGTTTGTGACTTTTATCAGGACGCAAATATTTAGCATCTTGTCTTGACCTGTCTAGTGCTTGTTAATCTTGAGGCTTCAGGTCCACTCTGTGTTCAGGCTCAGAGAACACACGTTCTTACAGTCCGCCTGCCCTTGGAGCCTCAGTACTGGGCACATCACTCACACACAATAAATTCTTGCAGGCTAGTTACTTGCTGGCGTTTTTGATGGATTTAACTCAGTACAAACTGTTCTCTGACTCTTCTGGATTTCTCATCAATAATAAGCACTTTCTCTGGAGACAGCCATGTTTACCTAGCCCATGATCTTTATGGTCTGTCTTCCTTTTTCCCAATTACACTGGAAAGAAGACATTTTTGGCAAAAGCAGAAAGAACACTTCTCCAGTGCAATTTTCAAGGTTCCTTCTAAGGATGAGACAGAGACCAAAAAGCCACTTGGTAATGGCAAGCCACCTCTACCGCTCACTACTCAACAAACCCAGCCTGAGTCCTACTAAGCGTAGGTTAGTGTTGGGGCTGTCGGGATAACCAAGAAGAGCAGAATCCCACACTGGCTCTGCAGCCGGACTGCCAGGGATAGAGACCTGGCTCCACACAGTTCTACTTGTGCGATTTTACATAAGTTACCCAGTTTTTTTCCTTTTTCTCATCTGAAATAAGCTAATGATTGCTACACTTATCCTGGTGAGCATTGTGCATGCATGGAATTGTCAAATCACTATGTTGTATATTCCGAAACTAATATAATATTGTATGTCAACCACACTTCAATTAAATAAATAAATAAATAAATAAATAAATAAATAAATAAATAATTTTTTGAAAAATAAAATAGGGTAGCAATAGACCCCACACCTCCAAAGGTCATCATCAGGATGAAAATGAGTCAATACATCCAGAGCTTTTAGCACAGTGCCTAGAACAGGGTAACAACAAATATGAGACATCTAGATTCTTGTCACTGAACAGACTACGACGCAGAGAAGAAAAGTGACTTAAGTCAAGGAGCCATGAAGAGATTGAAGTCAGGGCTGGAACCCAGGTCCTTGCGGGTACGTCACACAAGGGGCATTCCGGAGAATCCACCTTCCCGAAACCTGATAAGCAGGCCTATAAGGACACCCACCTTCTACTCTGCCTCGAGCTACCCTGCATAGCCGCCCTTGCCTTCCAATGGGACCCCCAAGCCCAGCCCCACCCCTTTGGTCTCCCATGGGACTCAGAATGTACCTAGAGGGGTTCCATCTATTGCTGGCTCCCCCAGAAACACTGTGATGAAGAAGGAAAGCCTCACTCCCTCATGGGGTGGTTCTGAAGATTAAATGAGATAATGCCTGGAAAAGTGCCGAGCAGAGTATCTGGCATATGGTATGCAGCCAATAAATGTCCTCTATTAAAAAAAAAAAAAAAAGAGGAAGAAAACCCTGTGGTGCCTGCTCTCTCAAAGCTGCACACATTCCAACCCCAAATGCCAGGCACAGGGCAGATTGAGATCTCGCTTGGGTAGAACAGAAGGACACAGAGTCCTCAAAGGATTGCCATGAAGGGCGAAATTCACTTAAGACAGAGGAGGTGTCTGGAGTCTCCACTCCTCCCCATCTTCCTTAAAATAATAACAGTAACAATAAGGAAGAAGGAAAAATACTTAGCTGATGCTTTGCTGGCAAACACAAGCATCCGAGCCTTGGATTTTTAATATTTTAATATGTCTCAACGAAGCAAAGACTGCTCGCACCCCCTCCCATTTGCTTTTATACACTTGACCAGTAGAAGCTTGGCTTTGCTGCATTTTTGAATGGGTTTATGCAGGCTGATTTTCCAGGTAAAAATGGCTCAGACAAAAGACTGAATTAAAACAGATCTCACAAATCTTAGAATATTGACAACGGGCTTTAGATTCAGAGTTCTTAAGTACCTCACCTTCTCCTCCCTACCCCAGTATTGACAATCCCTAGTTGTGAAAAGACAAATGAAGGAATCTGGTGAAAAAAGGAACAAGAAGGGCCGGCCTAGACAGGGAGCAGAAACTTCATTTTGTACTATGTATCCCCAGAGCAGAGCCCGGGGCCTAGCCCGGGGAAGCCGGTTGTAAACGCAAACTGATTCAATTGACTTCCCCACGGCGTTTACAACTGAGGTGAGGAGTGAAACCGAAATGTTACACCAAGCTCAACCATACTATCGACGCCACCGTCCTTCGGCCTGAATTGTGTGGGGGCAGGTGCTCAGGAAAAATGCTGGGTTTGGGTTCCTGTTTACCTGGGCAGGTATTTGCAAGTAGTCTAAAAAGGGGGGGGCAATGTATACAGTTCTAAGCAAATGGTTATGCAAATTACTTAAACAAATACATGAAAAAGGGAGGGGAAGGTTTCTGATCCGGTTTTCCTCACCTGCCCCACTCTTCAGAGGGACAGACGGAGTAAAAAAAAAAAAAAAAAATCCAAGAGCGGGACCAACAGCGAGTCTGCTCTCTATGAAGACCAGGCACGACCCCGCTCCACCCGCTCACGCTCGGGCATCGAACCGGAGCCCCCGGGTTATTCCGGTGGGTGGAGGGGATTCTCTGCAGCCCTCCACCGCTGCCGCCGGCTGCGGGAGTTAAACTACCCGCTCAGTCTCCCGAGCCGAGATGCGGGTGACACACCAAGGACGCCAAAGGTGCTCCTTTCCCAAAAGAGATGGGGAGAGACAGAGCGGGGAAGGAGGGATGGGGGGGAGCCCGAGCCCTGCAATGCGAAAGGCGCCCAGCCCCGCTGGCGGCGGCCCCGGCGGGGAAGGTCTGGCTCGCTCACCAGCCCATTCACCTCGGCAGGTCCGGCAGCCAACCCCTCAGAGGGGCGCGGGAAAGGGAAGTTCCCGACCCCCACCCCCGAGGCAAAGGCGGGGAGTCGGCGGGCGGCCCTGCAAGCCCCAAGCCGCTCGCACTCATAGCGCGCCGGCAGTCCGTGGGCGCAGCGCCGCACCAGCCCCAGGGCCCGGGGTGCGCTCTGCCCTGCGACGGTCGCGGGGCGCCTGGCCCCGCTGTAGGGCAAAGGGGAGGGGAGGAATGACAGGGAAGAAGGCGGAGCAGGCGGCCGGGGAAGCACTTACATTCGCCAGGAAAGCGCCTCCTCTCGAGGAAGAGAAGGAAAGGCTCCCCGGCTAAGGAAACGCCCCAGGGATGCCCTACGCGAAGTGCCGCCTCTCCCCGGCTCCCCGACTCTCCCGCCTCCAGTTCGTCCTCCAGCCCGCAGCTACCCACCCCACGCCCAACAGCGGATTCTAGCGACCCTCCCTGCGGCCTTCCGAGGGGCCCAGCCACGGGGTCGCCGCCCGCAGCTCGCGCAACAGGCGGATCTTGAGGACTCCAGAGACGGCGGGCTCCGGGAACCGGAGGATGAGGGGCGCCGCGAGACAGGCGCCCAGCAGAATGCAAAGTCCCCTGCGGGCCTAGACCTGCGCGGCTGTGCACTCGTGACCCGAGCCACGGGGCTGCAGGGGCAGCGAAAGGTGGCCAAAGTTGCGGGGTCGCACGGAAAAGTCGCCGGAGTGCGCGCGGAAGAGGGGACACGAGCAGGTACCTGCAGGAGTCCGGGTGCCTCAGGCTCGCTCCGCTTGGCGACGCCGCCCGCCCGCGCTGCAGGGATCAGGCCTCGCCGCGGCACGCGCCGCGGCGGCGCCGAGGAGAGCCGGGTGGCCCGCCTGAGTCGGTCGGTCGGTCCCGCGCGGCCGGAGCGCGGCTCCCGGGAGCCGTGGATAGGGCGGGGCTGGGCGGGACGGGGCGGGGCCGGCTGCTCGGCCGCCGCCCCATTGGTCCTGCTCCGCCCGCCGCCTAGCTTCGGGCGCTCCGCCTGCGCTCCCCAGGCCGAGGGCCAGGCGCTCCGCCGGGGGCGGTTGCAGGTTGCGGAGCTCGGGCCGTGCGACCCGCAGACGCACGAAAGGACAGACTGGCGGCCTGGCGGGGCGCGCGCCCCCGCCTAGACCCGAGTGCAGAGTCACCCCCGGAGCCGCGTGCCTTGTCCCGGCGGGAGCAGGAGCGCGCCCCGTGCCTCCCACCTGCGCGGCCTTCGGGCGGGAGCCCGCTGTTCGGCTGGAGACAGACCACCTCCTCCGCGGCCCCCCGCGGCTCCAGCAACCGCCTCTCGAAAGTAGCGGCCCCAGGCGACACTCTGCAAATTTGCCCGGATTCTCTTAGGAAGTATCGAGGCCCCAACTTGTTTTAAAACAAAGTGCGAAGGAGGAAACAGCCCCGGTCCTGCCTGTTTACCACCAGCCCCGCTGCCCTAAGACTCAGGCACTGTGCAGAGCAAGATTTTTTGACAAGCTCCATTCCTCGACTTACCTAGCAAGTCACTTGCACTGAGCGGAAGGGGGATGAGTCGGGTCTCCTTCCCGAAGGATGGAAGAGGAGGTCAGAGGGAGATGCCTTCAGCCCGAGGTTGAGGAACGAACCGGGACCTCAGCGAGGGCGGCGTGTGGTCCGGAAGGCATGGTCGGCCCCTCTGCAGTGAGCAAGAACTCAGTGAACCGCCCGGAGGAGAAATGGGACGCTCGGGGACCCACCCCCGCGCTCCCCCTCCCGCCCCCAAACTGCAGATTTTTAAGTTGTGCAGACTTGCAATAATTCCTCCGAGCCAGCTGCTCCAAGCTGTAGGCGCTCGGTGTTCCCGCCCCCACATCACGCGATGGGACAACTGCCCCCAGCCCAGCTCCTGCTGACCACTGGCCTCAGACAAGCACCTAGCAAGACCACACAGAGTTAAGTTCCAGGCCCTGAGCCGGCATACGGAGGGGACAGGAGCAAAGAGATGCATGGAAAAGGTGAAAGACACTTTTTCTGACCTCATCCAAGTACCCGGTGGTGTCTGGATTTTCTCATTGTTTTTGTTTGATCAAAACCCGTAGTAGGAATCAGAGAAAGGGGAGCGATGTTTACAGTGTCTTGTAAGCTTCTAAAAGGGGGGTGAAACCTGCACCTTACAGAGAGTTTTGGCTGGAGGAGAGAATAGTGGCAAGCAGGAATGGCAGAGGAGAAGCAAAAGCCCAACTCAGGATTCCCTCAGACACCAGCATTTTCATTCAGCTCAGGGAAGGCAAGGTGGGGAGGCAGGTGGCTGGGGAACAGATGTCTGGGGGGCCCCTGTCCCTAATTCCATCGTTCTTTGGCTCCCCCAAACCTGTCCCCTCTCTCATGGAGGAGAATCCAAAGCTTTTGTCTACACTGCTGTTTGCAAGCCTCTGAAGAAGGTTATTTGCATATACAATCATCATCTTTAGCCTCAGATCTAAGATTATTCTAAAAATATGCTTATATTTTGTCAACATCTGAGAAGAATGCTTCAGAATCTCTCCCAGCAGTTAGCTATTTAATCATTTTAAATCACTAAGTTCCCGAAAAGTCCAGCATTGTTTACCTGAGAATGAGAGATGTTCAAAACCTCCACACACTGCAGAGCGTATCTGCAGTGCAGAAAAGCCAAGAAACCAGGGCCTTCTCATAGGTCTGGGCGACACCTGGGAACTGGAGGGAGGCACCCACAGTGGAGGTCAGAAAGGACCCCCACGAGGCATCTGTGAAAGCTGGGGACAGAAAGGACGGGCCTCCACTGTGTGCATATAGGGGCGGGGTACAGAAGGGACACAGCTTTAAGAGACAGACTGGGCTTCTCATCATGGTGTACCCAGGGGGAGCCCCCTGAGCAAGTCACTTAGTGGTTCAACATCGTGTTTCTTCTTCGTTAAGAAAAGTTCCTCCCTTACAGGGCAATTATATAAAGCAAATGGAATAATACACAGGAAAGCATTGTATGGGTCATAAAATGCATGTCTGTTTCCTCAAAAGTTCACCCCCTGATAGTTTACCAAGGTTGAGCCAGGCAAAGTGGTAAATGCATTCATACACACACACACACACACACAGCCATGTTCTAGCTCCCTGTGTCTAGGGCCTCTTCCTTTGACCTTAGTCTTCATTGCTGCAGTGCCTGCTCTGATCCATTTAACTGCCTCCTTCCTACCCCATCAGAATGTCTTTATGCCACATGATATGGCCCATCCCCTTTTCAATAACTGTGTGCATAGAAAAGCATCTGGACAAGCCATGCATTAACCTATAAGGGGTTGATCGTCAGCTGACCGTAGTACTCAGCACTGCATGGTTTGCAGGAGGACTCCCAGAGTCAGTGGAGACATGTCAAGCAAATGTGGGCCCAGGGCAGCCTGTCTTCCGGGCTTCCATATTGTCCTTGCTCTGGACACTCCTTTGTTAAGTTCTTCCTCTCTTACCAACTTACTCACAGGTCCATGTTCTCCCTCTCCTCTCCCCTCCCAAACCTGTTCCTGACCCTTCATTCTCTCTAAAATCCAAATGACAGAAACCCAGTGGGATGTCATTGCTGGAGGTAGAAGAGGTATTAATTTGTTTTTTAAGTGGGAAAAGGTCTACATGGGAAAACAAAGGTGTTCTCATCTCTAACAGGAAGATGGTGAGTGAGGGAGTATTAGTAAGAGTGGCTAACACTTCGTCCATTGGTTCCTCTTATTGGCTTCTCTTTAAACAGCCACCTGAATGTCACACCAGCCAATTGGAGCCCTTGAAACATTTTCAGTTTCACGAAGTGTCAGGCTTTTTCATGTCTCCCTGCACTCAGAGTGGTCTCCCTCTGCTTGGACTATCCTTCCCAACTAAAAGCCTTTCTTTGCTCAACCAATTCCCTTTCCCTTAGGACACCATTGAGTTCCTAATTACTACCCTCTGGAAAGTCCCCTCTCCTGTCCAGCGTTCTGTACATCCCCCTCATTCTCCCTCACGCCTTTTGCTTCTCACTTACGTAGCACTTACTGGATTTTCACTGCTTATCTTCAAGAAGGCAGTGAGCTCCTTGAAGGCTGAATTTCTAGGACTTTTAATAGGGTCTGCATGTTTGTGAAGTGAATTACTGAAGGCTCCATCATAGGGCTGCTCAGCTCCGTGTGCTCCCAATGGGAACTGATATATTTTATTTCTTCCATCCGGTAAAGAGAAAACATACGAACCATCACATCAATCTCTGCTTGGATGCCAGGCAGGCCAAGACTGAATCTAGTTAATTAGCTAGAATGCTTTTATTCCAGATTATTGCTACAATGATCTCTCTTCTTTCAAAAAATTATTTGTATGTTTACTTTAAATGCCCTATTATATTGTTTTTATTTTGAAAGTACCTTAGAGGTGCATGGGTGGCTCATTCGGTTTAACTTAGGACTCTTGATTTCAGCTCAGGTCATGATCTCAGGGTCATGAGATTGAGCCCTTGGTTGGGCTCCATGCTCAGTGCAGAGTCTGCTTGAGATTTTCTCTCCCCCTCTCCCTTTTCCCTCCCCCATGGCACTCGCGTGTGCAAGCTTGCTCTCTCTCTCTCAAATGAATAAATAAATAAAATCTTTAAAAAAGCACAAAGAAAAAATAAAGAAAGTGCCTTAAATATTTGTGGTCTTCAAGTCCAAAGACTTGAATTCTAATCTGTATCTGCCTCTGATCAGGTTAGTGATATCTCTTCTCTGGCTCCCTATTTGGGTTTGGACAAGATGATCCCTAAGGTGTTTGCCAATTCTAAAAGCCTTACAGTTACACAGATAAAAGGACATCATTTATAAATTATTAAGTTTAAAAAAAACAAAAAAAAAACAAAAAACCTCTGTAACAGGATATGTCTTAAGTCTCCAGGCCCAAAGGAATCCTCTCCTCAAGTCTTTGGAGATGTCCTCTGAGGACTTCTGAGCATTTCCCAAGATGAATTCCATAAAACACCTGTGTCGTAGTCAAAAGACTTTGGGCAAGCACATACTAGTTCCACTCATCAGTATTCATAATAATCTACTTCAGCATAGTAAGGGCTGTGTCTGAGAGGTCAGGCCATGAACATAGTCGAAGGGATGGACTTCCAGAGTGCTCACAATCTGGCTGAAACTTACCTCTTCACTCATTTTCTGGCTCTTCCCACTTTTCTCCCCACCTCATTCATTCCACACACCCTCTCCCACCCTGAAACACACACTGCCTCCTCTTACCTCCAGCCTGACACATTAGATCCATTTTTCCATTGGGTTTATTGTGTGCTCTCTGAACCTTAGCCCTGCCTGCACCCTGTTTCTATAATGCATCCTTCCCTACCTGGCAAATGCCAGCTCAACTTGCAACATCATTATCACCCATTCTTTGAAGCTTCCCTTGACCCAGAAATCATATTTAGTTATTCCTTCTACTGGGCTCCATCATACTTCGATCATACTCCATCAAACCTCTAGTTATAGTTATGCTCTTACCATATGGTCACCTGAGTAGACTGAGTCTTCTTTATTAAACTGTGGGCTCCTTGAGGGCAGGCACTATGTGGTATTACTCATCTCAGTGTTTTCAGAGCCTGGTGCACTACAGATGCTCAGTGACTAAGAATAAAAAAATAGATGATGGATGAATGGTTGGATGGATAGGTGGATGGATGAATGGACAGATAGGTAGTTGGGTAGATAGGTGGATAGATAAATGGATGACCTAGGTCTTCAGACTTCAGGGAGACTACAGGAAAACAAACTCAGGGGCACCAAATACCTCAGGGGCATCAGTCAACCTCATGGTTTTTCCTCTTCTTGGGGAGTTCCGCACCTATTTTAATAATCCTGCATACCTGTGATGAAACTTAGGGTCTTTATTCCCAACTAGAAGAGTGGAAAGTTTCTCCATGGCAAAGACTGCTAGGCACAACCCCCATGATCTTTTCTCTTCTGTTTCTTCAGTAAAAATATCTCCAATGGTTACCTGGATTATAAGGTGACCAACTCTTCCTGGTTTTCCTAGGATTGTCTCACTTTTAAAAAACTGAAAGTCCAGTATCCCTGGAACCTCCTCGGTGCAGACAAACCAGGACTCTGATCATCCTACTAGATACACTGAGGCCCAGGAAAAAGTCTACATGTCCAAGCCTTCCATGCCACTAGGGGAGAGCACATGACTGAGTTCTTTCATGGATGGCCGTGGAAGTGCTTATTCAGTCTCTGGGACAGGAGGAATTTTCTATTAAAATTTCTTTGGAAAAAAAATCACAACTTCTTACTGCAATGATAAAGAGGAGATTCTACCATATCAAGATACAGCAGTGAGAAGCAACCAAAAGATTTTTCTGGAAGAGCAAGATGGAAAGTCAGCACCCTGCTGTCTGCTGGGAGACCACTCTCTCGAATGCACCCACTCTTCCTCTTCCTCTTTAAATGCAGCTGCAAGTACCCATTAGTATTGGGTAGCTGCACTGACTTCATGTTTCTTGCCTTTTTCTTTTTTTCCTCTTGGTTGCAGAGGATTAAATCACTCACCGTCCTCGGGTATGACATATTGGCAGCAACGGCACACACAAAACCTTTCTCCTGTTTCTGTTGTTTATTTATTCCTTTATTCCCCATTCCGCACTTGCACTGCCAGCCCACCCTCCATAGGCAGCCATTCTAATGTGCTTATTGATAACCTTCTGTTTCCACGTGTCCTTGTAGAACGTTGTGTTGAGTGTATGCATTTTTAATTTATGCAAATGGAAATGTGTCCTTTATCTTACTCTTCTGGAGTGTTTCATTCCACACTGTGGCGGTTTTGACCGCCATCCTTGTTTGTCTCTCTGAGTGCATCTCGTCTGCTCCTTTTTTTTTTTATTGTGCACACCATCCCCTCCTCAATGATGGGTGCCCAGAATGCCCTACATTCTGAACCACCACCACAGCACTGAACCGGACATCCTCGCCTGTGCCCCCTTATGGACCTGGGAAGAATTCGAGAGAGTTATATATACCCAGCAGCAGGATTGCTGGTCGTAGGGTATGGACAAGGCTGATAGAAATATTGAAATACTTATATACCAGTTGGTAAATAGTCCTGCCCTGAAGCTCCCTGAGTATCTTTCCTGTTGTCTCAGCCCTTCTCCAGGATCCCCCAGAACTTCCCACCATCCTACGACTAAAGGGTCAACACCTGGCCCAGCCAGAACTAACAGTCTTTCTAGCAGTTGTTAAATATTTTGACTATTGCCCCTGGTTAGGCACATGCTCGACTCAATGGTCCCAGTCCTTATTTTTTCATAGAGCAATAACAACAAAGACAAACTTATCCAAAGAATTCAGTCCAGTTTCTTGTTCTATTTTTACAGAATTCTCAGAGCTGCAGAAACCCTGCTGATGCTTCCATCTGCATTATGGGGGCTGTATCCTACCCAATGCTGTGCAGAGATGTGGGAGCCAGCAGACTGTGACCACTCTCAGGGTCAGCCCCTGAGCCTGCTGTGCCAGCAAGTGAGGCACCCTAGACTCAACCCCCTGAGTTTGACCTTGACTCTGTTCTGAGTTTGACCTAGACTCAACCCCCTGAGTTTGACCTTGACTCTGTTCTGAGTTTGACCTAGACTCAACCCCCTGAGTTTGACCTTGACTCTGTTCTGAGTTTGACCTAGACTCAACCCCCTGAGTTTGACCTTGACTCTGTTCTGAGTTTGACCTAGACTCAAACCCCTGAGTTTGACCTTGGCTCTGTTCTGAGTTTGACCTAAACTCAACCCCCTGAGTTTGACCTTGGCTCTGTTCCCCTCCAGCCGTGTGACTTGGAGCATTTCCTCTCTCTCTGACCCTCAATCTCTTCATTGTCTAGATGCTCCCTGACAGGGTGGGAGTAAGGTTCAAATTATATAATGATATGATACAGAGCAATATAGAGGAAGGAAAGAAAAAGCCTCTTGGTATCCAACTCAACATAAAATTAGCTGTGTCACCTTGGCCTTCCTTGTATCTCTGTGTAAAATGGGAATAAATATATTGTATTGTATCTCCAATTAGTATGAGACTCCATGTGCTGCCTTGACACCTTTGAACTTCACAGGACCCCCAAGGCTTACCCAGGAGTTCTCCTACTCTGGCCAGATATGCCCCCCACACAGGAGGACAGTCTCCCCTTCTGGCAAGTTCTCTTATTGACTGGACCAGCTACACCTTACCTGGTCCTCCACCTAATGGGTTTTGCCTCCCTGCCAGCCTGTGATTATTCAAACAACCCAATCACATCCTCCTGCAGGAACCAACAGTCCCCTCACCCTCTCATCACTGCAAAGCACGCCTCCTTAGAGCTCCTGCTGGTTCTTGGCTCCCAAGCTTTCCCAAGTGGCCCCGTGTGGGGTGTGGTGTCCTCCTCCCCGTGGCTGTGAGTACATGTGACTAATAAACTGCTGTCAGTCTCATCTGTCCTGTGTCAGCTGTCGTGTGTTCAAGGCTCATCCTGTTCATGGCAAGAACCCTCCTTCGCCAACCAGGTACTAGGAGGTGATCAGAGCAGATACCCATCTCAAAAAGCTGTAACTCTGGGGCCTTCCCCACTTCGTGGAGCTATGATAGAAATGCCATATACTGCCAATATCCGCAACCCTTTTACCGGAGAGAAAATAAGCAATTTATTTACATGCCCGTGTGTGTATGAATGCGAGTGATCCTAATCTCAATGATTATTTTATTAATATTAATAAATATTACACATACTATTTTATTTAGCTCTTAAAGGGGTCATGAAGTTTTTTGAAAATGGAGATGCTTCAAGGATTTTTTTTTCTTTTTTTAGCTTTGAAATGCCAAGTTTTGTGGTGGTGCAGCACTGAACGGTAGAAATTTTTCATAACTCTCTTCAGGAGATCCAAATCAATGTTTGGGCTCAGGTCGTTCTATGGCTGCAAAGTATGGAAACTCTCCTTTCTTCTGACCTAGCAGATAGATGTCTAGGACAGCAAGTCTGTTGTACAAGACTCAGGCCCACGTGTACCCTCATTCACACACGAAGACACTAAAATGCGCACACCTGCGTGGGTGTGTGTAAGCTCTCGGGAAGTTACATGTGTGCTTCACACACACACAGCCACACACGGGTACACCCTCGTATCCACACCCAGTGGCACTCTCAAGCAGCTCTCTGAGACTGTGAAGGCCCCAGATTTCTCCTTCATCGGGCACTGCGCTATCACGAGTTATCATGTTCAATAACCTTGTACACTAGGCTGGCTGTGAGATGCTGAGTCAAGATCGAGGGCAAGAAAGCTTGGGAATCAATCATTAGCCATGGAGGTGCACTCAAGGAGAAGCAGAAAGAAGGGGATCCCCTCCCAAACAGTGATTCAGGGTCAGAAGGAGAATCCTGATGAGCCGGCGGGGGGGGGCGGGGGGGGGGAGCGGGGCGGAGTGCAATGTGGTCCTTTGGTCCACGAGGGCTCACCCTCGTGGAGGACATTTCCATGAGAGGGTGATTTTAGCTCCTCCCCTGGCCTCTGTCCTCTCTCCAGGGCTGCTCCTCTAGGCAAGCTTATCTGCTGACTCAACCCCTGCTTGTATATTTTAATGTCTCCTAGACCTCAATCTCCAGCTCGAATCCCAGTCCTTTGAGAGGCTGCTCAGAGCTGCACATTATGTCAAAGACTTTGGAAAATGCAAAAGTGAAGAAACAATCTCTGCTCTCAAGAAGTGAGCATTCTATGAGATGATCCACTGAGAGAGAAATATGGAGAACCAGCTCTAAAAATGCACAGATAATTACAGGAGTTGACACAGATCTCAAATAACACTTACTACCTGTAGAATCTTGAGAATAATAACTTCCACCCTCAGAAACTTGTGAGATGTTTATTTGGTGATCTCTTTCTGGTGTTCAGCAAGTCTTTCTTACTCGACTTCAATTTTGTCAACATCTCCCGTAGAACCCAACCCAAGTCTCCATTCTGAGCCCTGGAGTGTCTCCATCCCAACTCTATCCCCAGGTCTCATCCTTAGCATGTAACCTGGCCATCTGCTCACTGAGATGATAGAGGTTGCAGGAGGTGTGGTCCCTCACCTTCCATCTGGTCCACATCAAAGTCTTTTTGAGGTTGACACATTTTCTCTTTTACTCCTGCTTTGAAGAAAGCTGCTTATAGCCATGTACTTTGAAGAGTCAATATCATGGTCACCAAGAGAAGCAAGACTAGAGAGAAAGAGAGGTTTTTTTTAAAGATTTTATTTATTTATTTGAGAGAGAGACTGAAGGAGAGAGAGCACAAGTAAGTGAAGGGGCAGAGGGAGAGGGAGAAGCAGACTTCCCACTGAGCAGGGAGCCCAACACAAGGCTTGATCCCGGGACCACAGGATCATGACCTGACCCAAAGCCAGATGCTTGACCGACTGAACCACCCAGGTGCCCCATACCATTGCTTTCTGATAGAAAGTTTCTTCCAGAAGATTTTCCAGACATTGCATAAGGAATAAATTACAATCCTAGAATGCATGTCACCACGTGATGGAAATATGTAGGTTTCAGAGTTGTATCCAGGCTCTGCCACTTACCACCTGTTTAGCCTTGAGCATGTGACTCAACTTTCATTTATTAATTCCTTCAACCAACATTTGAAGGTCTACTGAGTGTCAAGTGTACTAACCACAGCTACAATTTAGCCATTAAAAAGGGCGAGGGATAATAATACTACTAACTTAGAAGTTTGTATCGAGGCTTTGGAGCCCCACCAAGCGCAAGAGGGAATAATAAGTGTGAATTATCTTCTTTCCTTCTCGGCTTGTATCACCCATGCTTCTGTTCTGTATATAAAGAGGAATTCCTCATAAACAAAATAAGTTTCTAGCTGGTTAATGAGAAGCATCAATATAAATCCCACATAAACTTCAAAGTATACCCTTCTGTTCTCACAATAAAGTACTAGGTTGTGAGCAGCTAGTTGAACAACATTCTCATTCTACGTAAACCATCCCCAGGCCGAGTTTCCCAGTCCTGCCAGATGATGACGGGAAGGACCCCTTAGGCCAGAGGGCTGGCAGCATGCTTCCAAATATGCTCTCCCTGACAGTCAGAAGAGCTGTGTTGTCATTCATTCAATCCCCTAGTCCACAGAGGTTTTCCAAGCATGAATATTACACCAGGATCAGTGCAAAGAACTAGGATTATTGAATGTGAATTTCAAGAACACAGATTTATAGGTGCAATTTTTTATTTTCTTTATTTCTCTATCTCTGACGGCTCTTGAGAACTCACTTCTGCATGACAGCAGAAAACAATATTGGCAATTCCAGGTAAATCTCAGGATTCCTAGAGTTAAATTCTGTAAAATCGGCCTCCCCTCTACCTGCTGCCTTCGCTTATTCTCCGAGGTCATAGGTACGATCTGTAGAGGCCTGTGAGCATCACTCCAGCAATGAGGGTAAGTGAAAGAAAGCATCAGCATGGGCCTCCGCTGGGCTGAGCTGCCCAGTGCTTGATACTCATCCTACCCCATCATGCATTACTGGTTTCCACGTTTTTGCTGGGCTTCGAGTTCACTCTGTCCCCTCATGGACTTGACCCTAGTGGTTTGGGGCCATCATACCACCTTCAGCAATCTGCAGTATCTCTGCAGGGTGTAAGACTCCCAGCCCCATTTCCTACACCACGTGGGCTGTGTGGCACCCTGTAAGGTACACTTAGGCCCACAGTCCCCAGCGGCCTACTCAGGGGGCCACTACTCTGCCTCAGACGCCATGCTGGGAGCAAATCTCTTTATAGGGCTTCGAATATGGACACTGGTATCCTTTGCTCTGGGATTCTTCCAAATTTACCTGGACTTTTCCTCTTAGTCCCCTTCTTAGGGCCTCCACCATCTCTCAGATCAAAGGTCCAAAGGTCTTCCCACCATCTCTCAGCTTGCTCTATCAACTCTAGGAAAACTGGTTTTTCATGTATTCTCTTTCCCATTTACTGTTTGTGCTAGAACCTTAGCTCTTGAGCTTCTATAATTTAATTCCTTTCTCTCAAAGCCATGGATATGAGCATCAAGAGCCTATTTTGCAAGTCAAAAGTCAAACTCTGATATTTCTTTCTCTTTGAATCCCTATAATCCTAATCCTAGCCTCTAACTAAACGGGGAGAAGATTGTATATAAAAACTGTAGAAGGAAAAAAAAAACTGTAGAAGGGGGGAGCACTCTGATTAATATTTTAAAACATTATCTTACTACATATTAACCACTCACGGTCCCTGTCATTGAAAAGCTCATAGCCAATGGGAAATTTTCACCAATCAGCAAGTTAAGCCAGTTGACCGGATCTAATATAACCTCCAAAGATTGACTGTGATTAGCAAACACTGGTTGGTAAAGTAACCCATGGATTTAGCTCCATCTCTATCCTAATATGTGTGGGGTCATGACAAGAGCGCAGATAGAGATCCCCTGACCCTTATCAGATACTCTTGCCTTCCCATTCTGGTTCCTTCCAACAGTGTAAGGGAGCCTCACACTCATCCTAATGAACACATCAAGCCACTCACCCAAGATGTCTGTAAGGCCTGGTTTCAAGCCTGCTATACCAAAAGGTGTTTATTTTCTTGGGTGCATTATCAATGGAAACCACGTTTAGGTTAATGGCATGGCATGGGAGTTCTGTGGACCATAAGATAGTATAAATATAAATCCCAAACCTAATTGTGAAGGTAGAAAAAAAAAATTACTCCACCCCGAATCCACGTTGAAACAGACAAGCTTTCTTGTCAGCTCCATTCATCAAAAGGTGGATTTGTTTTTCTATTCTAGTCTTTTCCTAGGTATTTAGTCTTCTGTGCATTCAGGCTTTATGGAAGGGTAGTATTTACTTCCTATAGTCATTGGATTTCCAAGGTTAGTCAGCTTCTTGACCATCCAGAATGTCCTTGATTCTGCTCATCCCCAAATGTGATCTTCTAGACTCTCATGAACTCTTTGAGCTCCCAGGAAATTACTCTTTGATTAAATTTATCAGTCACATTTCAGTTACTAGCAGCCAGGAGCTCCATCATATCCAGCACCAGAAGGCCTGTTTCCTGCCCCTCCCCCTCCCCCGCAACTGCATCTTGGAATCTTCTCAGTGAGGAATTTGCCAACCATTATTCTTCCCCATCTTGGGCAGGTCTGAGTGACATAGCTGTGACTGATGTTCACCCAGTCTCCTGCCTAGGTGGTATCCCCAGGCTGTCAGCTGTGGCTCCTTCTTCAATAGACCAGTCCCTTTGCCATTGCAGATGACCCACGGTCTCTCACTGGAAGTGATGCCAATGGTCTGAGGGTAGGATGGGTAGGACAGGCATCCCAAGACTCTGCACCTACACCAGGCTGATGATAAATGCTAACACCAATGATTACTAGAGCGGGAGCCCAGGGCTGTCCCACAGCCCCCAACTTAGCCTTGATATGGACCCAACAACCTATGTCATTACTGAAAGCTCCACATTATGAACAAGGCATTGAACTTTGCCTTTAGATGAGCTCTGCAAATTTCACAAATACCACAAATGCTATTCCTCATCTTCTCACAGAACACCACCCCCAAGTCTTTGAAGTAGATATCAGTGTATAATTTGAAAGGCTCATTAAGAACAGCACAACTTAATGTAGAACCCTTGTCTGGTCATTCCATTAGGGTTCAGATTGCTTCTCACAGGCCTCCATTCATCTCTCTTCAGAGCAAGCACAGAGGGATGATCCAAGCCTCCGTCGCAGCCCTTTGGGCTCCTGGGCAGACTGTCCACTGGTGAGAAATCTGGATTCCTAGCATATTCTTTTCAAACTGTCCAAACTCTCCTCTGAACACTACTCCTGATTTATTTAGTTCTCTCTGTTGGTGAGCCCAGTCCGCTCAGTGTTGGAAGAAATCTTTCCTGATCAGAGCTCACTCCCAGCTCAAATGTCTGCCAATTATTTCTTAGATGCTGGAGAATTCGCACTCGTCAGAAGTGCCAGCCCTGTCTCCTTGGGGCAGGCTAGCACTCAGAGAACCATTTCTAAATGACTCTCCATGTCCTTCTTTATAAAACACAATATGCAAGCACCATCAAATAGTTCATGTTCCCAAGCATTCTCTCAACTAGCTGCTAGAACAGGGCTAGCACTCTGGAGAAGACCAAAGTGAAAGAAAAAAAATTATTATCATCATCATTCTAAAAAAAATTAAGACTTTCCTTTTTTTCCTTCCTCAACCATGAATTCATCTAGGAATACTCATGTCTAAAATCTAACCCAGAAAACCACCGATCCATTGCCAAAGAGACGAGGGTATCCCAAACCTGGGGACATTTTTAATCCATTTATTTAATGTCTAATAATGCACACATATTTTAATTTTTGTACTCTAATATGAATGGGGATACATAGGAATTTGAAGACTCACCTATAACATCATTGATGTTTTATAATATGCATCCTTAAATCATTGTTTTCTTGTTTTTTAAGATTTTATTTATTTATTTGAGCCAGAGAGAGCACAGCAGGGGAGGGGCAGAGGGAGAGGGAGAAGCAGGCTCCTGGCTGAGCAGGGAGCCTGACATGGGGCTCAATCCCAGGACCCCGGGATCATGACCTGACCCAAAAGGAGACGCTTAACAGACTGAGCCACCCAAGTGCCCCATATCATTGCTTTCTGACAGAATGTTTCTTTCAGAAGATTTTCCAAATATTTTGTAAGACATATTTATACTAAAAAGATTTTAACTGATATATATATATATACATATATATATATATATATATATCTTAAATTATAGACATTTATTTCTCACAATTCTAGAGGCTGGGAAGTCCAAGGTCAAGGTGCTAGCTGATTCAGTTCCTGGTGAGAACCCTCTTCCTGGCCTGTATAAAACCACCTTCTTGTTCTGTGCTGATGTGGCCTTTCCTTGGTGTGTGCTCTGGAGAGATGGACAGAGCTCATCCCCAAGTGTGACACTTATCAAGACACTAACCCCATCATGAGTGTTCCACACTCAGGACCTGACCTAAACCTAACTCCTTCCCAAAGGCCCCATCTCCAAATGCCATCACCGTGGAGGTGATGAATTTGGGGCGATCACAAACCTTCAGCCCATGGCTACCACATACATACACATACACATGCATGTATACATGTGTGTATATATGTGCCTTTGGGGGGTTTTGCTAAATCTAGAAACCCGTCTCCTACCAGTGCATCCCCTGCACGGCCCCTGCCCAACCCCACCCCCAACATCAGCACACAAATCCATAGCCTTCGGGAACTGGTAACGCCTAACAGCACTGCCCTAGAATCCGTGCAGGTTCCCCACGTGAGCACCAGTGATTCCAATGGCTGCTCGTGTCCTCCTACCAACTCTGCTGTATTGCTAAAGAGCTCTCCTCTCTCCCAAAGGAATCCGACTTTCCCTAAAATACCCATGTTGAATAATACATTTATAAATTCTCTACATAGGTCAGAAATTTATTTCTCACAACTCCGGAGGCTGGGACATCGAAGTTCCAGGTGCTGGCAGATTTGGTGTCCAGTGAGGGCTGGCTCCTGGCTCATGGATGGCTGTCGTCTCCCCATGGCCTCACGTGGTAGAAGGAAGCCAGGTAGTCAGGGTTAGAATTGAAGGGACTCATAGGATACCTAGTTAGCGTCCACAGAGAACTGGAAACTTGCTTGGAGGGGAAAACCCACACATTTGGTGTCAGAAGTATGAGAGTGAGAACCGCTCCATACAGAGCTCAGGGTGGGGAGACAGGGATGAAACCACAAGCATTCCGGTGGTGTGTTGTGTCAGGGGTCCATGGTTTCTCTGAGCGTCCGGCAGACACTCTGGAAGGTAGCTCAGCTTTCGCCATCTTGCAGGGCGTCCCACACGGGAGGGCTGCCCAGCTAGCCCAGGGAGACCACCAGCGAGAGGCCCTGGACTGAGCACTGGTGGCAGGAACTGAAAAGAAGTGGAAGAGTCAGGTCTTCCGTGTGCAGGGACTGAGCAGTGGGGATCCCGGGGGCCCCTAAAAACCTCGCCCGCAGAGGACATCAGAGCCCACTGGTGGCAGCCAGTGGCAGTCAGCAGAAAGGCAGAGGCAGTCAGCAGAAAGAGGACTGTATCTGTCCCCCCTCAGGTAGACTAGCCTTTATCCTGCATTCAGGGGTCCCCTCACTGCAACTCACTCCGCCTCACACTGGCTCACAACCTCTTCCCAACGCCACGGCCAGCCACACTGCACTGGCGGCTTGAAGGTAGCCATGGTGGGACATTTACCTCACAGAACTAGGCAGATGCTACAACTCAGGGAATCTTTTCTGGAGAGCTGGTGATTGGATATTTATCAGCACCCCTCCGCCCCCTTTCCACCCCGCCGCCCCAGCTCTTTGCTGGACTGAAGACTGGAGGAGGCAGGAGAAGCAGAAGGAGGAGAAGGGGAGGAGGAGGAAGGGAGAACATGCTCACTCCACCCTGTAAGGCTGTGGAGCATGACAATGGCCTCAAATGGCTGAGGAGAAGAGCTCAGAATCTCAGATGAGCCTGGCATATAAACTGGGCTACGCTAGCCTTAATAAAAGAAAATAACCAGAGTCTATGAAATCGGCCCAGGACAAGGGACCTGGAGTCAGACACACCTGGGAGTGGCGAGGGGTGACTTGTTTCCTAGCCCGTCCCCCTCCCCCACCCTCGTTCATTCTCCAGGACCAAGACGGCCAACAGGGAGGAAAGAAAGAGTGGGAAAAAAACAATTATTTTGTGAGTGTGGTGGGGGTGTGTGATTCGGGGTTTTTTCTTTCTTTTTAATGAATTGGCCACTGCTGTGGTCCTCTGTTAGTGGTCATGTCTTCTCTGGTTCCCATCAACTGGCCAGCAGAGTTCTTGTGCGACAAGTGTCCCACGTGGGTGGAGATGAGAGGTGTGCCCACCTCGGAGGTCCTGACAGGGTCCTTCCCTACACGCTAGGGACATGGGAGGTTCCAGTCCAGATTGCTGCCTCTTCCGTCCCCACCACCAGCCCCTTCCTTTCGCAGCTGAAGCCCCTCCCCATAGATGGCAGTCACAGAGGGCAACCCTGAGCACCTGGGGGGGGGGGGGGGGGGAAGGGCTCGGTACCCAGTCGGCCCATGGAAAACTCCTTCTCCCCACACCGAAGGGTGGCAGTCCACGCTCCTCCCCCTCTGCCGTCTGTCCCCAGGGCTCCTCCTGCTCGTTCGCTCTGTCGGATGGTTCAGCCCAGGACTGCGAGATCTCTGCTCAGGCAGGTGGCCAGGCTCACCTTTATGCACTGTCCCTCCGGAATCTCCCGGCGCTTCCCGCTTCCGAGCTTGTGATGGGCACTTGCCTCTGCTGGGGGACCGGACCCTTCCACTTGGGTTCCCAGAGATGCCTAAGGGAAAAAGTCCCCTCAACCCAGTAAAAGCAGGAGGGAGGCCTGACCCTGAACCACACACCGTCAGACCTGAGACTGTGTTTCTCACTCCCAGCCTCATTCTAGCAGGTCGCCTTCCCTCATGGGGCCAGCTAATGTACAAAGGGGGGCTTAGAGCACGTTTTATTTCAGTGGGGTCCTTCCAGCAACTAGGACTGTCCTTAGTTCACGCGGCTCTCATCTTCGCCTGCGGTTCTGCGGTGCCTCCTGAAACCATTAGAGGGGCCCGCGCGCCCCCCTGTGGCCGACCTCTGCCATTGCATCTGCGCAAGATTGCCGCCTCCCGGAAATGTAAAGCGCTCAGAACCCTCCACACAAGAGTGTTAAAGGCACCCAATGAATCATCGAACATTATATCAAAAACAAATGATGTAGTATATGTTGGCTAATTGAATTTAAATAAAAATAAAAGTAAAGGAAAAATAAATAAATCTTGGAAAAATAAAATAAAATTTTCTCCAAAAAAAAAAAAAAAGAACCCTACACGCAGTAATTGTTGCATTACCATTCTGTCGTATTTACATCCGGCAGGCTTCCCATTAGCACAGAAAACATGCGAATATATATGCCTCTTTTTTCACTTAACTTTCTGAGAAAATTTAATTTTGCTACTCTTGGGCATTTTTCAAGTATAAAAAATGATTACACAAAACTTGAGTAGTTGCTAGTTTTAAGGACGCAGACTTGAGAAAGCAATGGATTGCTGAGAGCTTCAGGATGGTGGATGTGACTAAACCCAGTTAAGGCCCCCCTATAAACTTTGAAGATCCTGGTGGAGAGGTGTGGAGATCTGACCTTGTGCTGCCCAGGAGAAGCCTCGGACGTAAATTCTCTTGTGTAATAGAGCTTCCACGTACCAGTCTGGAGTGGCCCTCCTCTCTCCCTGCCCTGTGTGCACGGGCCGGTCCCAGGTGCACCCACAAAGTTCCCTATGATGCACGCCAGCCACGGGGAGGCTAGGTTACCAGCGGGTGAGCCATGAGCGAGAAACTAAGTTTTTTCTCCACCCCCGCATTCCTGGTCTCTGAGCAATCCCTGGTAAATAGCAGGTCCTCATTAAAAGGGTTTTAGTCCATAACATGTTCTTGCCATGGAAAATTTCCCGTTCCGGTGAGTCCGGGAGAGGCTTTGGTGTGCACAAGCATATTCAGGGTGACTCACATCCTGGCTGATACCAACTCATGGGCCTTTCCCGGCTACCCATTTAATTTGCACATCAGACCAAAAGTGGCAGAAAAAAAAAATTTATTTGGAAAAATATATCTATTCTAGCTCATTCTAAAGTTTTCCTTTTCAGCTCAACAAAACCAAAATCTTTTCATTAGAGATGTCGAGTTTAGCAAATAAATATGAAAGATGCCTTGTTAAATTTGAATTTCAGATGAACAGTGGATAAGTTTTTGCTCTAAGTATGTCCCAAATATGGCAATATTCCAAGTATTATCTGAAACTCAAAATTAACAAGGCATCCTGTATTTTATCTGCAAGCCTACTCTGGGGCCTCTACTGGAGTGTTTGTGGAACATTCTGAGGGAGTTGAAGGCAGGCCTTAGGAAAGAACCAGAGAATGGTGGGGCCTCCTTGCAGGACAGCTGTTCTGGAACCGGTCTTATTGCTGGGAAGGGAGCCAGGGCAGCTGTAATGGTTTCTTCTGGGGATCGCAAGCCCCACTGAGGGCAGTTCCATGCCGATAGGCCGAACAGAAAGCAGAGGTTGTCTGCAGAGATAAAAGGCCAAAAGGCTGGGCTTCATGGTGTAGCCTGTTCCATATCTTGTGAGGTGAGCGATCCTAACAGGCTCTTACTATGGGTGTGAGAGAGCCGCAGGATCTCAGGGTTCTGATTGTCTCTCTCTCTCCATTTCTCTCTCCATCTCTCCCTCCGTGCATGTCCGTCTCTCTCTCTCTCTCTCTCTCTCTCTCTGTGCATGTCTGTCCATCTCCCGCTCTCTGTGCATATGGGCCTTGTGTATCTCTCTCTCCGCGCCCCCCCAACCCCTCTTTCTCCGACTTTTTGGTAAACTTCTGTCAATACTTCTCAAAGCAGAGAGGAGAAGGCATTGGTGTAGAGACTTAGCCGTAGGATCTGCGCTGTGATTGTGTTAATTCATCTGGGAGCGTTGGTTTCCAGACATGCAGCCGCTACTACAGGTAGGCAATAAGGTTCTTCTTGTCCACCTAGACATAGAGAGGCTACAAGTGGTATTCAGAGGTTCACCACCCCCTTCACGTCGTAGACATGGTGACTCTGGAGCATGGGAGAGCCTCATGCCCATGACCCTGGAGGTCGCACACAGCAGAGGCAAGTGAACCGACCTTCCTGCGGCAGCCTTGACTGTTCTGGATTCTCACGGGGCATGGCGAGTCATGGCAGTTCTTGGTTTTAACCGTGTCAAAGGATTGTATATTTTGCGGGTAGAGCTCAAACTTCCTGTTTCCCATAAATCCTTGGTACCTTTCGCCTTTCTTAGCATTAACCAGCCCCATTTGCCATCTGAAGACCTGGACCTCTGGCCATGGCATGACTGTAGATTTCACTTCGGAATGGATGCATGGAAATAGTTGACTATTACCAATAAAAAACAGCTGTTTGGGGGCGGCTAGCCCTTCAAAAAGGAGCTACATGTCTTTTAGAAACCGAGAAAGATTATGGAGAGCACTTAGACTTGAGTTTGCTCCCCCTGTGCTCTTGTCCAGCTGGGTGACCTTGGAGGGGACTGACACCAGGGTCCTGCTGCAGGCTGTGTCCACAGCCCCCAAAGCCCAGCAATTCTAAATCGAAGAATATTTTTTTTCTTCCTATGAAATCAACTTATGAATTAAAAATAAAAACTTGTAGAGTATTTTTTTATCTCCCCCACAAAACTAACAAAGACTGTTTCTAATGATAGGAATGCTAATTATAAAGCATTTTGAATTCATTACAAAATTCATATTTTCTGACCTTGGGATACCCCTGAAAAGAACACGTGTATAGATTGAGTGTAAAAAATATGATTATATAAATATTATGGCACCGTTAAGGGAAGTTAGAGACCTCAAACTTTAAGATTGTTTAGACTATGGTGTCTCTTCATCATTAAAAAGTCATTAAAATACTATTTAGTTGAAGAGGTTTTTAAATGACAAGAGGCGGAGTGCCATTTGCAAAAAGAAGCAGACTCTATTTCCCATAAAATTCTAAGATATAAATTTTGCATAGAAAATGCAAATGGAGTTATTTTATAACCACTCAACCATATAGCTTACTATTACAGAAACAAACTTTAAAGCAAATTGTCAGGATCCTAACTACGCGTGGTTCTTGGCAGATTCACGGCATTGTTTTTGCTGTTAGAGGAAACATTTTCTATGAGCCTCGCTAGATGATGCTAATTTGGACCCAGCTGCAGGCTGCCCTGTGGGTAACTGATGGCAGAGTGTTTGGATAGCAGGGGAATATCCGGGGTTTTTAGCTTGTTGTTCTATGTAGGGACTATTCTTGCATTGGGGCTCTTGGTCGCAGTCAGCAGATCCCCAGTTCTGAACAGGTCAAAGAAAGTTCTTCATTCAGGAAATGGAAAACTCCACAGTTAGAGTTGGCCTTGAGGTATGCCTGGCTTGGCCCTTCTTTCACCTTCCTTGCTCCCAGAAAGACCTTCCCCGTCGTGGTGAAGATAAATCCAGAACCGTTTGGGGTCCTCTTCTTTACCCCTGAAGATAAAGATGGCCTTGTCTGTGCTTGGATGTCCCCCCCGGCCGTGCAGATAGTACACATTTGAACTCTATGCATCAGAGTCATAGGTATTGCTTCCGGAAGGCTCCAAAACACAGTTCTGTGGCTAAACATTCATGGTATAAAATATACTCAATAATGTTGTAAATGCTTTTCGTCGGTTTTCAGTTTTTATACTTGACCTATAAGTAGAGCACGGAACAACTCACTGTAATTAGAGAATGAAATTTGTATGTTCTAAATTGTACTGATGTACTAGCGCCTGGGTGGCTCAGTCAGTTAAACATCTGCCTTCAGCTCAGGTCACGATCCCAGGGCCCTAGGATCACCAGCTTTGGGCTCCCTGCTCAGCGGGGAGTCTGCTTCTCCCTGCCCCTCATGCTCATGCTCATGCCCCTGGCTCATGCTCTCTCTCTCTCTTTCTCTAATAAATAAATAAAATCTTTAAAAAATAAAAATAAATCTTACTTATGTAAAAAAAGTCATTAAGAACAATTAGGGGATGCAGTGCTTGAAACAGGTAAACGTCAATTTCTTTGTCTTTCATAAGGTATTTATTTTTTTTAATTTAATTTTATTTTTTCAGTGTTCCAAGAGTCATTGTTCATGCACCACACCCAGTGCTCCATGCAATACGTACCCTCCTCAGTACTCACCACCAGGCTCGCCCAACCCTCCACCCGCCGCCCCTCCAAAACCCTCAGTTTATTTCTCAGAGTCCACAGTCTCTCATGTTTCATAAGACATTTAAACTCACAGGGAAACCTCTAGAATAAAAAAGTATAGTAGTTGTCTAGGCAATGAGGAAAGTTAGTTTCGGTTTGCATTTTCACTTTGTCCATACTGTTTTTGTTGTTGTTATATAATTAAACACTTAATAATTCTATCATCGCAAGGCTGAAATAAGGGCACCAGCTTCTTTCTGTGGTTGAGCTGAGATCTCTGCCTCCGGGATGGATCATTTATAGAGAGCCCAGTCTCTGACATCATGAGGCCGCCCTGCCACCCCCTGCCACCCCACTGGGGAAGACAATCACGTGCAGCTAACTCTCCTCCACTAAGCTTGCTGATTTTACTTGTTGACAATTCTTTTTTTTTTTTTTTTTTTTTTTTACCAGAGCTCCTTGCCTTAAGGGGAAAGAAACTAGCATTTGCTCCATCAGTCGCTGTGCATATTTTAATGCCACGGTCCCATTTAATCTTCACACCTGGCCTGTGAATTACGCTTTGTTTCCCCATTTTGCAGATAAAGACTTCATGAACTTTGTGACTTTGGAGACATTGCTAAGTTCCTTCACTAACCCACCGGGCTTCTCACTGTCTCAAGTTCTCAGACCACAAAACTGGATCCCCGAAGCTGTTCTTCTGCCTTGGTACTCTGTCCGTCCAAAGCCTGGCTGGGAGAAAGGGACGTCACCTTGGAGCTCAGGAGCACAGCCCCCGAGGTGCCTGCTGGGACATCCCCGAGTAGCCCATTTGCTCTGGGCTTCCCTCTCTACAGTCCAGGACCACGTCTGGAGGATTGCCTGCCTGCTCTCCTGGAAATAAAGTTTTCTGAGTGGATTCCTTGTTTTGCAGCAAGCGGGCCTCCCTGGCATCCCGAACAACTGTCCATGGCCTTCACAGTGAACCTGAGTTGCGGGGTGACCTAGAGCAGCTGAGTTTGGAAGCAAGCACTGGATGCTTGACGGCTGGGGAGGCTCATCTGCAGCTTTGCACAAAGAGGATGGGCAGGGCATTCCAAAAGTGGGGGAGCTAGCATGTCCTCCAGCTCCTGCTTCCAGAGTCACACTGCTCTGCTGCTACGGAGTGCTTGGCGTTGTGACGCTTGCCTCGGGCTCAGGAATGGACGGTCGTTCCTTCCTGGTATTTAAAATCCACACACACAAACAAACAACAAAGCCCTAGCATTTCTCTGACACCTTTTGCTCCTTTTAAGTAGAGTCCTTCATAATGGCACCTCCTGGCCCCTCCGGCCCCCCCAGAGGCCTACTTTGGCACCTCCAGCCTGGCTCACCCGCCGTGGAGAGAGGTGGGCAGGGGGACATCAGGGTAGGATGGACTGAAAGGGCCTCTATCGAAAGAACCGAAGACCCCAGGGAAGTGACTGGAGCATCGATCGTGTTTGGTTTCATATACTTATTTAACCCCCCCAGGATTTTTGAATAGGTCCTTCCCAAACACGAAAACTGAAAGATCAAAAGGGGAAGGCATTTATTTCCTTAAATCAGCTATAAAAGAAGAAAGCTGTCCCTCCCCCTTTCCTGGAATGCGTCATTTTTAGTGTTCATCACAGATATTTCCTGTGTTCAGAACTGTCCTGAGCAATCCATCATTCCTCCCATAGGATCATCATGCTCTAATTTTACTTTCGGGTTCTTTGTGTGAAGGAGGGTAGTGCAGCCGAGAGGCCCGGGGGAAGCCCTTTATCAGTCACAGGCCTCAGGCCACTTGCTTGACCTCTGTGAGCCTCGTTTCCTCATCTGTCAAATGGGGATAATGGCAGCTACCTCACAGCCCTGATGGAAGTGCTAGGAGTGGCAGGTCTGTTAGTGGCAGGTAGTCACTGAAGTGAACGTTTAAGACACAACAGAATGCTGGAGGACTGATCAGTATTTCAGAATGATGTCTTTTGCGCTGGCTTTTCCAGAACTTTCCAAAACTAGACCCACCGTTCCCTTCTCCCCACTCCTGGCCCCTCCTTCACTATACCTTTCAGTTCCTCTAAGAATGCTCTGCCCTTGCTCCCTTCCCCCACCTTCAACCCCTCCAACCATGCTTCTAATTGCCAGAGAGTGCACCTCTCTCCCCAAAGTTCCTGCAGACTCACTGCCTAACACCACAGTCCTTTCTCCTCAGTCAGGGAATCTTACTCCTCCACCACTAGATATGAGCTCCCAAAGAGGGGTGGGCGCCTGCGAGGCTCAGTCAATTAAGGTCTGCCTTCAGCTCAGGTCATGATCCCCAGGGTCCTGGGATGGAGCCCCGTGTCAGGCTCCCTGCTCAGCGAGGGGTCTGCTTCTCCCTTTCCCTCTCCCTCCCCCTCCACTCACACTCTGTCTCACACTTTCTCTCTTTCAAATAAATAAATAAAATCTTTAAAAAAATAAAAATAAACTCCCAAAGAGCAGGGATCCTGCCTCTCTCCCAGGTACCAAGTGCAGGCTAAGAAACATGTCATGAACTCATAAATTCCTGTTCAGTGCATTAATTCGTCACCATTTCATACCCTTACAGAATGAGTCAAAAAAAATAAAATAAAATAAAGGTATTTGCTACATCCAACCCCTTAACTTGGCATTTGGCCCTTTACAGTCTGTACCCACACACCCTCGGCCCCCATGCCCACGTGCTGTGCCTCTTGCCATTCCTGCCATTTACCTGGCTCTGCTGTCTTTCTCTCTTGCAATGCCCCTCTGCCCTATCGACATCCCACTTACCCATCCAGGTTCAAGTTCAATGCCAGCTCACCTAGAAGCCAGGTGCCCCATCAGATAGAACTCCTCTCTCCTTCCCTTATTTGGGACACTTTTTTAAATGTTTTTATTTTTTTGCTTATAGCATGCTTATTTAGGTATAAGCCTATCTCCCCCAGCTCTATTTAAACATCTTGAGACCAGAGACTGCATTTTGCCCTCACGAGGTTGTCATGAGGCTTGAACAGAGGGAGGGGCAAGTACCAAAGGGTGGGGGTGGTAGAGAGACGGAGGGGGGAAGGACGAGTCACCTGAATACAACTAGGGAGGGATTTTTTGCGAAGTTTGAAATAAAGGTATGGCGGGAGCTGTGAGATACAGAGAAAACAGACAGGAGGAGAAAGAGGATTTTAAGTATTATCACTAAAGACTGGATTATTCCTTCACGGGTAGGAAAAGAACTACAGTGTGAGAAGTAAATCAGGAAACACTTAAGTATTTAATAACCGAGCCACGTGGGACACGGCCCATCATTCATTCTAGTGTTGTGTTCAACACCCTGTCCTTTTTTTTTTTTTTTCTTTTTTTAATTTTTATTTATTTTAGAACAAGAGAGAGACAGAGACAGAGAGAGACCAGGAGCAGTGGGAGGGGAAGAGATTGGGAGGGAGAGAGGGGGAGGAGGAGAGGGGGAGGGAGAGGGAGGACTCCAAGCTGAGCCCATGTGGGGCTCGATCCCAGGGCCCTGAGAACATGACCTGAGCCGAAACCCAGAGTCCCGCGTTTAACGCACTGAGCCACCCAGGCGCCCCTAGGCCCAGTGCTTGGACCAGGACCTGGAGAAATAACCACCCAAGGCAGCCCAGAAGTGAGAGAGGCGTGGCTCAGGCGGAGTCGGCTTCCCCACAGTGTGAAAGATGTTCCAGCCCTCGGCGTCCAGCCCCTGCTTTCTCGTGGGTTCTCCTCTCCCTGCACCTCCAGACTGACTCTGTGCTTCAGCCAAACCAGCCCATATCGGACCCCCCAGATCCTGGAACGCTCGCAGACCTCCCTGCTTTTGCACATGATGATGCTCGTTAGTACCCTTGGACGGAACTTACTTAACCGTCTGCCAATTAGACGTGCAGTCGAAGTAGTGATGGGAGGCTCCTGGGGATGCAAATTCTTGAATCACGAAGGAGAATAAAACTCGGTTCAAGGGTTTAGGATTTCATCGCCCCACCTTACCTGCGGATGTTGACTGTTTTCTGTGTGCACGCTGATGAGACTTAAAAATTCGGAAAGGTTGCATGCAAAACCCACCGAGAAGAAATGTCCCATAGAGCACATTTTGTTGTTGTGTCTTTATGAGGATGCCCTTGGGGGCAGGCTTCGGGGCACGACTAGATGTCCTCAGGAGACAGAAGAGGCTAGCCAGAAAGAACCAGACTAGGAGTTTAGAAACTTGAATTCTGATGCCAGCTCAGTCATTTATTAACAGTTGCGCTATTTCGTCAGGATGAGTCTGAATCTCTACATCTGTAAAATGGACGTAACCATCCCTATTCAGTTTCATATATAATGAGTTATAGATAAGAATTAAGCCGGATAATGTAAGTGAAATGCTTTGTAATCAGGAAAGCAACACGAAGGCACGCCTGGAGTGCTAGTAAGGACCTAGTGGGGAGCATGCCTGCCCTGGACTGAATCCTGGGTTTGTTGCTGCCAAGTTGCACGATTTAAATAAGCTTTCACCTCTCCGGGCCTCAGCTTCCTCATCTATAAAATGGGGATCGATTCGGTCCTTGTTTTATAGGGTTGTTCAAGTAGTTATCTCACACCTCAGAAAGGTTAAAATAGCTATTTCATGTAAAGTACTTAGAACAGTGCCTAGGGGCACCTGGGTGGCTCAGTCAGTTAAGTGTCTGACTTTAGCTCCGGTCTTGATCTCGGGGTCCCGGGATCGAGCACCGCAGTGGGGAGTCTGCTTCTCCCTCTCCCTGTCTCATTCAGTCTCTGCCTCCCTATCTTGAATAAATACATAAAATCTTTTTTAAAAACTTTAAAAAAAAGAACAGTGCCTTACCATGAGTAAGTGCGTGGTAAATATTAGTTGTTATTATCATTATAATTGCCATTTTTAGTTTTGTTATTTCATGTCTAAAGAAACTAAGAATGGTATGTCTTGAAATCTGGTTTACGATCCCTCTGGAGACACACAAATGCCCCGAAATAGTGACAAAACCCCACACTTTTCTCATATTCCATTTTCTAAGAGAGAAAGATCACGCTCCACATCACATAGGAGGAGACTAGAAAGGATATCACAATTGAAACTATGTCCTGATCTATATAAATTCTAATAAGTTTGTTTAGACCATACAACTGTGAATGTAAGCTTTTTCAAATGAGAGCATAGGCTCCTGAGAAAGGCTCGCATGCCGAGACTTTTCTATTGATTGTTTACTCCATTCCTGGCAGATGGAGCCTAGAATGGCCAAAAGAATGAGTCAATCAGATCTGGTGGAACTCTGGGCTGGGCACCAATTACGTGACCTCGGGCAAGGTGACTTGACTTCTCTGACTCTGTTTCTTTGTTTGCAAAACGGGCTAATAATAACCATGTGCTATCGTTAGCTGTCAAGTCTGAAGGAGAAAAATTATGTAGAGACCTTGGCCCTGAGCCTGACATTTCAGATGATGAATCCACAACTGCTGTTGGATCTGCTGGGAATAGCCCACGGCGGTGCTTTCCTACAACTTCCCCACCCCAGCCCTGCCCTCCTCCCCACTTCACTTAATGAAGAAAAACAGAAGTCAACAGAGTTCATCTGCACAAGAACATGATGGGAGATTCTGCTAAGGGAAGGAGGGTCAATGGCTTCCAAACCCAAGAGATAAATAATTGTCTTTTTTTCCCCACTTCCTCAGAAGTTCTTTGCTTTCTTCCTTCTCACAATTTAAGGGCCTTTCTGGAACCAAAATATCAAGATCGAGTCCTTCCAGGTACTCTAAGAGGCACTGTTTTGGCTTCAATATTGCATTTTTGGGGTAGACGCCGGTCAGCTTGTCAGAGAAGGACAAGAGGAGAGTGCCAAACTCTGGCTGCCTTCAAGCCAGGCTGGGGTCGAGGCCCAGAGCTTTCTGCAGCAAATGACTCCTCAGAGCAGACACATCCTAAGCTACTGTAACAGGATCCCAAAGGCAAAGACACCCAAACTCACTTGCATACCCATCTTCTTTGGCTGCTGATTTTTTAAAATATCCTAAAGTAAAAGTAATTCTGTCTCCTTGTCAGTTTGCAAAGGATCTCCCGTACCCCTGCTCTGGTCTCTCTCTCAATTAGCTAATGTGGCAGAAACTACAAGAAGAACAAAGAAACCTCAGCCCGGTGTGAATTGTGGAACACTTTATTGAACACAAATGAACAGAAGTCAGGTTTCCTCGGTGGTTCATCCTAGGGGCCAGCAAGGAAGTAAAAGGAATTTTTGAGGAAATGTTGGGGGCAGAGGCAAAACTTCAAAGGGAAATAATTTAGAAGACAAGAGGAACAACAGCCTCATCAGAAATGCGTCTGATGGTTGAAAGAAATGAGGGTACCAGAGATGGGGAAGCAGAGAAACAGTCGAGAGCCCCGGGAGCCAGCGTTTGCCGAGAAAGCTCTCCACCACCCAGCCCACAGTGTCCTGGGGTGAGCTGGAAGGAAAGGCAGCATGACTCAGAGAAGGGCTCAAGCTTTGGACTTAGAGCTGAGCTCTCTAGCTAACTAGTCAATCATGTGCCACTAGCTAATCGAGGGGCTTTGTGCTGTCGAGCTGGCCCAAATCTTAGTTTCCTCATCCTCAAGATGGGACCAATAATGCCCAGCTCCTGGCGTTGTGAGGAGGATTACTGAAATAATTAATATGAAAATCTGACCACCACACAGTGGACACACACAGATTGTGGTTCCCTTTCCAAGCACTAGAAATAGCTTCTTCCGATTTATGAGCTTTGCCCTGGCCAGCTGCTTCTAAATGCTCCCTAGAGGAATCAGGGACCTGGTCCAGCTATCGTCCCCACAGGGGAGGCATCTTCATTGGGGATTGCTGCCGGAATCAAATGCTGATTCACAGACAGCTACCTCTCCGGGACCCGGCTGGAGCTGCAGTGCCGGCCTGGGGCGGACTGCCGCCATGCTGAGCTCTGCCATGTCTGCGGGACAAGGCCCAGAGCCAGAGGCCCCCCACCCGAGCTGTCACCTTCTCCTCATTTCCCAAATGTCTCCCCTCCCGTGGACACCTTAGGAGTCCCGAGGGCCAGCCCAGCTAGTAGGTGTGTGTGTGGCTTTCCAGGTTTTGAGAGAGTGAGGACAAGCAACTCCTCTAGCTCATCCACCGTATCTGGTCCCCAAGGGTAACCAAAATTACCCAAACTATTCATAAACCATTCTTAATGCTTGAGCTTGAAAATATCAAAGCCAAGAGCATTTGGATCCCACTCTTTTAAAAATGGCAGGGAAAATAGCAATTAATCTAAAACCTGATCAAAGACTAGATATCCCCTTCCCCATATTACTGTCTTCCCCAATCCTCTTCCGCAACACGTGAAACTACACACACACATACACACAAATACATATACCGGTACATGTGCACAAACATATGAATGTTTATACAAGCACGGGCACATGAATATCTATACAAGCACAGGGCAGAGTCTGGTGAAGAAAAACTTAATCCTGTCCAACACTTTTTAGTTTCTTCAGTAAAGTACCAGCAACAAATATGTGAGAAGTTAATGGAGGTTCGTATACCTAGAATGACATTTTAGAAACTGTGCCCCATCACAACTCATCACTCTTGATGATAATATATGCTTATTCTTTAGTTGCAAGAACACTAATCAGAAATAAAGCCAGGCGCCTTCTTTGTACTATAGACAAAAATAAAATGCAGGTATATTAAAGATACATATAGGGGTACCTGAGTGGCTCAATCAGTTGAGCACCTGACTCTTGATCTTGGCTAGGGTCTTGATCTCAGGGTCGTGGGTTTAAGACCCATGTTGGGCTCCACGCTAAACATGGAGCCTACTTAAAAAAAAAAAAAATAGTGTGTAACACTTATTTTAAAAAAGATACATATACAAATAAGTATGAAAATACTTGAAAAAATCTGAATGCTTGGATAGCCTCGGGACTGGAAAAAAAAAAAAAGCAAGAGGGAAAAACATAAGCTATAAAAAGGGGAGAGATTTGATCATATAAAAATGAAAAGCTTCCTAGAGCAAAAAAAATACTATAATTAAAATCATAAATATATGATACTATAAACAAGGACTATTACAAAAGTGATAAATCAGGAGGAAACATTTTCAATATGTATAATATACAAACAACTCTCCCAAATTAACAAAAAGACAAGTAACACAATAGAAAAATAACAAAGAACATAAACGGACAAGTTACAGCAGAGGAACCAAAATGAACAAAAGTCACATTAAGTAAAAAAAAAAAAAGATGCACCATCTCATCTAGTAGATGAGGAAGTTAAAATTAACACAACTGTGAACTAACCATTTTTTATCCATTAAATATTGGTCACATCCAGTGGCAATGTGGGACAGCTGGTTCTGTAGCATAATGTTAAAGGGACCATAAATAACTGCAAACTTTTATAAAAGTTGTCTAAGTGTCTTTATTTAAATTTAAAATGTGCATACACTCTGGTCCAGGAATCCCATTTCCGGGAAATTTCCAGGCTACTTAAAATATCCGTGGATAAAGCTAGTTGTTTGCGATGTTTGTTACAGCATTTTTCTGTAACAAAAAACTGAAACAACCTAAATATTATTCAGAAGGTGACTCATTAAACAAATTATGCAACCCTTGTGCCCTTGCACCTTGAACCTCTGATATCCACTGCACTCTTCACGTGGTGACTTAGAGCAAGCCTGTGCTTCTGTTTCCTCCTCTGTAAAATCAAGGTAATAATGGTACTTACATCACAGATTTATCTGTGTTACGTTGGAAGGACTTTTATTATGTCTTGCCAAGTAAAAAAAAAAGCAATTTGCAGAATTAAAGGCATTTTTTAAATGTATATATGCCTACATTTATTTGTATATGTGTGTATCTGCAAAGGAAAAAAGTGGAAAAGTTATACATTAAATTGTAACACCTCTACTGCTTTTGTTAATGTGTCGTTACAAAGAAGAAAAAGCACCAATAGGAAAAAAAATGACTGGAAACCTTAACAGACTATTGAAAAAAAATGCAAATGGTCAATAACCATTCAGAGGAAAATGCAGCCTTAAAAAAAAAATTTAAAAACTCCTTATTTCAAAGGTTTTGAGAACCTCCTTAATTCAAAGCCCCCCTTTCAGTGCATTGTGCCATTCACATGGGCCAAGCTGAGAGCATGCCCCCCCCAGACGGGCACCGTGCACGGGTATTTGTGTATAGATGTATGTGGGGTGATGGGGGGTGCATGTGGAGAGGAGGAGAGGATGTGTTGGGGGAGAACAAAAACCTCTGGGGGTGGGGGGGACTGCTAAAGACAGACCTGAATTCTAATCCCAACCCTTTCATTAATCTATAGAATTAAAATAGTCTCTTATTCTTTTTGAAACAATCTCATCATTTGAGAAGTGAGCAAGTGAAGGGATTCAATGAGGTTATTTTCCAACCAGGCCTGGCACAGGGACTGCCTGCCCCCAGCCCTGCTTCACGCCCTCCCTGTGGGGCTGGGTCCTCCCCCTCTTCCTCCTGCTTCCTGTCTGCTCATCCCCAAGCCCCCAGCTTGCTCAGCCTCCCCTGTCCCCTGCACTAAGAGAAAAGGCACTCGCCTTTCCTTCACTGAATCTCAGTGTAGCCTGCTCTGCGCCTCGCTATTTACCACGATGCTAATTCCTTCTGCATCTACGGGATTTGGGTTCCTGCAAAAGAAAAGGCATGGTTTTAGTCAAACACACACAAGCACACATGGGCGTGCTCGCGCGCGCGCACACACACACACACACACAAGCACACAAGCACACAGACAAAATAAAAACAGGAACGCTAGAGCCCTTTACTCGATACGAATCTTTCTAAATAAGAATCCAGGTGTCACGCTGGATGCTATACAAAATATGGGTTGAGTTAGCCACAGAAAGGAAGCTCCCAGACCGAAAGAGTGAGACAAGATTAGCTGTAACAGTTTTACATTCTCGACACAATGCATTTCAAATCGCTGACCCTTTAAAATACCTGGGACGGGCAGAGAAGGGCCAAGTAACGGGTCTCTTTGCTAGGGGCTGGTCTCCTGAGCAACCGTGGGAAAACGAAGCAAAATACCGGCTTGTCTGGCTGGTGGGTGTTCTGGTGGCTCCAACCAGTCCAGTGGGCATTCCCTCACAACTTTGCAGACAACAAAGCCACCACGCTTACTATGTAAGAAACACTCCTACGTGCTGTTGTTCTGTGAGCTAGTCCAGGTCTTTAAAGGTCTCCTGTGCCCCCTGCCCAGGGGCTGGGATGGGTCGGAGTCCCGGGGCAGAGCTCAGGCGCTCTGGGGTCGAGGCTCCCTCCCGCCGTTGAGGAGATCTGTGAGCTCCCCGATGTACTTGATGGTGTATTTCAGTGTCTGGATCTTGGTGAGCGGCTGGCCCCTCTGGCTGTAGACAGGGGGCAAGTAATTCCGGAGCGTGTGCAGGGCATCGGCCAAGGTCCTCATCCGAAGCTTCTCCCTCTCGCTGGCCTTCCGTCTCCGCTGCACGGACATCCTGACTTTGGCGCCCTTCTGGGCCTTGGGGCCCCCCGCGCCCTGCAGATAGGCAGGCTGGAAGGCTAACATATTGTAGTCCACCTCCACTAGGCTACCGGTCCCACGGCCACCGCAGTCAGCGCTGCCCCCATTGGTGGCACCTCCGTGCCCACAGCCCAGCCCAGCCCCAGCCGGACGGGGAGAAGAAGAATAGGACTCCAGCGACGAAGCCGGAGACAGGCTCTGGGTGGGGGAGGCCTGGTTCACCCCAAAGGGCCCTGCCCTCTTGTCCCAGTCCCAGGAGGACAGCAGGCCAGGACTGTCGGAGGGGCCCAAGCCCTCTTCAAGGCTGAGGAAGGTCTCACCCAGGTTGTCCATGCCTGGGGGACAGCTGCAGAGAGAACGGCTCCCTGGCAAGTGAGAAAGAAAGTTCCTCCGCCAGCAAGGGCAGAGCTCTCTTTTATGGTGGTGGGGGAGAAGTGATGAAGTGGGAAAGAGGGCCGAGGAGGGGGGAGTTCAAAGGAGACAGCAAGGACCAAGATGGAAAATGAACTCTTCAGGTGTCACTTTCTCCTCATTGATAATTAACATCTTCCAGCTAAAATGTCTTTAAACAAAAAGGCCTCGGAGAGAAGAAAAAAGGAATTATCTTGTTGTAACTAAACCAATTAAGGCCGCCTAACTAGACTTAGCATTGTCCTGTGGAACTCATTAATGAGGGAGCCAAAGAAAACAAACCTGGGGCAATTTGTAGCAAGGAGGTGGTGGCCCAGGGCCCTGGTGGAGAGTAGCAGGGTGCCCCAGAGGGCCTCCCTCCCCGGCAAGACCTACCTAGTTCAGAGCAGATGGGATGTGCTGGTGGAGAAGCAGCATGGCGGGGGGGCGGGGACAGGTAACCCCTCTGGGTTGGATTCCCCAGCATGTCAAATGCAGACCCTACTAGCTCTGCCTTCATAGGGGTCTCGGGAGGACAGCACCCAGCAGACCCACAGTGAACGCCGGTTTCCCTCTCTCCTTCCTCTTCAGCACATTCTCCTGAGTTTTGGTAGAGTGCAGACATGCCTCCAACATGCCCACACTCAAAATGACAAAGGCCAGCAGCTCCAGTAAACCCAGAGCCTTAATGAGCAGGAAATATCCTTCGAGAAGCTTAAAGCTCTTGCTTTAACCGAGCGAGCGGATCGGGATTCCCCGCAGCAAACACACCATGAAACAGAAAACCTATTTAAAGCTGGCACCTTGCAGAATACCAGGCATTTTGCCCTCTGAAGGTCTTTTAAAAATCCAGCTGCAGTGTCACACCTTGTTTTTTGAAATGTATAGAGGAAGTGTGAAATTAACTGGGGAGCCTGTTTTCCCCACCATCGCTCCAAATGCCACTGAATGTGTTAAGTTGGATGGTCCTGCTAGTTTGCCTCACTTCCTACTTGCTCTCAGATAGACCCTGTGTGTTGGAAAGAGGTCTCAGGTTCCCCATTTGTCCCATGAATGTAACTTATTCTCTAAGTAACTAATTCTACAAATGAGTATGAACATCAGATCAGAGTGAGTTACAAACCAGACTGGTATTAATGTGCTCTTGAACATGGTTAGGTTTCTTTGCAATTATTGAAAGGAAATGTCAATGGTCTAATTAGCCCATTCACAGTATTTTTTATTAGCTGGGCTCAGGGAAGAATGAGTAAAGCAGGTAATTTGTAAAAAGAATGCTCCTAAATTTGCCATTTACCAAAGGACTCTAAGCCATATCTTGAAGAATAAGAATTAATGAAACATAGTAAGTGTAATAACTAATCTGTCCTCCTTTCCCCTCTCTGATCTTTCTCTTCCTTCAATTCTTATTGAGAAGCCTAGAATCCGCTAGTACCATTCAAGGAAATTTACATATATTAAAACTGACCTTTATTTGTTTTTAAATCTAATTTTACAGATGAAAATGCTGAGGCTCTAAGAAGTTAAGAGACTCAGTTAAGATTTCCCTGGTAGGAAGTGGTACAGCTGAGATTCCTAGTAAGACCTCTAAGCCCACTTTTTTTTTTTTAATCAGTTTTCTCTATTTTCATTGGTCGTAGGAGAGGCAGGTGGGCCTGAAGGTGATTCAAAGAGCTACTCAGCAGATCCGAGTAGCTGTGACGGCCACTGTCTTAGTAAGCTTGTGGTCCTTATTGTCTAAACTGCGCAGTTTTCTATGTAGCACTACTTCAGCTCTCAGATTAGAGTTCTTTTTTTTTTCCTTTCCATAGCTTCTTTCTATAATTGCTAATTTCTTAAACTCCTATTTTAAGAAATTCCATTTCTTAAATGAGACGGTATCTGTCAAATGCTTGGTGCATTATGGACATTTAGTAAGTGTAGGCTTTGTTCTCGTTGTTAATGTCATCCACGGTCAAGCTCTCCAGTACCGGAAAGACTTACTCTGCTCTGACTCCTCCACCTCTGCCCCCCCCCCCCCCCAGCAGCGCCATTCCCCGAAAACCGGTTCTTAAAGCAAGGAAAACTGCCTGGCTTCCATGTTTCCCTATGGACACTCTCTGGGTGAGAAATCAACTAGAACCAAACGTGCATTTCTCCTGCTCGTCTCCATGAAGTATCCTATGCTCAGTCTGTGGGAAATGGAGGTGCAGGATGGCATACCGCCATTAGCATTGGAAGACTATGGTTGGGCCCACAATAGCTAGGTGTTTTTCTGTGTCCATTGAAAATAAGGCAGAAAACTGGGCAATGCTAACCTGGACCCAGAAAAACCTAGTTGAGCATGTGGTATAGTGGAAAGATGAGCCAGAGTTCACCTCCTTTAGAGCACATGGTGCAGCCTCTCAGGGCCCCAGTATTTTACGTTGTAAAATGAGGATCATAATATCTGCCTTGTCTTCTTTATGAAGTGCATTTCTAAAATAAAGTGTATGGACCAAAGCATCATCAAAACTCCCTTCCAGCTCTAGAATGTGATGAAATGTGTTCCTGTGTGAAGGTGTTGATTAAAAGATCCCCCACCAACCCAGCATAAAAGGACCTAGAGACCACCGAGTCTGTGCTCTTATCTGCACCCTAGAGATGACAATGACTTGTTCAAGGTCACACCAAAAGGCTGTGGCCGAGATGGGAATGGAAAGCAAAGCTGTCTAACTCCCGGATCTGTCATTTTCTTTCTAGTACACATTTAAGTGATTCACAAGCTTTCATATCAGTGAGACTACACAGTTCCCACATTACTAAGTTAGTAGGATAAATATCTTAATATGCGTTTAAAGGTCACTCAACAAACACTGATAAGCTATTGTGACCACAATTGTAACACATTGAAAAGAAATCCCCCACCCTGAGGCATGTTCCCAAGACGGCTTGCGAAACATCCTGGCCCTGTTTTCCGAAGAGTGTCACAGACAGACAGACAGCCTCTCCAATCCCAGGCCCCAGGCGGACTTCCCATTGCCTCTCTCCGCATTGAGTAGGACCCAGGATTTGCCACACTGATTCGTGAGTGGCCTAGTGTCTAAATTTTCACCTACAATCTAGTTTCGCCTCTGCGGAGATGCCAGTCATATCCCTGATGACAGTAATGACGGGGGATGGACGACTGGGCATTCTCCAGTAATGGAGATCACAGAGAAGATGGTAGACTCTGGAACCAGCCAGGAAACTAGGCAGAGCCACTGGGGGAAAATTGACAAATACTGCTCAAAGAATCAATAGGAAACAGAGGGCAACAAGCTGTTTGGGTGCCTGAACCTATAACCACCCGTGGTCCCAGGTCGCTGCCCGCCCGCGGTTCCAGGTCACTGCCCGCAGTTCCAGGTCACTGCCCGCGGTCCTAGGTCACTGCCCGCCTGCAAGGCACCTCTGTGCAAACTAGAAAAATGCCTACCTTGGGCTTCCTTCAGCCCCCACTCACCTCCTTGGCCGGGCTCTTCATGCGGGGCTCCGCCACCACGAATCGTGGCCTGGGGGGGACCTCAGTGGTGTGTCTCCTCTGCAATGTTAGCATTTTCCATACTTTAGTGATTGTCCAGACATGGTTGGACAAACAGAAAGTGGCAGTCATGGCAAGAGCGTGTGCACTGGGGTCAGACGAATCTTACATTAGCTACTGAGTAATTGTGACCTTGGACCTGTTAGTGAATCTTAGACTCAGCTTTGTCTGCACAATGGAAATACTAACACTTCCCTCATAGAGAACACACTTTTACCAGGTTTGTACATTGTAAGCTACAAGTATGGCAACTAATATCACCTTAAGCGTGAAACCACGTTCAGTGACTTCTTGATTCCCTGTTAAGAGAAGTTAGAGCCACAATACACGTGGTGACAAATATATCTCTCCCATATTTTTTGACTTCAGGTCACCTCTGCTTAGAAATCAAAATCCCCTCCTTCAAATGAAACCTTTTCTCTTTTCCTTCTTTTTTTTTTTTTTTTTAATACAACCTGTTTAGATAGAGTTCTTTACCAAAGAGCAGTAGTTGTCCAGGGCCGGTGGTGGGAGCTATCAGCCCCCAGTGCAGTCAGTAAAGGGAGGCATTGCCTATAGACTATACGAGAACAGTGATAAAGCTGATGGAGAGTTGGTCTGAGTTATTATCACTGTGCAGTGCCGACTCTAAACAATGACAAAAATAAAGCGAGCACTGCTCGCTAGGTTGGCTCGCTCCCTCCACCGACCTATCCCCGGTAACCACTGCCCAAGAGAATTTTCGGCTTCACTCAGCAGTTTGGAACTCTGACCCAGGGCACCCTAACCCTAGTCCTAGTTCTGGCCCTGCTTTACTATGAAACATTAAGTGAGTCATTTAACCTTCACGCAGCTCGGTTTCCTCATGGGAATGTTAGGGTCAGCCTTATACCGTGTTGCTAAGAAGCTAAAAAGATTGAAAACTGAAGCTTGCCTTTGGGAAGTGGAAAGACTTATAGGACTATGTTGAGATGTTTTCAAGATCAACAAAAGTAACTATTCTCACCAATGAAATCATCCGCTCCACACCCAGCAACTTTGCCTCGCTACATAATACCAAGTAAATCAGCCTGGAAGCTGGCTCTTTCAAAGCCTATCTCGTGAGAAAGCACTGTCCCCAGACCTTTGAGAAGCATCAAGATGGAAGGTCTATTACCTCCGTGACTCCCTGGATCCCTGACCACGTGAAGCAGTTTACATGGGCCATTTGCTCAAAGCAGAGGGAGGGCTCCAGTAGATTTCAACCTCTCATGATGCTGCAGAAAAATCCTTCAATAGATCAGTGAACCAAAAAAACTAATCCCAGAAGGGTGCCTGTGTGGCTCAGTCGGTTAAGTGTCCGACTCTGGATTTCAGCTCAGGGCATGATCTCCGGGTTTGAGATGGAGCCCTGTGTAGGGCTCCATGCTCAGTGGGGAGTCTGCTTAAGATTCTCTCTCTCCCGGGCACCTGGGGGGTGCAGTTGGTTAAGCCTCCAACTCTTGGTTTCAGCTCAGGTCATGAGCTCAGAGACCTGGGATGGAGCTCTGCATCGGGCTCCACACTCAGCAGGGAATCTGCTTGAGATTCTCTCTCCCTCTCCCCATCCCACTCCAGCTCTCTGTCTCTCTAAAATAAATCTTTAAAAAAAAAAAAAAAAGATTCTCTCCCTCTGCCCTACCCTCCCTCTCAAAAAAAAAAAAAAAAAATTTTTTTAAAACCTAATCCTGGAGTCTAATTAAAATGAGATCTATTCTACTGAATTCCCACCACGTACTGAGAATTAAACCTGTCTCTTTTAGATTTATTAGTTCATCTTATTTCCATACAACTCTGTGTGGTAGAGGTTATAATCCACACTTTAAAGAAGAGGGGACCTGTGTTCGGAAAGGGACCCAGCAGACACAGCAAGAGGACAGAAAGGCAGGATAGGCACTGCCTAAGTCTGCATGAATGCCACGTCCAGCCTCCTTCCACGGTATACCCCACACCCCGGGAGCCACATCACCCCTGCAATGTAATCACTGAGAACATCTGTGAGATGCAGGGCTTGGTTCGAATCTCACCTCCTCCAAGAAGCCCTCTCTGCCTGCCTCAGCCCTTGGAATTTCTCCCTGCTCTTATGGTCCATAGCTTTGACCCCATTCCTTTGACACAAGTATATATTGCCCGATGTTCTGGTTATCTCTCCGTAGTAGTCTGACTTGCTTTCCCAATTGTGTTGCAAGTTCCCTGAAGGTATGGATGATTATTTGGCTGGGTCTTAGCGTGGTGTGCAGAGCTAAGAAGGTGACTGTCAATTAGCCTGTCAGTTTTTATTTGGTACACGTTGAGTGCCAAGCACTGTGCCAGGCGCTGAGAACAGAAAGTTAAATTAAGAAGCTTTTTGTCTTCACGTTATTTGGAGTATTGAGGGCAGAGATAGAGAAGTGAAACTACCGGTGAAACAATGTCTATGTGCTGTGTTAAATGGAACCATAGGGCGCATGTGTGGCTGTATGGGACAGCCCTGGGAGTCCTCCGTAACATGTCCCCATGAGAATATGAGCACGTTAGTGCTTCGGTGGCTGTCCAAACACTGGTGGATGGAGAGAAAGTGATATTAGTGTGAAGAGGAGAGCCACTAGAAGCAGACTACACCTGAGCCAGATCTTAGAAACATTTACATACCGATGAGGGGCACAGAAAAGAGTCTGGAGGACTTCCTGGAAGACATGACTTCTACAGCCTTGCTTTCTAAGTAACCCTCCTATGGGGTCTAAAGAGAATGTTCCTTTGAAAGTAGAGCTGTTTTAACAAGGTGAGAGGTTAGGGAGCTCCTTCTAGGAGCATCCTTCTAGGTATTGCTCGAAGGTTCGAGATAGCATGCATTTGCAGGAAATCACTAGCAAACCACGTCCGCAGGGGGTCCAGCGGAGGCTGACCTTGGAGAGGAAAGCTCTGTCCAGAAGGATGAAGCACGTGGACTTTACCCAGCAGGTGACAAGGGTCACAATTAGGGGCAAGCAGAGGCGGACTGGGCCAGCACAGCCCTGGAGCCTCCAGGCCAGCTGCTTATGGAGAACATGCCTAGAAACCAAGGCTACCCCAGATTTTAATCCAGGTGCTCAATTTAGATTAACTCCCATTAATCCTCACAGCAACCCTACAAAGTAGAGGCTAGTAGCATCCCTGATCCAAACTGAGGCACAGAGGGGTTCAGTCACTTGCCCAAGACCCTACACATAACCACCAGTAGCCCAGGATTCGAACCTACGTAGGCTGCCTGGGGTCCAGGCTTTTATTCACTGGCTAAAACAACTGAGAACAGTTGGAGGCATCAACATCATGGTCCCTGTAGTGCCCTTAAAGCCAGACCTCAAGCTTGAGCTACAGCTCAGTAAATATGGGAAGACTGGTGCCATTCAATCACGTAGCCAATGCATACAGAGCCCCCGAGATTGGCCCAGAGTACTAGGCATTGCAGGGGATGAAAAGATGTAGTAGGTTTAGACTCTCTGTCTTTGTTCCTAAATCAAGCACCCACAGAGAGGCATCCCCTTTCTGGGCCACACCTAGTGATGAAAACAATAATAAATGTATTTAGTACTAAAAGCTCTGTACGGTTTATTTCATTTAAATCTTACAAAAATCCTTTAAAGGAAGTACTATTTTTGTTCCATTTTACATAAGAAAAAACTGAGACTTCGAGAAGTTGAAAAGTTGCCCAAACCCATGAGATGAAAATGTGGAGGAGACATGACCTAGTCCCAGGGGGTCTGAGTCCAGAGCCCCAGGCTCTAGGGGGTGATTTTACACCATGAGGGAGGATAGGGGGGAGGGAGGGTTCCGGAAGGGGCCCTTGTCACATGTCGTGAGGACCGCAGCCGTTTTACAACTTTGGGTTCACAGTTCTAGAATAGAAGACATCTGTGTCTGTCCCCCTACCACTTTCTAGTACTTTCCCTGGCCTTAGGCCTTGCAATTATCTTTCTCAAACAACAGGCAATGTTGATATTTAAGCATATTTTCCTAAAATTGAAAATTTAGAAAGAATGTCTTATGATTTGGTAAATAAAACACTTTGCAGTATTACTGTCCATAACAGCAGTGAGAACACCGTCCTTTCTTGTGGACTTACAGCACTGAGCCTCTGCCGGGCCGCAGAGGAGAGCCGCGCCGGTCCTGTGGGCTGGGCATCATCCTCAGCTTACCAGGGAGGAGGTCAAAGTCAGATGCAAAGGACCTAGCCCAAGGTCAACAGGACCTGCTTCTCTCGGCAAGGCCACCCCCCGCCCCACCTCCAACTCTGGGGCCCGCATGGGCCCTGCTTCCCTGCCTCCAGCTCTGAGCTCAGCACGGGACCCTCAGAGGCGCTCGTCCTAAGAGCTGCCCTTAGCCTTTGGGGTTCCTGCCTGCTCGGGGCTCCACATACCCCCCTAACCTCTGTATCTCCCTCAGTCCCTTGGCCCAGCCACAGCCACCCAGAGCCCCACTGGCCAGGCCGGCCCCTGGCCTTCCTAGTAGGCAAGGGATGGAGCCCGAGTTCGAAAACCCCTCGGGACTAAGTTGAAAACCTGGACCTTTTCACCTCTTCACACGATCTTCGCACCCAACTGACACACGACAACAACAAGAAACCCAGATAATTCTCGGGGGACAAGGGAATATGTGTGTGTGTCTGTCTGTCCCTATGCGTCTCTGTGTGTGTGTGTGTGTGTGTGTGTGTGTGTATCTGTGTGTGGTAAAAGAAAACACCTAAGTGCTACGTGGTATCTTCCTATGTCCTCGAGCTAGTAAAGAGAAATAAAAGTAGCAATTTCCTACGCCGTTAGGGAGAGAGCGCCCGTGTTGTCAAGCGTGTGAGAGTTTTAGCAAAGCCAGGCTGAGGTACTTGGGGGGTTTGCTTTCATGTATGCCATTACATTCCCTACCAACCAGGGAAGCAATGAACATTTTTGGCTCTCCTGATTTGAGTTTGAGGCTCATTGTAAAGCCAGAAACTAATATTTTGGTCTCAATCCTCTTAAAAATAAATCGTAAAGCATCATGCAATGAATGAATAGATGATTTTCACCGGCTGAATATTTGACCGGGACAAAAGAGCAGGTAAGAAAACAGGAATAAAATAATTTGGCTTATTACGTGGGAGAGAGGAGAGACAGAAGATAGACATGCTGAACTATAGAAATCCTGGAGAACAGAAAGAAAATCTTCCTGTACTTCTTAAGCCATTCCTGAGGAGGAATCCCCGGACGCCAAATTAGGTTTATCGCACCCCCCCACCCCCCACCCGTTGCTAAGCTGTATCGTGAGGAAGGACAGCCTCCTCTCTCCCAAGCATTTGTAAGGCTTCCTTTCTCCCCCAGCACTTGGACAACCTGAGCTCAAGATTCTACCTCATCAACCCACTCCATAGCCAAGCGCTGTGGGAATCTTCTTTGCAAGATGAATGTAGATGGAAACCAAGTCGGTGTGGCCCTTCCTCAGAAAGAATCCATCCCTGAGTAGCCATGTCCCCGTAGGGTCTCTACATCTCTTTCTCTTTTGAAAATATAACTAAATATGTTCATTTGGGGAAAAAGAAAATCCAGCCACCCTGTCTACACAAAATGAATGTTTAGGTGGAAGACAGAAGGGTTGGAGAGAGGGGGTTGCAACATGTGGGTGAAGAATCATCAGAAGAGAAAGGGTAGTAAATAGAGGAAGTGAAGCTAATTCTCCCTTGAGAGCGGTGGGCAGAATGCATTGGCTAAACTTAGCACAAGGGAACATGAGCAATTCCTCTTGGTTCAAAAATCTCATGTCAACATTTAGCCCCAAAGAGCTTGGGTTTTCCTCACAGACCGGGGAGGGGAAGCAGCTTCGAGTGCTTCTCCATTGATTCTTCAGCAACTGGCTAGCAAGATTCAAAAAAAAATCTCATGTGTTACATTTACACCTACTCCCCTTTTAAGTTGGATTCTTTATTACCAGCGGTATTTGGGGTGGCGTTTTAATACCCATGTCAAAAAAGTTGAAAGCAATTTGCACTGAGGTTGTTCTCTGAGGATTTGCCTCTGTTCTTACCAGCCTGAAGAGCAAAAACGTGTGAAATTACTTTAGTCCTCTCCAATGCCAGAAATTAAGAGGCTAGAACTACTGGTATTAAAATGAATACTAAAAATGTTTTTAGGAGGATATCTGCATAATGACCCTGCTTATTTTCAAGAACATTGGCCTTTCTTTGGGGCCATTTTTAATTCACATTTCCTTATTTGCAAGTTGATGGGCACCTAAAAAGCGAATAGAAGGCAAAGAACAAAGTTGGGAAAATATTTCTCATAAATAAGAGGTTCAAAAGGGTATTGTTCTGAAGAACTCATACAGATAAGAACGACACAGGCTTGCCGCTGGGGAAATGAATAAGGGAACGAATAAACAGTTCACAGAAGAAGTAGTACAATGGGCTAGTAAGCACAGAGGAAAAGATCAGCTTCATGGTGATCAAAGACGTGGAAGTGGAAATGAGGAAAGGCTGTTCTTCACCTCCCAAATTGGCAAAGTTGGCCAAAGCGTACAGAAGTGGTCTTGCCCACAAATTGCTCATGGAGGAGGACGCTGGCTAACTTGTAATATTTTAAAATATCCAGAGTGCATTTTAGATTTAAGAGTACCTTTGGCACAGGAACTTTATCCACTAGAACTAAACAAAGCTGCAGTCGAATATTTATAAACGAGAATATTCATCATAATATTATGATAGTGAAAAATGAGAAACAATCGTGATATCTAACGACAAAGGAGAGATACATAAATTATGTCCTTGCCATATGGTGGAATACTACATAGCTGACAAAAATCGTATTTGCTAGAGAACACATAATAGAGGAAATACAATCTAACAAGAGAGTTTTTAAGCAGGATATATAAAATTAATACTTTGATCCAATTATATTTTTTCCACAGAAAAATGACTGAGGGTTTATGAGTGGTTATTTCTGGTGATAGGAATTGAGGGTAATTTTCCTCCATTGATCTTACTTTCTTCTTGAAGGATAGTCTAGTGTCATGGTTTGAAGCAAAGACTGTCAGCCAGTGTTCCTAGGTTCAAATCTTGACCCTTCTCCTTTTATAGCTATGCAATCATAAGCAGGTAACTGAATCTCTCCGTGTCTCAGCTTCTCTGTTTGCAATTTGGGGATAATGAGAGTACCCACCTCACGGGATTGTTGTGAAGATTCATACATGTGGAGGGAGGGATGGTATGATGCTGGTCTTGGATAGAGTGAACACTCAATCTTTGGTAGCTGCTGTTATTCCCTAGAGTTGTCAGTATTTTCTAAATTTAAGAAGCTATCGATTTAAAAATTGGAACTTTCAAGGCCGAGACCAGGTAAGGATGGCTTGAGTGGGTCCACATGTGAAGGAAAAAGACTCGGGAACCACGTGGCCCCCAAACTGAATCAAAGCATCTGGGTAGTATATTTATTTAAAAACGAAGAAAAGGCAAAGAAGGCAAGAAGGATGGCAGGCAAGCAGACAGGCAGGCAGGCAGGAAAGAAGGAGGGAAGAAGGAAGGGAAGGAGGGAGGGACGGGATTGAGGGGAAGCACTCTTGCAAAGATAATAAGACATTGACAAATAGGACACAGTGAGGGTTGCTAGGACCTTGTTGGAGCTCCGTGTTCAGTGTGCATGTCATATGTCATATGTTCCCATACGACATATGTCATGTCGTATGTCATATAGGTTCCCATGCACACATTCCCACACTTGCATCACAGCAAGATCACCTGGGAAAGAGGAAGAATTCTTTTCAAAAGCAAGAGTCCCAGGCCCCCTCCCCTGGAGATTCTGATTTGGTAAGTCTAGGCTGGGCCAGGTAAGCTCTTTTTTTAATAAGCAGGAAGGTTAGAAACCTCTGATTTGGACAGATAAAAGACCTCTAGGCATTCAAGAGCTCCTGAGTCTGGCACCAGGAAGCCAAGAGCATGTCCAGCACCGGTCTCTTTGTCTAGATTGTTAACTAGACATGAACCTCAGGACACAGGGAGCAGGACTGGATGACCTCTAGGCCTTCATAGGGAGTCTTCATTCTCTACCCCACTCCAAGATGGCTCTACACTGTCCCTAGACCAGTTTCTCTTCTCGGCCTTTGTATGGGCTGTGTCCTTCACCCAAATGCCCCTCTCCCTCCCTTAACCTCTCCGATTCTACCAGTCCCACTATGCCTGGGCCAAGAGTCTCCTCTCCTCCAGAAGCCGCCCGTGCCCGACCCACACCTCAGTGACATTTACATGGACAGCCCGGTTCAGAAAGTTATTGTTCTGCCCAGTATTGCTCAGTAACTTACTTGTCAAACTCAGGAAGAAGGCCCCTGCTCATAACAGGAATATGACCTTACAATACATAAAAGATGTTCATGTCTATTATATCTCTGCACCGCCGCCACAGGAAGTGGGTAATGTTATCACCACAGGAAGTGGGTAATGTGTCACCTCCATCAGAGGGTTGAGGAAACTGAAGTTGAGGAAGGCTTTCTTGCTTACCTATGGCAAAACCACCCAGAGATGGCAGAAGTAAAAGACTGTACCACTGGTAAAAGGAATAGGATATACCCCCCCATGAAAATTTCCAATGTGGAGGGTTAATAAATGACTCTCTTTGTTGTCCAGACCGGGGGAGGGGGGCGGTGGGGAGGCCAAGCCCCAAGGCTTTAAAGAACAGCTGCATCTCTGGGCAGAGCCTGTGTCATCCACAGACTCAAAGGGTGGGCTCATGATCGCAGCTGTTGCTGGATTGAGGGAGCCCCGCAGCTGTTACCAGGAGAGGGACTCAAAGAGAGCAGGGAAATAGAATCCTGCGAAAATAAGTGTGCTTGTGTGTACGTGCGTGATAGTCTCCCTTCTCACAGCTCCCAGCGTTCTAAAGGTGTAATGTCTTGATTCCTTGTAGGAAGACCGGGTTTGGGGAGTACAAGTGAGAAGGCCAGTAGAGAGGAGGGTAGTGTCTTCAGCTAGCCTTCCCGGGACATTCTTTGAAATGGGAAGCAGAGTGTTTGAGGGCTGCACTAGCTTTTTAATTATCAGCATTTGTGATAAGCCCTGCAGCAGAATGTTCTTGGCAGAGCTGGGGAGCCTGAAGAGTGTCTAAGGAACAGACTATGGGATTGGGGATCAATGTCTTGCTTCCCTCCCCTTCTTTGCCTTCCCCACAATACCAGCTGTTGCCATCTTATGTGTCTTAGCATCTGTTTTGTTGCTGAAGGGACTGTGCCTGCGGATGAGCCCTCAATCTGTGTTCTCTTTTGGATTCTTATTACCCATCTGACTTGCCCCTAAGCTTCGCCTTTCCCTCTCCTCCGGTCTGGACCTGCCCTTCTCACTCTTCAGGGAAGACAGGCCACTCCTCCTCATTGCTATTCCTTGGCTAGTGCAGGCTTTCTGTCTAGGGTGAGTGGTGCCAGCCCACTGCCTGTCCAAATCCAAAGGGTTCTTTCTGGTCCACTCTGACTTCCAGCCAACACCTTGGTGGCCTCTGTCGCATGTGCAATGGGTGCTGTGCAGGCTGACACAAGGGGTGGTGAACGGATCTGTGGCCCCCAGAAACCATCCTTTTTCTTCTTTTCTTGTCTAGCTCCAGCTCCCTACATCCCTTTCTGATCTACAGCACTGCTTCTCTAAGTGGGAGCCCAAAACCGCCTCACTCGAGTCTATGGGGGTAAGATCCAACCATTTGTTCTTCTAACAGATTCTTCAGATGAGTCCTCTTAAGAAGACTGGATTTGGGAACTGGTGTAGCGCTTGGCCATCCCCAGGGTTACTTACCTGGCGCCTGATCCCGTACATGGAGTCCCACGGTGTTTCCCTTGTCGATGCTTGTCGGCCGCGTTCGTCCCACCCTCCCCCATTTCTGCCGGAGTGCAGCCCTGGCAGCTCTCTTTGAGCTGTGCACAATCACTCAATGCCATTCCTACTGGGCTGGAAGAGCAACGATATCCTTCGTGGGGTCACCAAGCTAGCTTTGCTCTCACGAACTCGCTTCTAGATGGGTTAATGCATTCGACTTACAACACGTGTTTCCCAAGTACTCTATCTATGATGTACCAGAAACCTCACTACATTCGGGAGACATCTCAGGAACCAGACAAGGTCCCTGTCCCAGGGTGCTCACTTTCTAGAACAGACGTTCACAATGTGAAAGAGGTCAGGAATAGGCTTCGGGTGTCAAATACAGCACACAATGACCGTGTATGTGTCTGTGTGTATTATACTGGTAAGGAGATCTGTAGGTTTTGTGAAGGGTTAAAAGTTTAGTACAACACAAAAAGGGCTAAGACCTACCGGGTGGATGGATAACGATGATGAGTACTTTCTAAATAGAGAAAAATGTCATCACTGGCAAGCTAGCAAAATGATGCCGAGTTGGGATTTTTGGTAACCCTGTCACTAGCGGGTCAATTATTGACCCCAGAATAGGTAATATCAAGATGCAGAAGTTTCCTTAGGTGTCAAGGTCAAAGGTGTCCCTCGAGGCACAACTAAATGCCCCAGTCTCTCCTCCTGATAGTTATGTGTGGGTAAAATGACGTTAGTATAGATGATGGTCAAGAAACATGTTTTGGCAGAAATAGGTTGCAAGCTATACCTTAAGAGCCATTAGGGTTGGACCAGGGCATGCTGGGTAAAATCTGAAGCTTTTGGAACAGAATCACCTCTGGTCTCTGCTCTTCTGAACACTGGGACCCACAGCTACCTGGATGATGGGGAATCATTCAGAAAAGAGCTTTCTTAGGAGCAGCCCAGGCCACACCGGAATCTACCCTGGGTGCTCAGGAGGGCAGATTTCTGCTTCTGGACAGGAACTTACCAAGAGCCCCTACCATGAGGTTGGGTTCTATCTGAAAAGAGCAGAAAGGATGCCTCAGACTCCCATCTGCCCCCCAGCTCAGCACAGTCCAGAGGCTTTGACAAGGAACTGCAGTGGGGGAAGGGAAGAGGCATTCCCTCTCCAGATCGGAGATGAGATGGGGAGCGGAGGAGGGGAAGCTGCGGCTTGAGCTTTGAACGTGATCTCTCAGCGTCAACAGGAAGACCCAACACCAGCAACAACTTTCTTATGGCTCCCAATTTGGCACTTCTAAGGCCCCCTCTCTGGGGGTGGGGGATGGATTTTCCAGGGAGGAAGGGAACTTGCAGAATCTTCGGACCTGTCACAGACAGCCTCAGAAAGTGTGGGGAGAGCCGGCTGTCCTTGTTTTTCAGTGTGTGTGGGGGGGGGGGGGGGCCCACTGGTCAAAATCCTACCCAGGTGGTTGGCAAATGCTGGGTGATTTTAGATTACGGACTTGACCTCAAAATGATCGCGTCCATCACTTTGCTCTGTTGACTTCTTTGCTCTTCAGCACGGGAGCAAATTTCCTAGACCAGTCACCTCGACGGGGGTATTATTCGTACTCTTCTTCACCCTCCCCCCCACAACCCTGCCCGCTGTCGGAAAGGAAAGGTCTGTGTTACCCGCAGTGCCCGAGCGCAGATCCTGGTCCCACCAGGGACAAGTTAAGAACCTTAAGTCGCTTATATCTCTAATCCAGGACTCATCTGCAACACGAGGATAATAATTAATTATACCTCACTGGGTTACAGGAAAGATTAAATAGGACAAAGCACCCAGCACACAGAGATGTTAATGTGATTTGTTTTCCTCTTGTTTTTTTTTTTTCTTTTTAAGTGTGGTTGACACACAATCTTGCATTAGTTTCAGATGGACAACTCAGTGATTTGACACGTTTAGACATTAGGTTCTATTCACAAGAAGAGCTGCCATCTGTCCACTTTTAATAGAACAAATATGTAATATTCTCATCAATCTGGTGCCAGCTACTCTGCACAAGCCATTCTCTGAACCGCTGGGTCCCAGCTGGTGTATAGGATCCCCTCCAGCTGCCGAAAATGTAAGGGCCTGAGGTTCTGTGTTGCTTTTCAACAGGATTCTTGGGGCCCGAGAGAAGCTGTGGTCAGCAAACCTGACGGGGCTGACCCGAGCCTCGCAGCTGTTGGGTGGCAGGGATCTGTGCGAAAGAGGAGTCAAAGCACAGGGAAAGCTCCAAGCCCGAGAAGAGCCGCAAAGGAAAAGGCAGCTGCCGGTTTGTCCCGAGTAAATCAAATTGTGACATTTATTGGGCTATTTCCAGAATAACACCAGCAAAACTGGAATGCAGGATAATCCTTTCCGAGAAGGATCTTAACTAAGCCTTCGAGAACCAGCCTTGTCTACTGGAATCCACCTGGCTTAATGAAAAGTTCATAAGTTGGGACACACAGACCTGGGTTTTAATGCCGTCTCTACCCCTTCTCAGTGACGCGAGGCAGGTTACTGAGCCTCTCCCAGCCTCATGTTCCTCCTCCCTTAACAACAACAACAAAAGGTAAATCATAAACGAAACTTGCAGGGGGATGGTGGGGTTCGGAATTAAGAAAAGTACCTGATGGATAGTTGATACTCAATAAATAGGAAGCGTGTGACCATGAGCACTCCACACCAGGGCACCAGGGTCCTCTGGACCTGGGGCCATCATTTCTTAGATCTGTACCTGCTACAATGCAGAGAACTGGGTCGGGGAGGAGGCAGGCAAGGTTGGGGGTGGGAGGTGGAGGGAGAAAAGGAGATCAAAAGGCCTATAAATATCTGTCAAACTTTAAAATGCAAATTCCTTGCCTGTGGCCCTGTTGGGACCAAATCTTCCATTATCACCTTTCTGGGAAGAGCTCCAGAGGAAAAAAAAAAAGGTTAAGCATAGCCCTTCCCTTCATGGAGTGGATTGGTTTGGTTTGGTGTGATTTTGTGGCCAAGTCTGGATATGGGATAAATGTTTTCATTCAACCCAGACCTGGAAGCATGAGTAGCAAGTTAAGACACAATTGCATATGGGTTTCTCTTTGTGGGTAGAACATGAGTTCCTCAAGGAAAATGTCTCACCCTTACTATAGCTCCTGCAATTTACATGATACCTGGCAAAGAGTACCTGGCTTGTTGGATGGATGGATGGATGGATGGATGGATGGATGGATGGATGGACATTTTTTCTGGGCATAGTAAGTCATCTTCATTAGTTGATGACCTAGTTCTCAAGGATCCCCTTACTCTATATGTCACTGGGAGCCATGATTGAAGGTGGGGGAATCTCCCGTGAGGGGCAACTGTGGCTCTTGGACAAACTCTTGGATGGTCTCTCCAGTGGCCAGGGCTCTGTGCAGCCCCATACCTAGGGATATATGATACTACAGAGCAGCTTTGCCCTACGACTTGCCCCAGACATGGCCTCTTCCTATGAGTCCCCACTGCTGGTAACTTATTTTCAAAGAAAGCATAGAATTCCAGGTGAATTCCACAAAAAGAGACTTCAAGGGTAAGAGAGCCAATAATTATCCTACACTCACTGCATGCCAGGTCCATCTCCCTCACCGTACCCCTCCACAAGTCAGAAACACGGGGCATCACTTCCTTTCCTCCTTTCCTCTTTCCTTGCTGGCCTTGTTTTCTTGTGAAAATCTACTTGTATGTAATGGGTAAGTGTGGTTTTTCTAAAAAGACTCTAACAAATGTCTCCAGTCTGGGATGACCTAAAACACGTGTCATTGTTTAGACTCTATCCTGGATAAGTTCACTGATGCTAAGTCTTATCCAAGGACCCGAGAGTTTTCCTCTCCCTTTCTCTAAATTGCATCCACCATGTGAGCCTCCTACCAATCTCTCACTTCTAGAAAACCTCTGGGGACTGTCAGGGTCCTCACTGACCACTCTCTGCTGCATTCCGATGCCCTCAGACGCCACTCCCTTTACCCGGCACTCAGTGGAATTGTTATCGCGGGAACATATGAGTTTGATATTACAACTAAATTCGAAACACCCCGAAGGGAGGGACCAGATATTCTTCCTGTGTACTCTGCAACATGCCTAGCCCAGTTCTAAATCCATCTTAAGAATTCAAAAAATGGCAGCATATTGGTGGTCAAACCATGGGCATTGGCTTCCAGTGCATTTGGGTTCAGAGGTTAACTTCATCCATTCATTCATTCAACAACGGTGTATTAACAGTGCCACACGTTAGGCACTGTTGAAAGCTCTGGGAATATAACAAAGAACAAAATGAAGTTTCTTCTCTTGAGTTGCTATTCCAGCAGTAAGAGCCAAACGAACAAAAAATCTCATGATTTGTGAAGAAAATAATGCAGAGTAAGAGGCACGTGTGAAGGAGTGTGTGTCCAAGCAGTGAGGAGGCTACTTGGTTAGGATGCTCACAAAAATACCAGCTGAAGGATGATAAGGAGATCTGTGAGTAGTCCGGGCAGAGGGAACAGCAAGTTCGAGAACCAGAGTTTGACGTGTTTAAGGAAATGAAAGAAAGCCAGCACCGCTAGAGCAAGGCGAGCAATAGGGGGAAGAGGTTGGAGATAAGGTCAGGGAGATAGACAAGGGTCAGCCATGGTGGACCTTCTAGGCTCTGTCTGGGACTTAGGAATTTATTCAGAACGTGACCGGAAGTTTTTACACGGGTGTGCGTTGGGGGGCTGTTAGGACATGATTTGCAATTTCAATAGATTTATCTGGCTGACGTGTGTGCTGTAAAGGGCTCGAGTGCTTCGAAGTAAGGAGATCAATTTGAAAGCACTTTCCGTGGTCCACGCAAGGGCTCCAGTCCTCCTTCTGCCATTTACTAGATGTTGACCTTGGGTAAGTTCCTCAGCTTCCCTTAGCTTCATATATAAATAGGGGATACAAGTGCCTGCCTTTTGGGGTTTTCGTGGGACATATATGAGGAATTTGAAGACTTAGTAAAGCGGGTGGACGTCATAGTAAACACACGATCTCTGTTATTTCTCTTCTGCTAGGATTCACTAAGGTTCTGTATAAGAGACTTTTTTAAAAGATTTTATTTATTTGGGAGACAGAGGGAGCATGAGCAGGGAGGAGGGACAGAGGGAGAGGGAGAAGCACACTCCCCACTGAGCAGGGAGCCCGACGCAGAGCTCGATTCCAGGACCCCGAGATCACGACCTGAGCGGAAGACAGATGCTTAATCGACTGAGCTGCCCGGGTGCCCCTTGCATAAGAGACTTTGAAACTGGAAACAAAAAAAAACAAAAAACCAACTTTTGAAACTGTGTGAACCTACTCAAACTCTTTGGTGCCCCATATACTCTGTATGTCTTGTCTTCCTACATAAACTAGAGATAATTACCATTTCAAAAAACCATACAGTTTATAACGGAACACATTTTAAAGACATCACTTGTGGTTCATCAATGGATTTGGCATACCAAAATCAGTAATGCTAACTTTGTACATTAATATATGTCTTTCAAGAGGCCATTCATCCCCAGTATGTCAATGAGTGTGAAGAAAGGAGGAAGTATCATTCTCTCGCTGTGAGAAGGAGAAATGGGTGAGGCCGGGAAGGCAGCTAGTCTCTTCGGAACTAGGACAATTACTCAGACCACTGCCTCCGACGCTGAAGAGGGTCCTTTGGTCTGTTTCACAGGATGTAGACCAGGTTGTACCGCGTCCTTTGACACCTCCCGTAGAACTATGCCAGCTGTGAAGTTGTGGGGGCCTCACAGAGCCTGGACCGGAGACGCCTGTGTTTGGACAATCTGTAAAAGAAGGCTTCCGGGACCTGGTGTCCGCAGAGAGAGCGCTCTCGGTTTAATAGAGATGTAAATGATTTAACAATAATGATCACACTGGAGCAGTTACTGCAACCAGGATTCCTTGAAAACAAAACAAAACAAAAAGGGAAAGGGTGTGAAGTCTACCTTCCCGAGGACTTTGAATAAATCGCTCATTCTCCTTTTCCAGATTCAGAGGGGAGACGGCCCTTCCCAGCTTCAGTCAGGGCTGCCGAGTGGTGGATGAAGAGATCGGAGTCATGATGAGGCAAACACTATAGAATTCTTCCATTAGGGCTCTGATCAAAGAATTCTAACAATGCAGGCAATTTTTGCCATTTGGGGGAGGTCAACATTTACCTTTTCAGGTCTTGGCACAGAATAATGCTGAGGAAGCTCAGATATTTAATCCTATTAAAGAAGTTAAAGGATTCCACTCTTTTGGACTCTTAACCGGGGCTGACTCTGCAGCGCGTCAGTTAAGGCAATGTGGCAAGTCCTTGTAAGAGGCTGACTCAAGCTGTTAGCTGAGCCTGATAAAAGCTTTTCCTGGCAAAGAAGGTGATAAACATGGCGGGTTAATCTGCAGATGAAAGGAGGTTGCCTTCAGTGATATTATTTATACCGTTTGACCCCAAGTGCTACCAACGCAATAGAAACAGTCAGCAGCTGGTTCAGCCTCTCCACATTCAGAAGGCAAGGCATCCCACCTTGCCATCTTAAAACGACTAAGGGGCGCCAGGGATCAAGCTGATGGAGGGAAACATCCAACCAGATTTGCTCTTTCCCCATGGACAATGGAAGAACTAAGACCCTGAATTCACCACCAGGCAATCTGCGCCCATTCACGGAAGCTTCCTGCACCAGCTCCTCTCCCAGGTGCTACAGATCCAGAAGAACAAGATGCTCGCGGCTGGCGCCAGAGACAGAACTGCAGATGAATCAACACAAAACTGTATACGGGTAATAACTTAGAAGTCTGTTGGAAATAGGAGGGATCCGTAAGAAGCTAGATAAACCTTTCGAGGAAGACGATACTCATAATGAGTCTTGATGGGTAAATAAGTGTTGGTGAACCAGAAAGTCAAACTTTGGGCAGAGTTCTGAGGGATACAAAAATACATAAGTTTTGATCCCTGAAAGAGTTCTTAGTCTTGTCTTAGGAAAAGATAGATAGAGTTATCAAGAAGAATATTGTGCCTCCTGCCTGCAAGGCACCCAACTGATATTTGTTGAATGAATGAATGAATGAATGAATGAAATGTGAAAAATACTCTCACAATTCCTCTGGGAGCACAAATAGAGCAACTAATTCTGGTTGGAATTAGAGAGAAGTGATGACATTTGAACTGGTCCTTGATAGATGAAGAGGAGTTGTCTAGATCATAGAGAAGGAGCAGGGATTTTGGGGTAGTGAGCGACTCATGAGCAAAGACATAAAGGACCATGCAGCCATGCTCGACACAGTGGGGGGATCATTCACACGGCTAGACGTTACTATATGGAGCACCACTCCAGGATCTGGGAACGAAAAGGATTCAGTCCCTGCCCTCAACAAGTTTGTGTGTCCCAGCTAAAGCTTTTTCCAGCTGGGGGGTTTGGGAAAACTATTTTAAACTCCATAGACTTCCAGCTCACTGTTAGACACAGAAAGGCATAGGAGGTCTACACAAAGTAGGTCCTCAGTAAATATGTTAGGTGGCTGATCAATATTAATTATAATATCTGAAAAACCACCTTATTCTTTTTCCAGTATTATAACCTTAGCTCAAATGCCATACCTCTCACAATCTCTTTTCTGATGATGCTAACCTAGAGACAGAGCTTCCTTTTTCTGAAAACACCTCTCCCACCCTCGCACGGCTCCCTACTAGAATGTTATGATGTCCACATTTTCTTACCCAAAGGGCAGAGCTTGGCTACATTCACCTTAAATCCAAGTCTGAAAGTTTGCTCTCCTTCCAAATGATGGTAGCTGACACAGGTACCATTAACTGGGAGCCTATAAAGTGTCAATGGTGGCAGCCAGTTTACAGATATTAAAACAACCTCATAGAATACCATTTACTGGGACACCTGGGTGGCTCAGTGGGTTAAAGCCTCTGCCTTCGGCTCAGGTCATGATCTCAGGGACCTGGGATTGAGCCCCAAATCAGGCTCTCTGCTCAGCAGAATGCCTGCTTCCTCCTCTCTCTCTGCTTACTTGTGATCTCTCTCTGTCAAATAAATAAACAAAATCGTAAAAAAAAAAAAAAAAGAATACCATTTACCACTGTGTTTCCAGGACCCAGCATAGTGCCTATCACATAGTGGATGTTACTTAAATATTTGAATAAATAAGTCTCAAAAAAGTCAGGAAATATCCCCAAGTTCACATAGGAAATCTGCAGAAAAGAATTTGAAAATAGGCATGTCCCAGAACATGACCCATGTTATCCCCCACTCACGCACAACAGTAGGGTCTTCCTTATTATGAAATCTGGAAGAAAACTCCAAATCTTAAGATTGATCATACAAAGCTCAGAGAAGTTAGGACAGAACAAGGCCTTTGTTTGAAGCCAACAGGGAGAAACCAGTTCTGGGATTCTGGTAGCTTAGAGGCAGATCTTGGAAAGAGCATTTTGGAGTAAAGCAAGGCCTCCCTAGCAAGACAGTCAATGAAGTGACGAGCAGGTACCTAAGCAGCAACTTATGTTAGAGGTCAATATTACAAGTGACATCACAGACCAAATCAGCAAGGAACAGGAACAACATAGGAGGCTTAAAAAAAAGAAAAAGTATAATCTGGACGATGAAAAAAGAGAAATCCTTCAGGAGGAGAAACCGAAAATTGACATCAGAGTTCTATTCATGCCTACATTCAATATGGAGCAAAATGAATCCAGCTCAATCACTCCTGACTCATTTTGTTTCCATCTCATAAAATCCCAAGTTAAGAACACCTCTAGATGCCCAGAGTGAACAAGATAAGCAGATCCCTGGAGGAATGTGGGGTTTTTTGTTTTGTTTTGTTTTTGAGGAATGTTTTAATAAGGATTGCTTTTGCTTCTGAATATTCAAAATACTGCACACAGCCCTTACAGAGTTGTTGAGAGGATTAAACAGCTTGTGAAAAACCTAGTTTGCACATAGTAGGTACTCAAGAAATGTTCCTTTTCCCTCTTGCCCAGCAATTTTAAATTCCGTATCTTCCTCCTCCTCTATGAGCAGGTTGGGCGTACTTTTGGTGCTTTGTGTGAACTGATGAGCTCACGTGTGGCTTATATGGTCAGAGTCCTTTAGCATCCTGGTCAGGTTCTTCGCTACGTTTTGTCCAATCTATTTTACCCTTTACCCTAAGATACCTTAGCTCGCTTTCTGCTCCGGAGTCACCTCTCCTCCATCCTTGGCAGTTTCTTTGCCTGCAGAGGGATTTGTTCCCTGGAGACCGGAGTTCCGAGTAAGACTCCACAGTTGAAATGGATTGTTTACTATTCCATAAGCATGCCAAATCTCATCCTTCGTTCCATGTTGTTACTTCAAGCTATTCCCTCATCAACTGAAATGTCCCCTGCTCATAAAGCTGCTCCAAACTTGCCACTCACATTTCTGCCTATACTTCAGAGCCCAGTCAACTCTCATGTTTGCTAAAAAATCCTCCCTCCTCTGAAGGACTCATGTAGTATCGATTGACCATTCCATTCATTTAACAATTCTGTGCTAGCCAATATAATTTATTCCTGTATGTAAACATGCCACATTTCCCTACCTTGCTCTAGATTGTCAATTCCTTGCAAGTAAAAATTGGGTTTTACACCACTTTGTATTTCCTGGCAGTCCTTGGCATTTGATGTGTAGAATACTCAGTTGACCGTCAATAAATAGCTCTGGCATCAATCAATGTGCACCATCCAAATGACTTTGCTTGGAACTAGGAACCAGCTACAACAAGGCTTGGAACAACATCAAAGGTTAAATGTGTCAGGCACCTCAGAACCTCTACTATCTTATTGCCATACTCTTATCCCCAAGGATGTCAGGAATTGGTTAAATAAGCAGATCTATAGTTTAGGAGGGAAGTTTTAGCTAAAGATCTGTATCTGAGTCCGAAGTGCATATACAGTTGAAGTCATGAGAGTAGAAAATATCTAGACTGTATAAACAGTAAGAGAAGAGAGAAAACTAGAATACCAGTATTTAAGAAACATGAATATTTAAGCCTATGAGTTTCAAAATTATAGCCAAGGGACGCCTGGGGGGCTCAGTCATTAAGCGTCTGCCTTTGGCCCAGGTCATGATCCCAGGTTCCTGGGATCAAGTCCCAAATTGGGTTCCTTGCTCAGTGGGGAGTCTGCTCTGCCTGCTCTGTCTGCCGTTCTCCCCGCTTGTGCTCTCTCCCTCTCTGAAAAATAAATAAATAAAATCTTTAAAAAATAAAAATAAATAAAAATAAAATAAAATTATAGCCAAGGAGGGACTACATAAACCATAAAGAGGCAGTGTGGATATGGAAAACAAGAGAAGAGAAACTTTCAAGAAAGAAGGAAGTTTGATAAAAACTTTTCTGCAGAAAAGTAAATTTAAGATTATAAGTTATTAGCTTTAGTAACACGGAGGCCAAACTGATGACTTTGACAGGAAAATATAAGCAATGAACAAAGATAAACTACCCGATTTCAAGATTTACTCTAAAGCTACAGTAATTGAGACAATGTGATATTGCAATGATAGATCAGTGGAAAGAAGAGTGCTCAACAATAGATCTACATGCTTGATTTTCAAGAAAGGAGCCAAGGTAATTCATGAGGGAAAAGATATATTTTTGTAACAAATTGTGGTGGCACAACTGGTATCTGATGGGGAAAAAAATGTTCCTCAATCGTTTACCTCATATCATATGCAAAAGTTAACTTGAACTGAATCACAGACCAAAATAAAAGAGGTAAAAAACATTAAACTTGCAGAAGAAAACAGGAAAATTATTTGGGACACCAAGTTAGACAAAGATATCTTAAAGAGGCCACTGGAAACAGGAATTAGTAAAATAAACATCAAAATTTAAAACATTTCGCTCTTTGAAACACACGGTTAAAATAAAAAGTAAGCCAGAGTCAGACAAAAGATTTGTAAAACACATCTAACAAGGGGCTTATAGCTGGAAAAAATAAAGAACACGTATGATATAATAACAAGAAGACAAGCAACCCAATTAAAAATTGGCCAGAAAAAAAATAGAATTTCACAAAAGAGGATATATGAATGGCCAATATGCATATAAGATGCTTCGTGTCACCGGTTTTCAGGAAAATGTGAATAAAGCCACAAGGAGATATCACTGCATGCCTACTAGAATGGCTAAAATGAAAAAGATTGACAATATTAAGTTTTGGTGATGATGTAGTGTGATTAGAACCCCCACATACTGCTGGTGGGAACACAAAATGATTCTGTGCCCTTGGAAAAAGAGTGTGGCAGTATGTGAAAAAATTAAACACACGCTGACTATATGAATGAGCAACCTCACCCCTAGATGTTTATCCAAGAGAAATGAAAACGTATGTCCACCTGACATGTATGTACACCTGTATCTAAGTATTCATGGTTAGATTTTCAAAATAACCAAAATGCAAAAACAATCATTTTTCATCAACCGGTGAAGAAAGAATTGCAGTATATTAATACTATGTCATACTATTCTGCAATGAAAAGGAACAGAGTATTAATAAACACAACATAGATAAGTCCCAAAAACATGTGCTAGGTAGAAAGTCAGACACTAAGACTCCATACCGAATGGTCCCATTTATGGAAATTCTAGAATAGGCAAAACGTCATGAAAGAAAGTCTATCAGTTGCTGTCTGGGATCAAGGTAATCTGAGATGATTAATTGCAAAGGAACATAAGGAAACTTGAGGGTGAAGGGACTTTTCTATATCTTGATTATGGTAGAAGTTATACAGCTGTATACAATTACCGAAATTCATCTAACTTTATACCTACAATGAGTGGATTTTATCATATGTAAACCATACTTCAACAAAGGAAAAAAAGTAAAGTTAAAAAGGAATTGAGTCCTTAGCTATATTTCTGAGGACATAATCAAGATAATTAGCATGGGGTGTGGGATCAAGTGAGTAATCCAGAATAAAACCAATTACTCCAGAGTAAAATTTCACCCTCATTTCCTGTAGTACCAGGTTGTGCGACTATAACCTCAGAACTTAGAGCTGTACACACATCTGTGTAGTAAGGTCCAATTAAGGTCAAAATATAGTTCCTTGAAAAAATTTTAAAAGTACATTGTATGGGCATATGGGGCGCCTGCCTGGTTCAATTGGAGGAGCATGTGACTCTTGATCTTGGGGCTGTGAGTTCGAGCTCCTGGGGTGCGCTAAATAAATAAAACTTTTAAAAAAATGTACATTGTATGGGCATTTAAAATTGAGATTACTGAAGTATGTGAGTATTAGCTCAAACTTGAAACTCTGCTTATTTTCCCAAAGAAATGCCATTCTTGGTAGACATATTGTCAAGTTTTTCTAATGTCAGGTCTCCGAAGAAAATGTACTATTTTCATATGTACAGTAAATTCATGTCACTTATAATTTTTCCAAGCTATTGAAGGACATTTAGGGTATTCTTAAGAGGAAGCTTACACCAAAATCAAATGTTTAGGAGACATTCAAATGATTTAGTTCACATATTTGACATTGCATAGTTTAGATGGCCTTAGGGAATCAAAAATGCTTCAACAGTCAAAATCAAACATGATGTTCACATCCATTAATACCACTAGGCATCTGTGCAAAGATACGTGCGGTGACACTGGAGTCATTAAAGAGTAAAATAGACCACATTTATTGATATGGAGAAATTTCTAAGATACAATAATACATTGGTACAGAACACCTCTGGAAGGATCTACAGGACATTAGATGCTGTGCTTGCCTCTAGATGCAAGAATTGTGTTCTGGTCATTGGAATAGAAAGGAGATTGACTTTTTCATTATTTTTTTTGTACTAGTTCACCTTTTTTATTAACCACATGAAAATCCTACCTTAAAAAAATAAGTAACACTTAAGAATAATGAGATTTAAACTTATATATATATATGTGCATATATATATATATATGATCACTTCAATTAGGAGAGGTGGGATCCTTGAAAGCAGAGGACTGATTGCATTTATTTAGGATTCCCCTTGCCTAGAAATTTATATATAAGTGCCCTACAAACATGACACTTTTCTAAAAGTTAAACTTGACTCAAAACATTTTATATGTTTTTAGTGAAATGTTGAAAAACCAAAATTACAACTTCTGAAAAAGCACAAAAATTCCAAAGTATTCCAAATTCGAATCTAATTTTAAAATATGGCATAATGTAATAAATGCTAGATTAATAAACCAAAGTTTCATATCCAATCTTGGGAAAATCTCTTCACTACTCTGGACTTGTTTTCTATAAGACAATAAAATAATAATGGCAGTGCATATGTGGGAGAGGTTGGAGTATAAACATTTTAGATATTAAGGAGTTTAGACAGGTAAAATTCTTCGTAATTTCTTTTTGTTTTTAAAAGTTTTATTGTGATATAATTCACATACCATATAATTTATCTATTTAAATTGTAAAATTCAATGGTTTTAGTAAACTGGAGTTTTGCAACCATCACCACAATCAACTCGGGAACATTTTCCTCATCCACCTACTCCCCCCAAAAAACTATCCCATTAGCAGTCATTTTCTCTTCTCCCTCCTCAACCTCCCCTCCTCTGCCCCAACTCCCAAAGTCCTAGGCAACCATGAGTCTACTTTCTGCTTCTATATAAATTTACTTATTTGGAACTTTTTACATAAATTGAATCATATATGTAATCTTTTTTACGACTGGCCGCTCACTTAGCATGCTTTCAAGGTTCATCATATTGTAACAGGTTCTCAGTACTTCCTTTTCTTTTTATTGCCAATATTCCATTGTATTGATATACCACATTTTGCTTATTCATTCATCAGTTGATGGACATTTGGATTGTTTCCACCTTGGGGCTATGTATGTTTGTGTAAAAGTTTTCGGATGGATTATGTCTTTATTTCTCTTGGGTATATTTTTGGCAGTGGATCTGCTGGATCATATGGTAACTATGTTTAACCATTTGACGAATCACCTATTTCCAAAATGGTTGCCCCATTTTACATTCCAATTAGTAGGTTATTTCTGGTAGGAATGTAAATTTCTCCACACCCTCACCAACAGTTGTCTTTATGACTCTGTCTGGCTGTCCTATTGGGTGTAAAGTAGTATCTCATTGTGATTTTGATTTGTATTTTTCTGATAATGAATTTGAGTTTTTTCATGTGTTTATTGGCCCTTTGTAAATCTTCTCTGGAGAAATGTTTACTCAGATATTTTATTCACTTTTGTCTTTTTATTATTGAGTTGTAAGAGCTTTTCACACATGTGTCTCTATTCAAGAGTCCATTACCACATTCATGATTTTAAAATATTTTCTACTCTTTTATGGTTGTCTCTTCATTTTGATAGTATCCTCTGAAACACAAAAGTTGTTGGTTTTGATGAAGTACAATGTATTTACTTTTGTGGTCTAAGCTTTGGGTGTCTTATCTAAGAAATTCTTGCTTAATCCAAAGTCACAAAGATTTATGTCCATGTTTTCTTCTAAGAGTTTATAGTTTGCAACCAGACCTTTGATCCGTTTTGAGTTAATTCTGCATATTGTATGAGGTAGTGATCAAAATTCATCCTTTTGCATATGGATATCCAATAGTGCCAGTAGAATTTGATGAAAGAATACTGTTTCCCCATTGAGTTGTGTTGGTACTCTGGTTGAAAATCAATTGAACATAAATGTTAGAGCATATATCTGTTCCCTCAAGTCTATCCCATTGGTCTATATGTTTACCTTGACACCACTAGAACATATTCTTCATTACTGAAAACATGTAGTATTAAGTTTTGAAATCAGAATCAGGAGAGGCAAGTCCTCCTTTTTTTTTTTTTTTTAAGATTGTTTTGCCTATTCTCTGTCCCTCAAATTTCCATATTGATTTTAGAATCAGCTTGTCCATTTGTGCAAAGAAATCAACTAAAATTGATGTAGATGGCCTTGACTCTATAAATTAGTTTGGGAAATATCTTAATATCAAGTTGTCTGATCCAGGAACATGGGATGTCTTTCCATTTATTTAGGTTTTCTTTCTTTCAGAGTGTACATTTTGTACTTCTTTTGTTAAGCTCATTCCAAAGTATTTTATCCTTTTTGATGCTATTGTGAACAGAATTTTCTTAATTTCATTTAGTATTATTCACTGCAGATGTATAGAAATATAATTGATGTTTGTATATTGATCTTGTATCCTGCAACCTTGCTGAATCATTTATTAGTTCTAATAGTTTCTAGTGGATTTCTTAGAATTTTGTATATAAAGATCTTGTCACCTGCAAATAACAAGTTTTACTTTTTACTTTCCAATCTGGTTACCCTAGACTTTTTGAATATTAAATAAAGTAATGCACAATTTGATATTTAGAGTTATTGAAGTCAACACAGTACAAAAATCATCTTTTAAAAAGAAAAGAAAAAAAGTGCTATGGAAAAAAATGAAAACAGAAAAGCCAATAAATTAGGGGGCAAGAATTCTGGTTCCCATACCATTATTAATTGGTTGTGTGATCCTGAGCAAATTTCTAAGTCTTTTCTCATTATATATTCTATTTTGCAAATCTTCCATTTGGCATACTTGTGATTCCTGGGGTTATGTAAGAAGTAGCTTTCGTCAGGTTTTTTCAGCCATTACAACTATAATTTTTACTAATTATACTGAGCATCTTCCTCCTTTTCCATTTTTGCTCTTCACAAAGAGAATAAGGTTACCAACACTGGAAGAGCACACTAACTGTATCTTCATATTGAGAGAAAATAAAACTCTCAGGAAAGGCACAACAGAAGACATTGAGGGAGTGTAGGCAATTACAAAGAATTATTCTCATGGCAACAAGCTGAAATATAAATGAAAACTTTAGAAGTTCGTGGAAGAAATGAACAAAAGTGAGCAAAGGGATGAAGTATTTACTCTAGTACTGTACTTAACATTTTAAAGCTTTAAAGAAAAATTAATAAAGATATAAAAAATGGCAAAAGTAGGTTTTAAAAAATATACATTATCCTAAGTTTTAAACACAAGGATCATCTTTTAAAACCAAAGTTTTAGACAACATTTTTTATTATAATTTTAATTAAAATGGAAAAAGTGTCTCATGATACACAGAACCACATTACATTTTTATGCCAAATGTAGAGATTCTGCCTCTGCTAGTGCTGATGGTACTAAAATACTAAGTCATACTTAAATATTTTTAATTCCATTTCAAGAATTTTGGAACCTTAGTTTTAATCTTTGCCTTAAAGGAAGAGGACTATCCAAAGAAGTTCCAGAGTCACCTTTGTCCTTCTGACACTGTAGAAAGCTCAGAGAACCTTTAGCTGCATCTGGGAAACAGTATTCTTCATTTCCAGCTGTTTCATAAGCCTGGACACACTGTTCAATTTCTTCAATATGTATTTTAGGGTTATTCAACTTGTTGGCATCATCTTTCTTGAATGGGGCTGGGTTACACTTCTGAGAACTATGCTTCATTTTCTGAGTTGTGTTTTTAGCTTTCTCAAACACTGGGACACTCTCTTCATCAGAGGAATGTCTGTCAAGGCAAACGCTCTTCTTCAGTATACTTTTCTGAGTGGTTGGCACATCAACTTTCCTACTATGACCTAAAGTAGTATTTGGTGGTCCAACTCTAACACTGGAGGTCTTTACTATTGGGTTGTTGACAGAATAAGATTTAGACATATTCATTTTATAGTTTCCTTGAACTAGCAGATCTCCTTTTAGAACCTTAGATTGTCTAGATTCATTTTGCAAATGAATTCCTAGAAGATCCTTTGAGAGATGTGATGGACAATCAGAACCACTGTTAGCAATACAAGATTCTTTTACGGTACCTAGGGATGAAGTTTTCAGGTCAACATTTGGTTGTGCATTATCCCGAGGATATGATGATTTTATACGTATTCGTTCCTTTAAAGGCAAATCCTGAAGATGTAAATGAGTAATGTCAGAAAGTAGATGCTCTTCAGGATTAGTCTTTTGAAGATCTTGATCTAGGACTTTATTAATGCTGGTGGTGCACCATTCTGATTCACATGATAATTCTTCTGGGAAATTTTTAAAATTTTCAGGGATGGCTGTTTCAAGTTCTGATTTTAAACCATGAGAGGAAGTGCTCCTGGGAATAGCTGGAGAATTACTAAAAGAAGTACCTTCCCAGTCAATGGTGCTTAATTGTAGATCAGCAATCGCTGGTGTGTGATGGGATGAGGTACTAGGTTGACTAGCTTCTGGAATTAGAGACTTACTGACAGATATAACTTGCTGCATACCCAAAGGTCTTGGAGAAGACATCAAGTGCTCTTGTGTATTCAAACAGAGAGTATCTTCAGGTAAAATCAAGCTATTCAATGATGCAGAAATAGGTTTCTGGGGTAATGCACAATCGGGGGTAATTTCCAAATTTAACTTGGAATTCTGCTTAGAAAAGACTTCACATGTGGCGTTTAAAGTCATCTGTGACTGGAAACTCATCATATTATCTGATTCTGGCCAACTGTTTTCTTTAGACTTAATTTTCATGCCTGAAAAGAAAAAAAGACAATACTATTAAAACCTATTTTATTTTCCTTAACTTGAGTAAACAAAGAGTCCAAATCAGAAATCTTCTGTATAAGTAATTTTTATTTTTGTCTTTTTTGTCTCAGTGCATTCCTAGAAACTGTTATAAATAATCATAACAGCAAAATTCTTAATAAAATATTATAAAACATTTTCTTTTGGAAACAATGTCATAACTGAATTTGTTTTCCTCATCAAATTCTAGGAAATAAAGAAAATGTGTTTATAATCCAAAACATGTTATGCATACTAGTTGCTCAACAAGTAATAGTACAATTACTGTTAACACTTGGTAAAGTCAGCACACACAGAGCAGAATGGTTTACTCGTGGCTTTAAAAAGACAAAGAAGCAAGAGTAAATTCCTAGCTCTTGATTTTAGAGAACTTTCAGCAAAATTTAGACAAGATAGATTCAAACAGAATAGGTAACTCTTCTATGACATTTGTGTGTGGCAATAATAGTTATCAAATGCGATACTTACTTTTTTGTTTCTTCCCTTTCAGTTCTAAATTTTGTTTTTGATAAACAGCAACAATCTCAGGATAAGCTGCTTCAAACAATGATTCTTCTTCTACTGTTTTTAGAACCAATTCTCCATGTTTATCTTCCATTGCATAATGTTCTAAAAGATCAAACATACAGCAAAAACAGCCTTAATTGCAGATTTGTAAATTTTAATTTTTCTAGGTAATTAAGTTTACCTTAGGTAAACGAAGTCATGTGCAAACAATAGTTCGTTACAGATCTTGCTTTACAACATCTGTTTTAATAACCTGTTGATATTAGTACAGAATTGGTTTTTTTCTGCCTGGCAAGACCTGGAAAAAGATTCCTTTCAAAATGAGAACTTTAAATTCTCTTGCTGTAAAGATGGTACCTACAGGATAGAAAACTTTGCTTAGACAAGGTTGATTGCTTTTAATTTAGTATAATAAGTGTTAAAATTCTAGATAAAGAATGGGAATAAACAGTTTCCTAGAACTCCAACGTTAACTTTCTTTAGTGATGGTTCCTGAAAAGAACAGAATTGAGGATACACCCAGGCTCACTGTTCTCACAAGCAGCTACTAAATGAAAATGAGAATGCTTGCATGTAAATTTACAAAGTGATATATAAATAGACTAGATCCTTATGTTTATCCTACGTGAGGGAAAAATCACATAAGAAGCTACACATTTATAATGGAAATATTAGTTGATTAGTTTAAAGTACAAATAATGGAAACAGATGAACTTACAGTGTTTCTTAGTTAAACTGGCTAGGAGTACATTTTCTCCCGTAAGAAATAGCATCTGCAAAGGACAATGTTCTGTTCTTTTTTTTTTTTTTTTTAATAGATTTAATTTTTTTATTTGAGAGAGAGAGAGAAAGCAGAAGCAGGGGAGCGGCAGAGGGAGAGGGGGCAGAGGCAGGCTCCCTGCTGAGGCAGGGAGCAGGACATGGGGCTTGATCCCAGGACCTCCTGGATCGTGACCTGAGCTGGAGGCAGACGCTTACCCAACTGAGCCACCCAGGCACCTCTGACAATGCTCAGTTCTGAACAGAGATGTACTGCCAAACTGGGTTAATGTGATTTTCATTCCTGAAAATATACTACAGTTGGTGGAACTGTTGCTAAACATCCTCAAAATTCTTCAGCTTTCTATTTTCTTAGTATTGCTTAGAATGGTTTATCTAATTCCTTATAATTTCATTCTTTAAAATTACCTACAACTTTCTTTGACAAATCTACTGCCTCATGCATTTACATATAATCACACAATCTAATTTCAAAGGCAAATAAAAATGAATTTGGGATTACTTTCCATTTTAAATGATCTGTGCTTTCCTTGCCTTCAGTTTGGGAGCTAATTCAGAGTTCACTGCATTTTTGTTTGCAGCAAAATAACAGTACTTTGACAACTATAAATTCTCATGAACACGAAACAGAGTAAAGAAAGGAGAGGAAGAGTACCTCAGGTGCTATGCAGCAACCCTGATTTCTTTAGACCAAACTACACAATGAAATCCAATGACAAGACTGTTTGCAGCAGCATTTTCTTCAGAAATATGGACCAAAACTACTTCCATATTACATTCTTAAACATTAATTACAATAGAAAAGTCAACTTAAGATATTAAGATAAAATTTAAGTTTTTAATATTTACTATTAGTCAAAATTTATTTAAATAGCACAGGTAAACTATGAAATCAATCCTCAGTGCATATGATATGTCTCTTTTTTCCCCCTCATGAAAAGAATAAGGTTACTAACATGTTTTACATATGTATACCATATTTGCTAAACATATACGGTTAAATGTTGTAAACTTTGCTTAGAGTGAATACATACCAGGCCTTTCCCATTCTATTTCAAAGCAATGAATTCCATTTTTGATCCGAGTTTTAACGATTCTGAAAAACAAATTCTTCTAATGAGGTCTAACTGCAGGAGTTATTTTGAAATTTTCAATTTGTTAACTGAATTATTAAATTTTCATTGACTTTTGTTCCATTTTTATAATATTCTAAAAATAGTGTAAAGAATTATTGCATAGTTATTCCTTTGACTAGTTTACTCAAAAGATAATTTTACTGTTAGGTGCACAGAGTTGATAATTGTAATATCCTATCAGTAGATTTCATTATTAATTCAGCGTTCTTTTCTTCCATAATAATGGTTTTTCTTCTGAAGTCTATTTTGTTTCTGTTAATTTTGCTACATCATTTTGGTAAATATTTACATGGTAATCTTTTAAATCTCTTTATTTTCAAATTTTGTGTAGTTTTATTCTGCATTTGCCCTATAAATAGCAGAGTATTGATGAATTCTGTTTGTTCATCCAATATAAAGCCTTTTAATAGATGAGTTTAAACCGCTTACATTTATTGTGATTACTGATCTTGCTGGACGCATTTATACAATTTATTTTGTGTTTTCTGTTACCCAACTTTTTCTTTGCTATGTCCCCCCTTCCTCTTTCCTGTATTCTTTTAGTTTGACAGTCTTACTTTCCTATTTTATGTACTGGTTTCAAAGATAGAGATTGCACTTCTGGTGTTTTAGTGGTTACTCTTAATTGTTTACACGCATACTCTGGAAGGTTTAATTTATTATCATCACTGTATATTAATCATCAAGCGTTATACAGCTATTTATATACATATTTTTCCAGTTAGTTTATTAAACTAGCTAAATACATTTTATTGATTTCTCTTTATTGGTTGACCACTGTTTTTTGTTATGACATCATCCCTCAGGGTTCATTTTTCTTCTTGCTTAGGTACCTCCTTTAACAGTGCTTTTAATGAGGATCTGTGATTTATTCACCAACCAGTAAATAAGGCTTTAATGATGTCTAGCTTGCCAATTATTTTTAGTCAAAGCTTTGAAATGTGACTCCAGCATTCTGTCATGAAAAATGTATGCTATCAGATTGTCATTCCTTTGTAGTTTATCATTTTTCTTTGATACTTCCTCCCAAACTTTTAGTTTGTAAGTTTTTAAACCTTTAGAAAAGTTGCAAGAATGGCACAATGAATACTCATATACCTTTTGCTGAGTTTTACCAATTCCCAGTGTCTCTCCCTCCATTCACTTTACATTTTTGTTCCCTTTCTGGTTCATTGAAATAGTTCTATGGTTAAGCTTGGCTATATCATTTTATATTTATTTCTTTTAATAATCCGTTATTACTACTTGTTTGAAGCAGAAAAGTATATGAAGGCACGAACTTACTGTTATCTTGAATGTAAACCCTGAATAAACTTTTAATATTTCCTACTAGAACTTTACTCCATTTTTATATAACAAAGAGCTATATATCCCACTACTAAAGGTATTAAGATTATTAAAGGTATTAATAAGATTACTACATAGATCATAAGATACTCAGATGGAAACACAGAGACTTCTTTGTACAATTCTTCATATTACCGAATTGGCTGTAGTTGATTAGAATTCCTTCTACCAAGCTTTCTTTCTATCATGTCATAGTGGGTCAAAAGCACTAACAATTTCTCACATGCATAGTGATTGGGCCATTCCATTTTTTCAAGAGTAAATCTCTGTAAATATAAAACAAATAAAACAAGATTTCGTTATCTCTTAGAGACAAAGAATGCTCTCAGGTGATATCATTTTTTCTTAGAGAATTAACATTAGTTAAAGTAGTATCAATGAGAATATTCCCGGAAAGAAAATGAGCTTCCTAAGGAGGCAATGTTGCATAAGGATTAAGTGGGAGGGCTTTCAGTTTGAACCCCAGTATGATTATTTCTGAGATGTTGGGTAAATTACTTAACCTCTTTTAGCCTCAGGATTTCCATCATAAAATATAACCCAACTCAGAGATTATAAAGATTAAGTGAAGTAAAAAAAAAAAAAAGATTAAGCAAGGTTACATGTAATGTGTTAAATATGATAGCAGCAAATTTTAATGTTCAATAAATGTTGGTTGCATTACTACTACTGTTGTTAATAGGGATAGGCAACAAGTACTTACAATTTATTGAACTACTCTGTTTCCCTAGTCACTATATTAAGGGTTATTATAAATAATCTCATTTAATCTTCATAAAATAAGCAGTATTATTTCTCTTTTGAGGATAACACATATACAAGGTCACATAGTAAGTGATAGACTGTCTAAACTTAAAGTTAGTTCACTGATTAAAAATTCCAATGCCCTTTGGTGAACATATCATAATGTATAAACTTGTCAAATCACCAAGTTGTACACCTGAGACTAATGTAATCTCGTTTGTCAACTATACCAAAAAAAAAAAATTTCCATTGCCCTTGTAAACTACACTTCCTTTTATAACAACATACTTGATTCTCACATTCTCTGTGTATTATGCCCCACCCCGAATATCTTCCTAAATACAATGATCTGTACATGGTACATAAGGTGTCTTCTAAAGAATGGCATAATTATGGTTTGTCTTATGGTCTGCGAGTATGGTTCCTATGTGGCAAAGGAATGAAGATTAGAAATAAATGCTGAGGGGCGCCTGGGTGGCTCAGTGGGTTAAAGCCTCTGCCTTCGGCTCAGGTCATGATCTCAGGGTCCTGGGATCAAGCCCCGCATCAGGCTCTCTGCTCAGCAGGAAGCCTGCTTCCCCCTCTCTCTGTCTGCCTTTCTACCTACTTGTGATCTCTCTCTCTGTCAAAATAAATGAATAAAAAAAAAAAATCTTTAAAAAAAGAAATAAATGCTGAAAAATACATGTGCAGTCAAAGCTGTTTTAAATCTCCTCTCAGACCAAGGTGATTATCCCTTCTTATCTTCCTAGTACACAACTACATAGCATAAAGTAAGTATTTATTTTCCCATACCTGAAACAATAATAAATCAGGTCTTCGGTACCTGATTACTTTCACCAATTTATCCTTGTTCAAAAGGAATTCTTGAATAACCTAGCAAGAGAAAATAAAATAGAAATTCAGACTTCAAACTTTTTAAAAGAACTTCTGAAATAAGACATACATTTGAATTATTAGTTATTACCTCATGGAATGGGAATCCCTCACAACTGCAAGCTTTTCTGAAAATAAATTATATACATGTTGTTAATATAATCAGGCAATTTTAGACAGATTCTAAATTCATTTCATCTAATCTCTGCTCATTTAATGAAAAATGCTCTTGGATAATATCCTAGTCATCAAGCTTCTTTCTCTTTTTTTTTTTTTAAAGATTTTATTTATTTATTTTACAGAGAGAGAGAAAGATCACAAGTAGGCAGAGGCAGGCAGAGAGAGAAGCAGGCTCCCTGCCAAGCAGAGAGCCCAATGTGGGGCTCAATCCCAGGACCCCGAGATCATGACCTGAGCCGAAGGCAGAGGCTTTAGCCCACTGAGCCACCCAGGCGCCCCAGAAAGAACTTACTTCTTAATGTTGTTCTCTAGGGCGCTCAGTTGTCTGTCATGCTCTGTACGGTGCCACTCACAAGGACAGCAGTATTCATAATCATGTGGCTCACAATATTGATTGGTTTTACAGAGTTTGCATCCATTACGTACATGATCCTTAGGTGAACCTTTATGGAAATACAAAGAAGTATGATTTTTCCCTGCTTTTTGATTTACCTTCTATATCATTTTATTTTTTTGCCCTTATCCAAATTTTTAAAAATGAACATAGTGTAGTGAAATCCTTAGCATATAGAAAGGTTCCAATACATTTAGGCTGAATAGAATAATGTATACTATAATAATTCTTAAGACAAAGTAGATCCTGAACTATTACTCTTACGTGACACTTTTTTGTTGTTTCTATAGATTATTCTTCTATCTGAAACTGTTAATTTGTACCTAGAAATTATAATTTTATACTAATCAACAATAGAAAACTTTGTGGTTTATTTGGTAACTACATGCAAGAAAAGTAGGATGTAATCACTAGCATTAAAAAAGATTATTATGGGGCGCCTGGGTGTCTCAGTTTGTTCAGCATCTGCCTTCGGCTCAGGTCATGGTCCCAGGGTCCTGGGATGGAGCCCCACATTGGGTTTTCTGCTCAGCGGGGAGTCTGCTTCTCCCTCTTACTCTCCCTCTGTGCTTTTCCCCACCTCTCTCAAATAAATAAATAAATACAATCTTAAAAGAAAAAAGATTCTTTACTTAGCAGAATAATGCATGAAATGGTTTCTTTAATGAGAATATTAAAAGAATATAACAGTTAATTACATCTGTTAGTGTCTAGCCCTCAGTAAACTTCACAGCTACTTTTAAACTGTGCTTGGAACGTGAATGAATTATGACTATGGCACAGGTGTAGGGCCCTAGTTCCCTTTCGAAGGAAAGCATGACCACCTTTAACATTGTTTTGAGAATACAGAAGAGCACACATAATTGATAAGAACTAAAACTGCCATTTATAAAATATCAAAAAACTACAGAATTGAATTCTATACAGTATCCTATAAAAACATTTATTTCATCCATGATTTCATCTATAATTTAATAATGCTTATGAACACATATTGAGACAAATAAAGAATTTCTTTTATTTTTTATTGTTATTATTATTACTTTTTAAAGATCTTATTTATTTGAGAGTGAGAGAGAGAGAGCATGAACTGGGGGAGGGGAGGAGGTACAGGGAAAGAGAGAAACAGACTCCGCCTGGGTGGGGAGCCTGACGCAGAGCTCAATTCCAGGACCCTGAGATCATGACCTGAGCCAAAGGCAGATGCTTAACCATCTGAGCCACCCAAGAGCCCCAAGAATTTCTTTTAAAAAATGAGCTAATAAGATCTCCTACTCTTTCCTGGGAGTGAAATGTGTTTCTGATCTAGTATACAATGACATCTTTTGTTTTACCAAGACAAATGGAAGAGGAACCAAATTATTTTCAATAATAAGGAACATGTATTAGAAATTAGTTGTGTTATTTTTAAAGATTTTATTTATTCATGAAAAAGAGAGAGATCATGGTGGGGGGTAGAGGGAGGAGCAGGGAGCCTGATGCAGGACTCCATCCCAGAATCCCAGGATCACGACCTGAGCAGAAGGCAGGTGCTTAAACAACTGAGCCACCCAGGCACCCTAGAAATTAGTTTTAAGTTAGTATCTTTATGCAAATAAAAACAAATGGTTTTAGTTTGATTTAAGATTTAGCAGTACGACATTTTTTGTTTGTTTAAATGGATTTCTATATTGAAAACATAATTTTAACAGCTACGTAATTTGGTATCATAGTTTGAAATTGCACTTATCCTGTATTTATTATTTACATCACATTATTTCATTCAACTAACAATTATTGAGTGTCTACTATGTATATGTGACACATCTCCTGACACTGAGGATTTTCAATCTACTGAGGAAGATAGTACGTAACAAGTTACTGTAAAAATAGGATGACAATGTGGGTATCAGGCCCTAATGTTCTAGAGATATCATTCCCTATGTCTGTTTACCTGGATGGGAACATACAGAACAATGGGCCGGTTTTTTAATAGCTAGTGGTTGTGGATCAGAGCATGATTCTTCATTCCACTGAGTAAACCTGTAAAAAAAAAAAAAAATGACGTTAAAAGGAAAACGGCACAAAACAAAAAATAAGGTCACCAAAATGCCATGCTCTCAAATGTCAGGCTATTCTGTTCCCTTCCTAACCTGCGCACTTGTTTTCTCTTTGATGGTAGATAAAGTCACTGACCCAGCCTCGGAAAACCCTCAATCTATGTACCTCAATTTAAAAATGTGGCCCCAAGGACAACAGAGTTGCACCAGGGAGAAGAGAGGATCGGACAGTTACAGAGGAAAAAAGAAGGAAGACAGAGGAGTGGAAGGGAAAGGAGGAGGGAGGAGAAAGAGGGAAGGAGAAGGAGGGATAAACAGATGAAGAGAAAAAGAATATGTACTCATATATTCATGTACTCATATGTGTATATTCATATATGCATTCAGTTTTGGAGTTTTTTTTTTTTTTTTTTTTAGTGAATCTTAAGTTAGGCAGCAATATGTAGGGAGAATGACTTGTATATGTCTTTTTGATCTCTTTTCTGTGTGAGTATAAAACAAATAGAATCATGTACATGAACTTTTTCCCGTATCAGGAATAGGGGTGAAGGGTAAACTATAACACTAAATAGAGCATTAAGTTTCTGAGTAAAAACTGTTTTAAAAATCTATTAAGAAAATTATCATTTTCTTAATCTCTTACGTAAACTGCAAAACATTGCCTGTTTAACGACTGATTTTAAGGAAAATGTGTATCTGTTAAGATTTCTACTAAAATAAAGGTTAATTTTATTTTTGGCTAAAGTTCTAGGCAACATAAAGCCAAGGGGATAGTTAAGTATTCCTCATAAAACACAAGTGCTCTGAATTATGTTCCTCTACTTACAGAAGTTAAAGGTCTAATAAAAAACTAAATTATCTCTTCAGTTCATTGTGTAATGTCTGGTACTAAGAGTTATTATTTGGCTTTTGGAATTTCTAACCCATTTACTACAAAGATCAAGTATGAGCTTGCTAAAAATTAAGCATTAATAGATGCTGGATAAATAAATAGAACTTTAATTCATTTTATTTTATTTTTTCGGTGTTCCAAGATTCATTGTAATAAATAGAACTTTAAATGTGGAAAAAAAGAGGGGGAAAGTCAGTCTAAATTAAAATTAGAATGATACATAACGATAGTAAGAAAGGTAATTTTATTCTTTTCAAATGTTTGGACAAACATTTCATAAAATGTTGCCAAAAGCATATATTTGCTGAAACTATGTCAATAAGGATGATTTGTAGTTAGCCAAGTACCATACCTTCTTTTTATTCTTCATATTATTCTTCACAATTCCCAAATGATTCCATGACAAAGTATACCTTTTTTTCCTGCTTTGGCACAGTACTCTGTGATACCAGTAACATATTCATTGAAGTCTTAGATCTGTCAGTAGCTTTGTAGCTCAAAGAGCTCCTTCTTATTCACTCCATACCTTATTATCATTAATATTAATTCATAATTAACATTCACATAAACCATTGCTTTCATTAAGTAAATATACTTCACATGCTTTCAAAACTAAATAGCACAGTTGGTAAACTTCCATATATTCTGTACCTTACCTTTTTTTGAATCCTCAAATCGTACAGTCTAAATTAATTAGAATTAATATTACTAAATATGTGGCTACAGAAAAAAGGGCATTCAAGTAAAAAATTGTGATCAAGTGTTACATGTATTTAAATATTTGGAATATGTCAGGCATTTCACTTACAGAGAATAAATATGGTATCAAAATATTTTATATCAAAAATAATTTTAAATATAAAATTATTTTATGGTTATGTTTATCCTGGTGGTAAAACAGTCTGAAATAGCCTGCGGTAAAAGCACATGGTTATAAAAAACACATTTGGTATCTTACTACTTCTGTTTGTAGTGATCTAATAGGGAAAAAAATACAGTATGGCTTAGGATGTATATTCTTATCTTTTCTTTGGAAATCTCATAATAAAAAAAATCAGTTTTTATTTTATTATTATTATTTATTTTAAAGATTTTATTTTTGGAGGTGCCTGGGTAGCTTAGTTGGTTAAACCTCCGACTCTTGATTTCAGCTCAGGTCATGATCTCAGGGTGGTGAGACTGAGCCCCAGGTCCAGCTCCATGCTCAGTGGGGAGTCTGCTTGAGATTCTCTCCCTCTCTCCCTCTCTCTCCCTCTGCCTCTCCCTCCCACTTCCACGCACTCTCTCTCTAAAATATAATAAATAAAAAATCTTAAAAAAATTTTTTTAAAAGATTTTATTTTTAAGTAATTTCTATACCCAACATGGGGCTCGAGCCCACAATGCCAAGATCAAAGCATGCTCCATGCTCCAGTCGGCCACCCTCAAAATCAGTGAGTTTAGGGGCGCCTGCACGGCTTAGTCAGTTGAGCAACAGCTCTTGGTTTTGGCTTAGGTTATGATCTCAGGGTGGTGAAATGGAGCCCCATGTCAGGCTCTGTGCTCAGAGTGGAATCTGCTTGATATTCTCCCCCCACCTCTTGCTCTGCCCCTCCCCCCACTCATGCCGACACAAGTGCGCACTCTCTCTCTCTCTCTAAAATGACTAACTAAATAACATCTTTTAAAAAAATCAGCAATTTTAAATGAAAATATAGATCAGTTTAAAAATATAAAACCTAGGATGTGCCTGGGTGGCTCAATCGGTTAAGCACCCGACTCTTGATGTGGGCTCAAGTCACGATCTTGGGACTGTGAGATCAAGTCCCATGTGGGGCTCTGCGCTGGGCATGGAGCCCGCTTAGGATTCTCTCTCCCTCTTCCCCCACCCTCTAAAAAAATAAAAATAAAAATACGAAATCCTTTTCTGGAAAGCATAATATAACACTTTTTGTATTAGTCGCTATTCAGTTCAGCAAGAATAAATGTCTAATGTCACAAGAAAAGAGTGATTTTTAGTTACCTCTGAAGTAAACTTTGCCCTTTCAAAGTCTGTATAAGTTTTAATGCTTGCTCTTTGCCAACTCCAGGGACTCCCTTTCAGAAAGTGGAAAAGAAATGCAAATGTTAGTCACTGGGGAATGGAGAAATAAAGTATGACATGTCCATTCAATGGGAGGCTGTGTGGCTGACTATGTAATAAGGTAACTATGTAATCACAGAAAAAGATGTGCAAGATACCTTATGTGTAAAATAAAAATAGCAGAATAGCCCACCTTGCAATCTAGATTTGTAAGTAAAATAACTAGGATATTGTTAATCTATGCAAACCAAAAAGTCACAGGATTATATACTAAATCACTGACAGTGTTTATTTTAAGGGAGGGAGGAACAGAACTTTAGAGGGCTTTCACTTTTTATGTTAATTATTTTGATGGTCTTTTAATTTGACCTAACTCCAGGTTATATTTGAAAAATATAAGAAAAAGCATGTTCATTTACTTAGATGAACATTTAATATTGAAAGACCCAGACATCAAAATAGAACAAAGGAGAGTTCCAAGTTAACTCTTGAAATTAATAACTTAAGAAAAATGAAAACAAGTGTTAAGTTGCCAATACACAAAAAAATGTTAATACATGTGTATTTGCATGACAATTTCTGGTTTGAGTCTTCCAGTTCCTACAAAAGTTTATAACTATATCCTTATAAGCAGGGCTGCTATTTAGCCAATATGCACTGGGACAGACATACCAGTGTTAAAATATTTTCAAATTGGTTAGTGAACAGTCACTGCACAAGCATCCTAAGCGCTTGCTGGCAAAGGGGTCTCCCTCCAGCCTGAATCCCCTTCCCATCCCCCATACACTCAGGATCAGCTACCAACAGGGTAACACCTGGCATAACGGTGGTCCCCGGAAGTCTGTTTCATGGCTACAGCCTATGTCTTTGGCATACCCATTGCTAGATATTTTATGTATCACTCTTCTTATATTAGCATTTAGCTACACGTTAAGTTTTTTAAGATAAATCATGTTAGCCCATAAGTGGTAGAAATCTTTAAGTAGAACAAAATAAATAGATACCAGTTTCGTTACAAAGGATAGAAAACGTCAAAATAGCTAAGGTTAATACGTAACGTAATACCACTGTAGCTAAAATTGGTTTCTGTGAGTTTAATTTTGCAAATTTTTTCTTACGTTTAACATTTGGCTGTTTCTAGACTTTAATTATGATATAATTATATATGGGAAATAAGAATCTTCTATTTCAGAAAGAGCATTATAATAAAATAATTACTTTTGCGTTATTTAAAGATTTCCCTCCTCCTGCGCTTCCTTTTCCTACTAGCTAAAAAAAGTGATTTCTCTCTCTGGTCACTGATGACATAAGTTAGAAATGATGGTTAATAATTTTACTATCCTGCTATTCTTTCCTCTCTCCTAAGCTCTGGTGAAAAAAAATAGAGATGTCATCCTTGTTAGACTTCTCCTGGGGATAGAATATATAGTATAATGAAGGATTTAGTAAGAATACAGAGATGATCAGTAGGGACTTAATGATGGGACTACATAGTAAGAACTACAATACAAGGCATTCCATATTTTTAAATATATTTAAGAATGGGGTTCGCCTTGTAATTTTTTTTATTAACATATAATGTACTGTTTGTTTCAGGGGTATAGGTCTGTGGTTCATCAGTCTTACACAATTCATAGCACTCACTATAGCACATAGCCTCCCTAACGTCCATCACCCAGCCATCCCATCCCTCCCACCCCCCTCTCCTTGTAATTCTTAATTTATCACTCACCTATTAGTATAGCTATTTGTTACAGGGTACTGTATTGTGCATCTTAAATAAAATGTTTTCATGAACAAAACTTAATTCAATGCTAAGAGGCAAGGAAGGATGAATGGCTTACCCCAATAATCATGTTGCCTAGCAACAGTAATAATACTGAGCATGTGCACAGCTGGAAAGCTGCAAGGAAGATTGAAAACCAAAAAACAGACAAAACGGTGACAGAAATTAATACTGGCATGACACAAGAAAAGAACAATTCCTGTATTTTTTTTAAAATGGTACTAAAACTTGAATGTGAAACTCTTAATCTAGAGCAGTGGTTTCCTGAAATACAAGCTGGGGGCCTAGTTATTACTCCATTCTTACTTATACATTCAGTGTCACAATGAGCCAGTTTTTAAATGTCACTTGAAATGCTGATTATTTTCGTTAGTAAATTGTTTAGTAGGCCTAAAATTATACTCTAAATTAGGTTCTTAATCAGATAGCCATATTATTTTTATATTTATGCAGCATGTAAGGTATCAAAAAAGACACATTATGACCAGTAAGTAAATACTACAATCTAAGTATACCTTTGGAAGATAATCACAGCCAAGTAGTATGGCTAGTCCAACCAGAGCATCTCTATTCAAACCTAGTTTACTCTCGATAGATGACACTGTATAACAATCAACATGTGGATCCTAGAAGAAAGTACAGATTTAGTTTAATCTTCAAAAGTAAACATTTATACATTAAACATTACAAAAAAGAGTTTGTCTCTAAATGCTTACTTATTCCTAAAAGCTAAAATAGAAAAAAAAAAATTATCCTGATCACCAGAATCTTCACAGAATCTAACACTTCAATATTTGGAAATAAAGTCATAGTTTCAAAAGCTGATTTGAAAAATATGCTATAATAATAAAAAATTTCCTCTTTATTATTTTTTGATGTCTACAAAAGATTTTCATCTTACAAATTAGACACTGTAAAGTGAATATTATAAAAAGTAAACATTCTCTGTAATTGCAACATCTAAAGTTAACCGTTATACTATTGTTAATAGTATAATGCATATTTTTTTTATTAGTTCAGAGGTAGAATTTAGTGATTCATCGGTTGCATATAACACCCAGTGCTCATTCCATCACGTACCCTCCTTAATGCCCATTACCCAACTATCCCTTCCCCCTGACCCACCTCCCCTCCAGCAAATCTCAGTTTGTTTCCTAGAGTTCTGTGTCTCTTATGGTTTGCCTCCCTCTCATGCATATTCTTTCGAAAAACACTTTGACACATATATAGAAATATTTATTATTATTAGCTATATTTAGAATTATAAAAAAGTACTATTTTGTAACATTTTTTGCTCACTAATACATCTTTAATATCAATAATACATATCTTTTTATTCAGTTTTTTAAAGATCAAGACCTGAGCTGGGATCAAGAGTCAGCTGCTTAACCAACTCAGCCAGCCAGGTACCCCAATACTATCTTTTTAATGACTGCTTGCTATTACATATAATGGACTCTGAGGCAATGTCTCTCAGTGGGGACACTATTAGCATTTTCAGAGATAAGAGAATCATCTGGCAAGAGGTTTAGCTTTCCTGGCTCCAATCTACCAAATGTCAATAATCTCCCTTGCCCAACCTTGAATAGTTACAACCAAAATTTCCCCTGGCAATACCTCTCTAACTGAGAACCATGGCTGTATTTAACCATTCCCTAGAAATGGGCATTTGAGGGGCGCCTGGGTGGCTCAGTCAGTTAAGCACCTGACTTCAGCTTAGGCCATGATCTCAGGGTCCTGGCATCAAGCCCAGTGTCAGGCTCCCAGCTCAGCCCCTGCTCATGCACTCTCTTTCTCAAATAAATAAAATCTTAAAAAAAAAAAAAAGAAAGAAATGGGCATTTGGGTTGTTTGCCACATTTTTGTAATTACTAACAACGCTGCAATTAACATCCTTGTACATCTCTTCTTGCATATGTAGAGGTGTTTTTGAGGGTAAATTACTAAAAATGGAAATTCTGGGTCAAAGCAAGACATTTCATATGCATTTTTATAATGTATTATTGAAACTGACTTAGAATTAAATCATGTGAAACAAATCAAGCCCTTAAAAGAGAAATCCACATTTCAGAGAAAATGAACTGTGTGTCAGTATTTGTAACCACATTTCATTTCATTTAGCAACTGCTATGTGCCCGGCATTGTGGTAAGTATTTTACATCATTTAATCATATAATAATCCCTTTTAAAAAGGTACTCTGTGAAACAAAGGCTGAAAATGAGAAAGAAAAGTACCTTGGTATTCATAGTGAAATTCCTATAAACAGTCTGGGCGCCATAGAGGAAAGCATCCCCATCATTGGTGAGACAGCCGTCTACATAACCATTGGCATTAAGATAAGCACACATGGCTTCAGCTTCCCCTGCAGCTTGGACCCACGGAATTCCCAAGCATTCCAGCATATCAAGACACTGAAAAGAAAACATCGGTGCAAGAAATCTAAGAACATTATTATATTGCTATTTTTTTTTCAGTGTTAGTAACTGACTTCTGTATTGCAAATATTAATTGTTAACTATTTAGGTGTTTTACAAATTGTGATATTTAAGAAAATTGGAAATCTGAATACTGAATACTTTATGGCATTAAAGAATGCTGAACTTTAAGTGTGATAATAAGAAATGTATTGTGGTTATGTTTTTATTTATTTTTTAAGGGTCCTTATCTTTTTGACAAAGATACTGAAATACTGAGACTGAGGCAATATTATGTGTGGGATTTGATTCAGAACGACATGGGAGTAGGGAGCGAGTGGGAACACAGATAAAATAAGATTGGCCAAGAGCTGATAACTGGTTAAGATTGTTAATGGGTTACTTTTATATTGATTTAAAAATTTCTATAATGAAAGCTTAAAAAATGCCAATGAAAAAGCAATCCACATTCAATTAAAAATTAATTTAAAAATTACATTTTAGGGATGCCTGGGAGATTCAGTTGGCTAAGCATCTGCCTTAGGCTCAGGTCATAATCTCAGGGTCCTGGAATTGAGCCCCAAATTGTGCTTCCTGCTTAGCAGAGAGTCTGCTTCTCCCTCTCCCTCTGCTCCCCTTGCCTGCTCATTCTAATAAATAAATAAAATCTTTTTAAAAAACTACATTTTAGAAAAAGCATTAAATATTCAATTTTCATTGTTCTATTCAATGTTATCTCAAGATTTAAAAGAAATCTTTAAATGATTAATAATTAATTACATTAATATTTACATCTGAAAAACTACAAAAAGTCCTCTCACATGACGGTCAACTCAATATGAGCTCTTCCAAAGAAGATGCTATTATCAAATTTTACTTGAGACCTTACGGTTCTCTTCTTTTCCTCTATCATGTCCATACAATGAAACTCTCATGTTGTGGGAAACCACACAGGGAACAGTTGTTGATTTGTTCCCAGAAGTTAAATGTCTGTGCAGGTTGTTTCTAGCAATGTGCTGATTTATAAATAATCCTCTGGAAGTTTCCTTTGTGTTATGAGTTGGGCCAAGAACTACAGCTTGTAGTCTAGCCTTATAGCCTAGGGCATTTTCTCTGGTTGCTCATGCACTTTACAACAAGAAATACTGAGTATGGTGAGGAAAACAGGCTTTTAACCTATAGTTTCTAGAGATTGATGCTATAAATATCTTTTGTTTTAATTGATTGCTTGCATGCTATATTACATAATAAAAAACTGCCAGATGTTGCCCAAGGTGGACAAGGTTCAAAAAGACAAAAGTAGTATGTTGGGAAAAAAGGTACTTTACAGGACTCTGGCTGGGTGACTTTAGGGGGATAGTTTTGTTATAGATGTCACTTCTGCCTTCCTCCAGATAAGAAATATCCTTTCAGGGGCACCTGGGTGGCTCGGTGGTTGGTTAAGCGTCTGCCTTCAACTCAGGATCAAGCCCTGTGTCCAGCTCCCTGCTCAGTGAAGAGTCTACTTCTCCCTCCCCTTCTGCCCCTTCCCCATTTGTGCTCCCTCTCTCTCTCTCTCTCTCTCTCTCGTTCTTTTTTTTTTTTTTTTTAGAGCAATCAGAACGCATACATTTATCAATTTTGCTTGCTTTGTTACATCGGCATGGTTCATGACACCATAAAACAATTGCAATAGTAACACCAAAGATCACTGATCATAGATTACCATAACAAATATAATAATAATGAAAAAGTTTGAAATACTGTGAGAATTACCAAAATGTGAAACAGAGACATAAAGTGAGCAAATGCTGTTAGCAAAATGCTACTGCTTGACACCAGGTTGCCACAAAACTTCAATTTGTGAAAAACACAATATCTACAAAACACAATGAAGTAAAGCACAATAAAACAAGGTATACCTGATGTCAGTGTATGGAGAACCACTGTTCACCTATGTGTATTTTTATAAAGCTTTCTTAAAGTAAATTTGCATTAATTATGCTTCAAATGTCTCTCTCTCGTTCTTAAATAAAATCTTAAAAAAGAAAGAAAGAAAGAAAGAAAGAAAGATCCTTTCATAATAAACACGAGAGTTTGGAAGTTATTTCAGATTCCTGCATTATTTGTCATTCCAACTCTTCAAAAATCAGCACAGAATTTATGATGAGGCTGGCTGTAAACTTCCCTATCCTAAGTCTGTCATATGGGGTGGTATTAGAGGAAAACTAATTTGTGTTTCATGCTTATACCTAAAAGATGGCAGTGGGTTAGCAGGAAGTAGGCCCTAGTAACTAAGGGTACATATATATGAAAATGAATTTTTTATTTCTTCAGGCAACAATGAACAGTAACACAAAATGCTTAGGAACACCACAATTACTACAATAAAGAAATAGAAATGGAGCAACTTTCTCAAGAAGAGATGAACATCTTGTTGCTTTACACTGGGTATTTCATGCCCTGAGTATGTGGACCATAGATATTTCCAGGAACAGACTATGTAAGAAATAATTAGAATCTAGTACTTCAACTACTGACAGTCATTATGGTAGAAAAATCACTAATTGAAAACTATTTTTTAAAATCACATTACAAATAGAAAATAAAATTTTAAGAGAAAAATGATTATTATTTTATGTAATATCTTTTTTAAAAAAATGAAAATTTTAACCACAATTAAAAAGAAAAACGGGGATGCCTGGGTGGCTCAGTCGATTAAGCATCTGCCTTCTGCTCAGGTCATGATCCCAGGGTCCTGGGTTCGAGCCCCACATCAGGCTCCCTGCTCAGCTGGGAGCCTGCTTCTGCCTCTCCCTCTGCCTGCTACTCCTCCTGCTTGGGCTCTCTCCCTCTCTCTCCCTGTCAAATAAATAAATAAAATCTTTAAAAAAAAAAAAAGAAAGTAAAAGAAAAATGGAGATATGAGTTAAAAGCAAACATGACAGAAAAGTTTATATCTTTAACATAAAGAACTTGAACAACGACAACAAACTAAAACCTCAAAAGATTTGTCAGGCAAGGACACAAAGGCCCTTTATCAACTGAGACACTAAAAACTAAACTGTTTAACCTCACCATTAAAAGACCAATACATATTAAGTATGTATTATACGTATTTATATGTATTATATAAACAAAGAAATCTCTTTGTTTTTGCATACTAAATAATACAAAGATAAACCTCCTAGCACCCAATGTTCTTCAGGTGTACTGAAATTGCACATCTCATATCTGTGCTGGTGGAAAGTGATCGGCGAGAACTATAAAATCATTCCCAAACTTTGGTCTCTCCATCCCACTTCGGGGAATTTATCTTAACATCCCAAGTCACAAGAAAAAACTATGTACACAAAAAATCTTCATCATAATTTCACAAATAATAGAGAAGAATGAAAAGCAAACATACATGCAGTCATGGGGGGATGACTTCATAGCTTTTTGTAGTATTTCATATATGTTACACAACCATTACAAGTTATAGATTTGGATAGAATATGGTAAAAGGGAAATATGGGTACTATATGTTATGTTAAAAGTCTGAGATAAAAATCATATGTGAGGGCACCTGGGTGGCTCAGTCAGTTAAGTGTCAGACTTTTGATTTTAGGCCAGGTCATGATCTCAGGGTTGTGGGATTGAGCCCTGTGTGGGCTTTGTGCTGGACAGGAAGCCCTCTTAAGAGTCTCTCCCTCTCCCTCTGGAGTCCCCCAGAATGAATGAGGGAAGTATGAGCTAATTAGATCTCTATTCTGGGAAATTCTTTAAGTGCTGAAGACGTCATAACAGGTAACACCTATCAACTCCCTACTATGTAGTAGTTGCTTTAGATATTGGATATGTTGATTTTTTTTTTTCTAATTTTCACCACGTTCCTGCAAAGTGTTACTATCCTCATTGCACAGGGTAGGAAGTGAAGCAGATATAATTTAAAAATCTTGCTCAACATCTCAGAATTTCTACATGCTAGAGTCGGGCTTGAACTAGGGTCAGTTTCACTACAGAATATAAACTCGCTTCTATAACCCCATTAGCCTTCTAGTTATAGTAAAGTTAGTGAGTATTAAAGATGATGATATAACAACCTTTATCAGAATAAAATGCATTAAAAAAAAAGAATAAAATGCATTCTCTAACCCAAATCAGAACTATTAAATCATATCGAAACACTCACCTCTTTTAAAACTGATTTAAAATGTGATCTCCCTATTTTCTGAGACCATGTTTTTCCCGAAGGCCCATACCGAATCTGATTCCTCCTGCTTATGACATCAGCTTTCAGCTTTGGGGGTTCCCCTTCCATAACGAACACCAGTTTTACATCCATTAGTGTTAAACAGGAGATTCGAAAAAATAAGTTCCTTAAATATAAAAATCAGTAACCCATTAATAATCAGATGCTGATAGCAAAAGTCAACATAGCAATATGACATAATGGTAAGAACATCAGAGGAGTACCAAAAAGGTTACATGCAATCACATTTTATTATATATTCGTATTTTATTTTAAGTGAACTGAGAAACCACTGAATGTTTTTAATCAGGAGAGATTTATGACGGTTCTCAGTGCTACGTGGAAAATGGTTTAGAGGAGGAGGAGGCCAGGAGCTGAGGGATGAAACCTCATGAAAGATGTCATTTCAGTACAGATGAGAGACCATGGTGTCACACACTGAGGTCTCGCCTCTGCACATCGACAGAAGTTTCTGAACACGAGGAATATTCGGGAAGTAGAACTGGCAAGACTCTCTGACAGACTGGATGTAAGGAGGGGTCAAACAGAGAATGGCTCCCAAATTTCTGGCTTCTAGTCACCAAAGCATCCTAGTGGATATGGGAAGTAGGCAACTAGGTCTGTGGATCTGGAGCTCAAATGTGTGAGCCATCGATTCTGAGATGGCAGAGGCCGACGTGTTAATATATTTTACAATCCCAAAAGGTACAGCAACAACAACAAAGAAACAAAGTGGAAACAAAACCAAGACATGACCTGCATACACTTATGTCCTAAGAACGTTTACTGTACCTGAGGTGGGGCTTTATGACGGTTCCAATCATTTTTTTGACCATCTGTGCTTCACATACCCAGAGACTTAGATCAACTGCAATGGTTTTCCCACAGAGATTATGCAACTGGAGGTGCCGCTTAACAGGCTCCAAAATTGGCCACAAGTCATTCACGCCCATTCTGGTGATCACCTGTTATTATTTGAGACACACTTTGTAAGACTGTTAAAAGATACAGAAGCTCAGCATGGAAATTCACACAATACATTCTATGTTTGCTTAGGATAATTCATAAATAGAGAATTCTCCTTATTTCCTTCTTTTTTGGAATGCGTCAAGAACATCTGAAACCTTAACAGTTTAACAGTGGTGGTAATTGCCCTACTAGCTACAAAAATACTGATGCAACTAACGGATTAAGTTATTCGCAAATTGCACCATGGTAGATTTGTCCTTAAAATCCACTCATCACCAAATACAGGTTTCTTTGGAGTACTGAAAAATAAAGTTCTTTTTAAATTTAATGGAACCCAAATGTCAATGGTCTTATCCCTCTTCATTCTCTCTTCTTGTCTATGTTCTCTTTAGCAGTGGTTGGGAATAATATTTCTTACATGGTTACATTAAGATTGCATGACATTTAGAAAATAAAAGAGGAAAAAACCCAAAATGGTAGTAATTGGCTTTGTTCCAGCTGTTAACAAGCGGTAACAAATGCAGAGATGGGTACCAGGGATGCTGCAAATCATATTTGTCTTCTTGAGAATTCACTCCTTGATTTACATACCTAAAGCAAGAATAGGACTAGTTTCTACCATAATCAGGAAAAACAAGAAAACAAAGCAAAGAAGCATGCAAACAAGTAAACTAAGGCAAAAACACTAGAAGGTCAACGGAAAAGGGGGGGGGGACATAAAATGGAGTTGGATGCATATGAAATTATCTTTTTAAAAAAAAATTGGCAAAGTCACACATGTTTATTGTGGAAAAGTAAAATAAAAAATCTTTTGAAAGAACAAAAAAATTTTAAATCACCTATAGTGCCACTATTCAAAGAAAACTAATGTTAAACTCTTCAGTGTATAAGACATTTTAAAAACAAAATTGACTTAAACTCTGCTATTCTAACCTGCTTTTCTATAGTCTAGTTTTTCCTTATTAAACACCTATATCTGTTTTTTTCTTACTTTGTTATTATTTGATGAGAGCATTATGTAGTATTTGCAATGATGATTCAGTCTCACTCTACAAACATAATCCAGATTATCATCCTCTGAATAATAACCTTAATTCATTCCAGAAACATGGGTAGGATACAAAAAAATACTACAAAAAGCTATCACCATGCAAAATGCAAAACCAATGCAAAGCCATTCTAAATAAAAAATACTGTGTTGTCTGTTCCTTTAACAGATTCCACAGCAAAAGCAAATTTTCTCAAATCGTACATGGTTGCAAAGAAAACAAATGCTGGGCTGTTGTTATTTTTTCTGCACTTTTCTGAATCTTAATTTTATAATGTGACCGGTGCCGCTGTAAGTATTTGGTGTATTCATTTTTTTTAATGAAGAACTGATCCAATATTTGCTGATATGTTACTTTACAAAGAAAAATACACATTGTTAAATGCAAAGTATAAAGAATTACGTAGTCTATTTCAATAAGAAGCCCCACTAGTTCAATGTTGCATTGTGGCATTGATTCAAAGATAAGAAGGTTTTATCTCTGTTAATGTGAAAAGTTGTAGTTAATTCTGGACAGAGTGGGGATACATGTATTTTCTAAGTCATTATTATGAAAGGAAATAAGACTTTCCCAGTCTTAAATATCAGAATGCATAAAATTCAGAAGTAGAATGTTGGAGAGGAACATTCTTGTTGACAGTTTTGTTTTCCTTTTGTGATTCAAGTTGTATACCGGAATGGATTGTTATTGAAGGAAATTATGCAATTTCTCTCTCTCAAGCAATGTTATAACTGATCTTATTTCATTTAAATGTGACCCTGACTCTAGCTGTCAAAATTTTAAATGCAGGGTATCTTCTGATTAGCAAAAGCTCTCCCAGGAATTTAAGATATGTTCTTAGCTGTGAGCAGATTTATAGAAAAGGATAGCAACTGTAGCATTGTTTATAATAGTAAAACAATAAGAACCAAATGTCCATCGAGGAATATCTTTAATAAATTATGGTATGTTCAAAAAGAACGGCAAAAAAAAATGGGATAGATCTACATGTACAATCTGGAAGTTTTCAAATGAAAACAGGTACAAAATAGGTTATGTATCAGTGATGACTATAGTTTAGGAAGGGAAAGAATTACTCTTCAAAGTATACTCCTTTGTTTTTTTAATAATCATATGCATATATTATTTTTCAAATTAAAAAAAGTTTAAAAAAATGTGGTTGGTCCTATCTGTAAAAGGTTGGGGAAATAAAACTAGAAATCTTTAGGTGGTTTAGTTCTTGCCTAAATATTAAGAGACCAAATACGACTATAGTTCATGGGTCAAATTAAAAAGCAAGGTTCTGCAAATTTACAAGTACCTCGTATCAAATCTGACTTGAGCATGGCTCTTTTAGGGATGAGAGATTCACATTTTCTTGTTTCCTTCAGATCGTCTAGGAGCTAGTCATGTGGACTTAGACAAGGCTCATTCTTTCCTCCGGCCTTTCCTGCTCACAGGTTCCTTCCTTCCAGTCTTATCTCTAGTGCTTCATTACATGAGTTGACTATACATATATAAGTAAATAAAGAATGAAAATTCCCATCTAGTGCAGTGTTGTTTATGATGGCACAGATAAACACACATTTATGTAAAGGACTGCAATGCATATTATATTCCTTCTGAAGGTTGTAAAAAAAATTAGACGTTGATAAGGTAGAGTCTTGATTTTACAAACTGTAGTCCTCTAAATATTTCAGGCATATTAGGGACATTTTGTAAAGAATTTAATGAAATATTATTCACTAGGGCAGCCACGTGTGGAAAAAAATAAGCCTGGAACTGATTCTATTAAAACATTAAAATTCCACAGATTGGATCCCTTAGGCAAGATCAAGAGGGCTTTCAACTAAGCCCATAAATAATATGTTTTTTAAAGATTTTATTTATTTATTGGGGCGGGGGGGGAGGGAATGAGCAAGGGGAGGGGCAGAGGCAGAGGGAGAAGCTGACTCCCCGCTGAGCAGGGAGCCAGATGCAGGGCTCCATCCCAAGCCCCTGGGATCTGTGACCTGAGCCAAAGGCAGATGCTTAACCCACTGAGCCACCCAGGCAACCCAATAATATTTTAAATATAACATGATTATTACATTTAAAACTTAATTCTTCATGCTATTTTATCAGAATAAACCTGGTTTAAAGAACGAGCACCCACAGTTACGTTGCAGAACCGCTAGCACTGGTAGCTGAACAGTTGTCAGTAATGTCTACCTAGGACACCCATTTTGGCTCTTCCTTTATTAAAATGTGAGAGAAGGCTACAAAGTTGTAACCACAGTTACTTAAACACAACTGTTATGAATGATACAGAATTATCTGTTGGTTCCCAGAAAGCAAAATTCGAATTACTATCTCTGAGCTAAAGTGTTTTCTTCTCTACTTTTCCTGAGTTATGTAGTATTTTTCAGAAAACTATCTCTTTCGTTGCCAATCTTTTTGGTCACCATATTTGCAAATCTATCTCAAAGCTTTTAAAAAGACTTTGATACCATACCCCACAGTCCCCATGTAGGTATTGAAATGGATTTCAAAAAGGGGAGAGTCTCTTTGTGCTCCCCAAACGCTCATACCTATAGAATAGTAATGCTTGGTTCAGTTTCTTTCGTTAGCATCATGGTAGAGTTCCTGCTACTGTGAAATTTTTTTTTCTCACTTTTTTCTCTGAATGATAGGAATCAAGGGGACATTTTAATAGGAGCTAGCTTCTATGACATGCCCCAAAGAATCTTTTTTCTCTAACTTTACATTAATGAACTTCTGTTAGACCTTTTGAATTGCAAGGTTTTTATAAAGCCTTCACTATTTTTTTTAATCAAATGTATTTTTTTTTAAAGATTTTATTTCTTTGACAGAGAGAAACAGCGAGAGAGGGAACACAAGTAGGGGAAGTGAGAGAGGGAGAAGCAGGCCTCCTGCTGAAAAGGGAGCCTGATGCGGGGCTCGATCCAAGGACCTGGGATCATGACCTGAGCCAAAGGCAGACGTTTGACGACTGAGCCACCCAGGCGCCCCAAGCCTTCAATATTTTTAACTAAAAAATAATGAATTAGAACTATGCCAAGCAACATATTAAAAGAGTTGGGAGTGGGCATGGGAATAGGAAAGTGAGCAGAAAGAATTATAGGAAGAATATTTTTCGAGGCAGAGGCAGACTTTATTGCTGAGTCTCTTTTGAAGACTATAATGAACTCTTCTCCAGTCTCCCTAATATTGTTTATCCCACTTCATCTGACATCTCCCCTGGGCTGTTAACTAGAATATCAAATTGCCTACTTTACCTTCATGTGGATGCATAATATGCATTTAACTCTTGATTCCACCACCTCGCCTCAAAACTGTTTTCGGTTGCTTAGGCCATAAACCTAGCAGTCCTTGATTTTCTCTTTACTCAGCTCTCCGAAACCTGCTCCATTAGCAAATCCTCTACCTTTGAAATATACACAATATCCCCATTTCTAGTGATAGGACTCTGGCATTGCCTATATACAACTTTAACAGTCTCCCAAATGGCCTCCCTGCTTCTACTTTTTACTACCCTCCTCTCCTACACAATCATTCTCCTTGTAGAAGCCTGAGTGATCCTGTTTAAAAACCTAAGACATATTAAAACCATCATCTTCCTGTTTGTCACATGTGAATTTATTCCTTGTTTGTTATGTTAATTTACTTCTTCATTTATGGTGCTCTTATAATAAGTCAGTTATAAAATGAAAAAAAATTATGTAAAATTACATAAGTATTCTGCAGGTAATACATTATTTTAAAATACTATTTTAGGATTATCTTCATTAGATCTATGATCTAAATCAGTTTAAAATGCATGTTCTTTTTGAAAATCACTCCTAAAAACAGAATATATTAAGACTACTCCAATAGTCCAGAAAGGGCAAAATTATGTGAAATGTATATTTTATGAAAAATAACATCATATTTTAAGAATGCAGTTAATCCTAAATATCTATTCCCGTGATCTATTGTTTTCTATTCCTTGCCACTTTTCTTTGCTCCAGCGCTTCCTCGGAACATTAAGTTGCAACAGTAAGATTGTAAAAGCATGTAACGTTCCACAAAGGGACAGAATGCCACAGCTTTTAAGATATTCAAATACAACTACACTCTAAGATAGAACGGATGGTTTTTGAATGAGGTCATGATCAACCTGATGAGGTTACTTGAAAATACCTCAGCATTAAGTAGAATTTAAATACAACATATATCAAACTCTCCCACAACTATGTATAATTTTCTCTTATTTTTTAATAAGGTACAATTTGAAAAATTTGTAGTGTGGGATTTGGTGAGTCTCTACTCCCATCTTTATGATGTAGTAATCTTACGGACATCAATCTGATCATGCAATCAATGTATATTACATATAAAAAGTCTCCTTAACATATTAACAATTCTTAAGAATTAACATGACACAAGAATACTTACATGAATCAACACAGTCGTAACAACCCACAGGGAATAACTTTATAACCTATTAGTGGCTTCGATTTATTTAGTTTACTGAAAAAGCATTAGACTTGGGAATAGAAACCTAGGATTTTGGTCTTGAGTATAATACTGAAGCTGTATGACCTTGGGAAGACGTTTAACCCATCTACAAAATGAGAGGTACTAAAACAGATGAACTAGAAGATTCTGATATTCTTTGAACCTCATGGCCAATTTTGGTAGCTTGTACTAAAATAAAACCAATCACTCTATTCTATATACTACTGCTTGGCAGAAAGAACATGAATTTCTAGTTTAAAGAAAGGGCTCAAGAATTCACTTCAGGTTAAAATAAAACAAATCCTTTGATGTAACCATATGGTGCCCATAAATCAATTTATGCGCCTAAAACTTCCTTAAAAGCTAATAAGCTTTTATTGGTTAATTATAAAACTGAATGAGGTGAGAAAAGCACAGAACCTTGCTAATTCCACTAATGAATCAAATTTTAAAGAACATAAAAAGAGGTCACTGGTTTGATTTATGCAAAAATACACATTTTATTGAATCAACAGTTTTCCAATTTTATTTCAGTTTTAAGCAAAAACATTAGGAAAAAATTCTTTCACAACAAAGCGAAAAATATTTTAAATTTCCCAATTCCCATTTACAAGACTGTTTTCATATAAAAATAGGTAAACGGTTTATTTCAGTTCAAGATTGGATCATATGGGATTTTCACATAATTTCACTAATTAATGCTGGTTTTTTATTATTTCTTCAGCTTTATTTCCATATGAATTTAGCATAAACTTTGAAGCATAATATACGTCAGACTTAACTTATAGTTAAGTATTTATTAAATGCCTACTATATACCAGGAACTCTAGATGCTAGATACAATGAGAGACAAAGCCCTGCATTTAAGGACTTTATTAGGGCAAGTGAGACTAGAAATGAAAAGAGAATTACAACAATGTGACAAGACAGGCAAAGGTAACGTGAGCTACAGAACATAGAGTAAATATCTTACCTAATACCGGGCATCAAGGAAGGCTTCCTAAAGGAAGTGACATCTGAGCAGAAATCATCCAACTGTTCCCTACTGTTTACCAACAAGGACCATTTAAGACTAGATGTTGTAGTGTTTTAGCTTATTTTGACCAGGTCCTACTTTTCATTGTGCCATGGCAAGGGCCACAATGGGAATAAGATACATTTGATTATCTTTAGAAGCAAAAGGTGACTTCCATAGAAGGAATTCATTACTGGGGCCCAGACATTTGTCATCTATTTGGGGGTGAAGCAGGGTAGCGGCAAATGCCACTTTTTCCCATCTACAAGGGAAGACTGCGGAATGTAGGAAATAGAATATATGACTACATCAACATAATCACTTAAGGAGTTGTGTAAAGGCGTAAGAGGTAGGTCAATGTCTGGGTGAGAACAGCACTGAAAGCTACGCCAAGAAACTTAAAACTTCGTTAGTTCCGGTATTTATTGGGAGGGGGGAGGGTTTACAGTATAGGCCAGTGCGCGGAAAAGACTGTAAATAACCACAACGCCTTAAAGGAACTGCTATCATGGAAGTACGTTCAGAGCAGAACACTGAAAAAGGAACACCCCAGGGTGACGACGCCCGCTTGGGCCTGGAACGGGGCGTGGGCGTTCGCCCTACAGTGTGCCCGGGAGGCGGACATCCAGGGGCCATTGGCCTTGGCGGAGAGGGGCGAGCGCAGGGCGGCCGGGGGCCAAGCAAGCACGGCCGGATAGCGTCCAGGCGGCTCTCCCACCGTACTCCCAGTAGAGCGCTGACCCGGGTTCGGAGTGGCGCCCCAACCCAGCCTTTCAAAGGAGCCAGAGGAAGGAAGGGGCGGGGCCGCCTCTCCACCGTCCGCAGGACTTACCCGGACAACCCTTTCTCCTCGGTTTTGGAAGACGCCCCTCCGTCTTTTATCAGTTTGGCCTGAATCCTAACTACCGCTGCCTCCAAGTTAACAAATTTTCTCTTCTAAAAAAATTTTTTTTAAGGGAAAGAAAAGGAAAAGTCCTCTTTCCTTTTTCCCTAAGCAAAGACTAACGCTTGGATTGCAGCGCCCGGACCCGGGAAGTTGCGGGCACACTTCTAATTCGGCGCCCTCCTCCTCGTGGCCCCGCCTCTTCCGGGAAGTAACCGTCCCCTTTCAGCGACCGCAGTCTCTCGCTAAGCTTTCCGGGCTCCCAGACGCTCGGCTCTACGCATGCTTGGAACTGTTGCCAGGGTGCTCCGAGTTCTCTTCCCTTTCACTTAGGCAAATCACCCGGCCTCGCGCGTCCCGCGGACGCCGAGCCTTGCGTGCCTACCAGCTTCCCCGTCGGCTGACGGGCACTTCCGGCCCCTCCTCCTAGACTCTAGTGGCGCGAAAACTCCGAACCGCGCACGCGCGGGCTGAGCCCCGGTGGGAGGGAGGGCGGGGCGCAGGCGCGGAGTGTCCGGCGGTGGGCGCCGGGGCAGCCAGCCTCCTGCTTTCTCCCACCGCGGGCGCGCGGTTCCCCGCGGGCCAACGGCGGCCAGCTGAGGCCGAGACGCCCCAGGGTGCCCTTAGCGCCCCGCTGCACCGCGACAGCCGCGCCGATCGGGTTCCTTGGGGAGACTTGGACTTGTTCGAGATAAGGTGAGGGCGCGCGCTGTCGCTCTCCCTTGCTCCGGATCCATCCCCTCGCTGCCCCCTTAGCCGGCGCCCTCCAGCCCACCCGGTGGCGTTTCGGTCACCGGAGCTGCGGCGGTGTCCGGGTTGTCCCCGCGGGCCCGAGCGGGCCAGCCCGCCGGCGGGGATCTTCGGGCTGTCTCTGCGGGCGACACAGGTCTCCTCAACCGCGGGAAACTTGCGCGTCGCAGCTGGGCCCCTCCTCGGGCTCCGCCGGCGGGGCTAGCAAATCCGGCTCGGGCTGTGGGACCCCGCTCCTGGTCCCTACCGGCCCACGGCTTAGAGGAGTAGCTTGAGGGGATGGAGTCATGGGGGGAGAGTGGGCTCGGACATCCGGCGCGTAGAGCGAATCTGATACCTCACCAGCAGCAACTTAGTCTGTTTACGAGATGTTTGCAAATAGCACTTAAATTAGATTTGTTGTTAAACCCCAGCGTCACGACAAGGCAGATTGTATTATGTAGAAAAATTAAATTGTAATGTTTGGAAGTTTTATGATGGCATTTCTGTTCCCTCTTTTCTTGTGGAAATGAACTGAAGAGGAATCCCGATTGGGAGTTGCGGAGCACAAGACTCTAGGATAGAGAAACGGCTGTGGGACCAATAAAACTTGAGATAATACTGTGATGATTCCTGGAAAGAGCAACTATTTTGTGTGTAAACCCTGAAGACAGAATTTACGCGAGCGCTTATTAACTCTGTGTATGTTTCATGAGTAGGAGATTAAAAGCGCGTGTTTTAAGACAAGCTATTCCGGAATGTATATTCAAAGCAAAAAAAAGTCCAAACTCCTTAACTTTTAGATAACTGCTGTATATATAGTCTTTTAAAATATTCAGTAACAAAAAAAGAAAAAAGAAAAATTCAATAGCATATGCATTGGCCTGCAGGTATTAGGTAGTAAGTAGTTCTTGAGTGTGTGCCTGGAAGGGAACATATTAGAACTTCTACTTAGATTTACTTTATCTCATTCTAGTACTGTGTGAAATACACAGAGTGATAATTTTATGTTGAAATATGTATTCAAAATTTCTTTTTCTGAATGAGTATGAGTACAGAAAATTTGGAGATCACTAGAATATTGCTTGTAAAACATGTTTTTTTGTAAGAGAATGAGTGTTGTGTGACCCAGAGCTTTTTGGTATCACCTCTTTAAGTTTTAGTTCTTTTTCTGTAATTGGAGGAATATAGCGGTAGTACCTACCGGCAGGATTCTTAAATATGTGTGTGTGTGGTGGGAGCAGGATAGTTATAGCCCTATCTCTATCTATAATAAATATAAAGCATTTAGTATTGAGCTCGGCAACAAAGGTAAGTACAAATTCCCTAAAGGTTTATTTTACTGTCTAGATGTAGAATTTTATATAAAACCTGCCTAAATGTTGACTTACCATTTTTTAGAACTAAGAAAAATTAATCAAAGCTGTATTTGAATCAGGAATCAATAAACAAGAAACTCAGAATTTTACCATAATGGTATGCATTATATTTAAGGCATAATTAGTTACATTTCACAGTTCTGTATACACACACATTAGTAAGTCCAGGTGACTGAGGGTCAAGTATAGTCACTTCTGTTAATGTTACAATTTTGGTTCACTAGTTAATGAGATATATCTTTTCTCACTTAACATACTTTCCCTGGTGACCGAATTCAAAATTTCTGTATCTTTCTCAGCACCACTCCCAACTCTACCCCTACTGCAGAGTATATTTTACTGCCTATTGACCTCTCCTCAGTATCCTAGAAACACTTCAAACTCAGTGTTTCCAGACAAAATAAATGTATTATTTACCCCTTTTCTTTCCAAACCTGCACTGTCTGCTTATTATGGCATTTAGCATTGTGTGAAGATTGTTTCTAAAAATGAAATACAAAATGAAATTTTTTAAAGCCCAAAGTTTTAATTGGCTCAAATAGTAACATTAGAAGGACACATCACAATACAATTTTTTTGTAGTTTTTATACATTAACAAAAGATAGATAAGAAGACGAATAAATTAATAGCCAATTTCGCTGGCTATAAACAAACTTAGTTGTTCATGCCTGGAGGAACCTGAGCATTGAAGAGGTTTGACTTTGGGTTTTGACAAACTGGGTTTACATATGAACTCTGCTAAGTTATAGCTACACAAGTCTGGGCAAAATGTCTTCTTGAGTCTCAATATCCCCTTTTGTAAAAAAAAGGACAGTACTTACAAGGATGTTGAGGATTAAAGGAGATAAAGTGTTTATCTCAAAAGCTAAGCATGTAGTAAGTAGATATTTAACAAATGTTAATTCTACTCCCCCCATTTCACCCATACTTTTAAATCTCTTGGTTTCTTCTGTTCCTCTCATCCCTGATATTGCCACTGCTTTCATTCAGCACCCCCTCACCCTTAGTAGCTGGTCTCTTTTGCCCCTATTCACACTCACTGTTTTATCTGTCCTCCAGGTTGAGACCACAGGAATGTTATTAAAACACAAATCTGAGCGTTCAAATTTTATTATCCGAAATGTCGTGCTTAGTGCTTCCCAGTTTGCCGATCTAGAATTGTTTGATAGATGGACTTTTGAATTTTTTTCACTTATTTATTATGTAGTGCATCTTATGATTTTATGATATATCCCAAGCAATGTGCTTAATTAGTTCACTACGTTAAAAATGAGATAGTTTAATGCAGAACCGAGTATGTTGGTGGTGGTGGGAGGGGCAGAATTGGAGATGAGGTAAACACAGTCCACAGCAGATTCAGATGTAGAAGCAACTTGCCTTTATTTTTGACCATTATTTCCTATTATTTTTCAGTTCTGTTACATCTGTTCTCACTGCTCTTAGTTCCTACTTGGATATTAATGAGAAGTATGAATTATTTATTAGATGGCTCACAATAAAATTTAGGCATTTATAATCCTGTTGAAATGTATTTGATCTATCAGATTTCCTATTCACTTACTTGCTGTAATAAACTCTTGGTTACTGATTTTCCTTCTTGAACTTATTTTTTATTGATAGTTGCATATATGTTACTATTCTGCTCTGATTTGCTTCCTGTGAGGGAGAGATTATTCCTTAATTCTGACTTCTTTATAAACAAATGAAGAGCTTATGGATGTATTGAAAGTAATGTATTGAAAATCCCAGAGGAGATTTTTTTTCCCTTTTGTATTTCAGAATATTAGAAGTATTTTTCTTTTCATCTATTTATATGTCTCTTTAGCCTTTTGGAAACAATTTTACTGTTTTAACTTGTATCTAACTCTCAGGACATTCATATGTGTTTTTAAAAATTCATTATCATTAAATTACAGAGTGATTTGTATTTTAAAAGGCAGGATACTTTAGTGTCTGTCAGATGTATGTTACCATGGCAACCTAAAAGCAAACTGCAAATCCTAGGCCAAGCACAGCAAATAAAAAACATCGTCATCATGTAGCACACCATCTTCTGTGTAGTACAGGCTCTCACATTCACTGTAAGAAGCTTAACCACATTTATCTACGTGCACCTACCTCCCCCAGTTTTACTTGAAAAACTGCCATTTTTTCATGGTAAAATACTAAAATCAGTCAGCTGATGTCTGAGTGCCTGCTAACTGCAAGATCATTATTGGGCATTAATGAAAACAGTATCTAAAAAGGCATTTAATGTGGGGAAAACCAAACGGTAATGTGTCCTCTTTGCTTTCCTACAGTAAATAAATTACTGCTCAGTAATTGAGAAGGAAATAGAGAATGGGTGGGAGAGAAGGTGTTTTTGGGAAAATAATGGCATGGTGATATTCCAGGGAATTTAAGTTAGCAACAAGCTGAAACTAATATACATTGACTCTTGTTAAATAGTTTGAGAAATAGGTTGGATTTTCAAGTTTTGACTTGTTTAAGAGATTCAAAATTAACATTCTATTATTCTTAAAAAAAAGATGTGGAATATTATGTAATCGTGACTGTAATGCTAATATTGTCTCAGGCATTTGTTTAGGTTAAATGTCCTTCAGATTTGATCTAATAAATACCTTTTAGATGGTATTTGTTTTATCATGATTAGGCTCTTCATTGCCTTCAGGATAGAATAAAGTCCAAGTTTTTAAATGTTTACAACAGTTCTTAAACTTTAATGCACTTAGGAATCTCCTGAGATCTTGTTGAAAATGAAGATTCTGATTCATTTGGTTGAGGAAGGGGCCTGAGATTCTGGATATCTAATACATTACCAGGAAACGTAGATGCTACTTGCCGGTCCTTGGACCATACTTTGAATATCAAGTCTATAAGTCATTATATGGTTGGCTTCTTCTCTGCTGCTCTAACTTAATTGCTTGCTAGCTATACCTTATAATTTATGGCACTATGTTATGTATTTGCTTATAGTATCCACTGTACTAAGCAGTTTGCAGTGTGTGGTCCAGAAGTCTTTCAAAGGGTCTACAAAGTCAAACAGTTCATAATAATAGTCAGATGTTATTTGCCTTTTTCACTCTCATTCACTTATGAGTGAGTGGAGTTTTCCAGAGGTTATGAGACTTGATGATGTCATTGCTCTGAGGACTGATAGAATGTGTACAGGTGTGTTCTTTGTTTTAAAAGTTTCTCAGTTTGGGGACCTGGGTGGCTCAGTCATTAAGCCTCTCTGCTTTCCGCTCAGGTCATGATCCCAGGGTGCTGGGATCAAGCCCGGAATCGGGCTCCCTGCTCCGCAGGAAGCCTGCTTCTCCCTCTCCCACTCCCCCTGCTTGTGTTCCCTCTCTCGCTGTGTCTCTCTCTGTCAAATAAATAAATCTTTTAAAAAAAAAAGTTTCTCAGTTTTAATTGACAGTATTGTAGATACTGATAGGTATGTAGATATTGATAGGTATAAACAAAAAGCTCTTTGAAGTCCTGAGTACTTTTTAAGAAGAGATCAGCCACAGCCTTTGAGAACTGCTGCCCTATGGTATTAGGCCGTAAACACAAAGACTCAGGTCTAGAACTTTGCCAGAGCCCTTTCCTTAGCCTTGATGACTCCTGGGATGAGTGGGAATTTTGACTTTCCACATGGTTTCTGTGTACTTTTGTGAGGTGGCCTCTTAACCTCTCTGGGCAGTGGTAAAAGTTCTCATGTAACACTATCCAATGGAAAATGGGAGTTAGTAGCACCCTGTTACTGCCTGATCAGGGTAGACATCTAGGCTTCCTAGGTGGGCCCCACTGATACCATTATCTTGGCTCCCTATTTGGCCTGCATGGTCTTCTCTGACAGTAGCCCAATTGGGCTCCTTATGGCCTTATAAGGTGGAAGTCCAGGCTACTCGCTTGGCCTTTTCTAGTGTGTGTTTTGTTGGGGGAGTAGAAGGAGCATCACAGTTTTTTGTTTTTGTTTTTGTGGTGTTTGGCTGGAGTAGAATAATTACTGTCTAAAATTTTTCTGTCTTCTTAGGATGCCCTTTTTCTAGCCTTTTTTTCCCCCTGCACCTGTTGGTGTTTCCCTCAGTTGCTGTCTTCTCCAAGTCTTGTGTATTTGAGGCAAAACAAAAACTCGGGAACTCATCATGATGTTATTCCTTGTGTCCTAAGGTCCCTGGCCAATCTATCTCTTTCTCATTCAGAGTTGTGTTATGTTTGTTATATATGTAATTTCCAAAGTTTTTAGTTTTATGTAGCAGGAGGAATAGGGAAAAGTATATCTATTCCATTTTCCTGAAAGTGGAAGCCTCTGATTGCTTTTTTAACTTGCACTTTGAGAGAAAGAATAAAGGATTAAACTCTAGACCCACTGCGTATCCTTTATATTTGTTGTATAAAAAATACGAATAAACATTAAACATTAAAATAGTCCCATTAAAGAAAATCTAGATTTGATAAAGATCTAGTTTTTGGAGAAAATTCTACTTCTTTCTCTATTTAAAAATACATTTAATGTGTCATGCAGTAGAAGTGATTTCAGAGCATTAAAAGAATGGGAAAACCACTCAGTTCATTTAATGAGGCATGCATTGTCAAAATAACCAAGCCTTGGAGTGCCTCGGTGGCTCGGTAGGTTAAGCGGCTGCCTTTGGCTCAGGTCGTGATCCCAGGTCCTGGGATCAAGCCCCACATCGGGCTCCTTGCTCAGTGGGGAGCCTGCTTCTCCCCTGCCTGCCACTCCCCCTGCTTGTGCTAGCTCTTTCCCTCTCTCTCTGTGTCAAATAAATAAATAAATAAATAAAAATAATAATCAAGCCTGACAGAGATAGTTCCCAAATATGCACAGGTATTTCTGCAAGATTAGTTATATCGATATATGTTTGGTTAAAAAATTAAGTACTGTATGGATGTCTCTTCCTCTCTCACCCTCCTTTTCTTGCTCACATTGCTTCTCTAGAGGCCCTGTTCGGATTCCCACATGTCTCTTGGAACACCGCTCCACTAGTCTCCCACTCTTCCGGCACACGTACTCTAAGACTGGCTTTGTTGCCCTGTGTGCATATCATCACGTAGGGCTGTCATCTCTAGTGGGGACTAACTGGAGTCCATCAGTCCAAAATCAAGAGAGAGAAAACCTCAGTTACTCTCCTGCCGCCCAGTACCTGGTACAGACCTTGTTGCTATGGTATAGTACTTGAAGGACTTAAATGGGTCAAGACTAGAACTATTCTTCTTGTTCTTGTATCTTAGACATTTTGGTTACCTATATTGTGGATTTTTCTCTCCATTTGCTCAGCAAATAATTATTAAGTACATATTGTCATAAGTCTTAAATATATTTTATAGGGAAAAATGAAAGCAGCTATCAGTAGTCATAACATTCCATTTTAATCACAGACTGTCGGCTTTAACTCGAGGTGCCGTTTTCATATGTTCAGAAAATCTTGTGTAATTTTAAATACATTTGTTTTCTAGGCATAAATTTTATAGTACATTGGTAAAAAAAATAGACAGCATGGACTATTTCTTTAGGGAATAGTTAAGGGAAACTACTAATAGTTTTATCTGAAAAATTGAATGATTGCTCTGGAATAATTTCAGAAGGCATTATGACATCTCTATTATTAGATCTAGGAAACTAGAAACCATAGTTTCACAAAATCTTTTACCTTTTGTGAGTTTAGAAGTCAAAACATTCAGGTAGGCCCATATCAATAAAATCTTGGCCATGAATAACTGAAGTAAAATCAGCTAGTGTAGCATATGCACATGATTTAAAAAGAGGACAACATACGTTTATTACCTTATACTTGTGCAGGTTAGAAGTCTGACATGAATCCTGGGGCTAAAATCGAGGCGGCAGTTGGGCTGTGTTTCTTTCTGGAGACTTGAGGGGAAAATCTGTTTTGTTGCCTTTCCAGCCTCTAGTAGCCACTGGCGTTTTTTGGCTTATGGCCCCCTCCTCCTGTACAGATGATATTTTCACTTTTTTAAAAGTAAGAACGAATGGACATAGTACTTAAAATTTAAGCTTTGTCTCGTTTATTTTGTTGAGTTTAGTATGTATGGAACAATCATATTAATGCCTATTCTTGATTTATTTCATTGTTACTCTAATATATGTTCAGACCCAATGGCCAAAAGAAAGGAAGAAAATTTCTTCTCTCCTGAAAGTGCCAAAAGACCAAGACAAGAAGAGTTGGATGACTTCGACAAAGACGGTGATGAAGATGAATGTACAGTTTCTTTCACTAATGGTACCTCTGCTTTGGTAAGTGCAAAATTTGGGGCCTGGCATGGTTCTTTTGTCTGGTTTATATGTCATTCTTGATAATTCAATATCACAAAAGGCAGTATGATTTAAAAAAAAATAAGGTAAAATAATACGACTACTTTTGACGTTTATGTTAATTATTAGAAACAATTGGTAAAGAAAACAATGAAACAAAGAGCTTGTTCTTTGGAATGATCAATAAATTTGACAAACCTCTAGTAAAGCCAACAAAGGGAAGAAAAGAAATAAGGCACAAATTATTGGTAACAGGAACAAAACTGTAACATCAACCCTCCAGGCTTTGGAAGGACAATAAGGGACATGACATGATATGATGTTCAATATCATTTGTTATTGAGGAAGTGCAAATTAAGACCACAATGAGATATTACTACACACTCATCAGAATAACTGAAATTAAAAACGACAACAGTGACGAGTTGAGATGCTGGCAGAGAAACTGGATCATTCATGGATTGCTGGTGGGAATGTAAAATGATACAGCCACTCTGAAAAATCGTTTGGCTGTTCTTTTTTTTTTTTTTTAATTTAACATGCAATGACCTACCATATAATCCAGCATTTGTCCCAGAGAAATGAAATATACCTTCACACAAAAATCTATACATGAATGTTAATAGCAGCTTTATTTATAATAGCCAAAAACTGAAACGACCCAGATGTCATCCAGTGAGTGAACGGTTAAACACTGTGGCACATTCATACCATGAAATACTACTTAGCAGTGAACCCCCAATGTACGCAACAATAGACATATCTTACCATTTGTGAAGTGACAGTGTTCTAGAAACGGAGAACAGATTAGCGGACCAGGGGTTAAGGTAGAGGTGGATTGGGTGGGATGTGGCTTGGCTATAAAAGGGCAACACGAGGAATCCTTGTGGTGATGGAAATGTTCTATATCTTGACGGGATCAATGTCAGTATCCCTGTTGTGAGATTTACTACAGTTTTTAAGATGTACATGGGCAGAAACTGAGTAGAGAATTCACAGGATCCCTCTATTCTTGCAACTGCATCTATAATTAGATCAAAATAAAAATTTACTTTAAAAAGTCTTTAACCATAATTTCCAATATTTTGCTCATACAAGGATGTAAATGTTTCTGCTTTTTAATAAGATGGTGTCCAGAAAAGAAAAACTGGGAGTTTTTAAAGACACTGTTAAAAAAGATTTAAAAATTGTACTGTACCAGTGGTTCTCAACCAAGGGGGAATTTTGCACCCCCCTCCGTCCCCCAGTGGGGACATTTAACAATGTCTGGATATATATTTGGTTGTTACAACTTGGAGTTAGATGTGTGCTACTAGCATCTAGTGGATAGAAGCTAGGGACGTTAAAATTCTCAAAATGCACCAGGCAGCCCCCCTCCAACAAAAAATTATCTGACTCAAAACATTAGTATTGTCTTATTAAGAAACTATGTGATATAATTATTAGATCCTTTAAGGACTTTAGAATGAGTGAGTGCTCATAGAAGGTTCCCATTTAATTTCATCTTACTCATTAATCACTTAATATAACTTTTTTCATTAATTACACTGCTGAACTTTCTCTAAATGCTTAGATGATTATAGTGAGTTTATTAGACAGATTAATTGTTTTCTCTCTCCCCCCCCTCCTTTTTTTTTGGTTACTAGACCGCAGCAGAAGTTGGAATAATTGAGAGTATTCAACTAAGAAACTTTATGTGTCATTCGATGCTTGGACCATTTAAATTTGGTTCTAATGTCAACTTTGTTGTTGGCAACAATGGAAGTAAGTGTTTTTATCCTCCTCCTTATTTGACTTTGAGCAGTACTTTACAGTTAGAAAGCATTGACTTTTTAAAATATGTGACTGTGAATACTGATAAATCTGTTTTAGATCTATAACTTACAGTCATGAATATTTTCAGTATTTGTTGTCAGTCTACACTTTAAGAAAATAATGAGTTAACTGTAGGTTTATTATTTATATAGTAAGAATAAACATTTCCTGCTTATTTTTTTTAATCCATTTATTTTGAAATTCGTACCATAGAAGAGTGGACAAGCTACCCTCATGATTGAAGCAGCCTTGCATCTTACATCTATTAAATGTTATTAATAGAGTATAAACAGAGTGCCGTGGGAATCCAAACATGAAAGAAACTAATTCTCACCGTGGCCAATGAAGCTTAAAGAGAGGTGATATCTGTGGTGGTACTTGAAGATTGCTCATCAGCACAGATTCGAAGGAGTAGAAATAGATGGGCATGGACAGTGGTGAACAACCTTATATGGCTTTATCATATCCTACATGATAGGGAGGGGTAGAAACTGACATTGGAGAGTCCTATTGTAGGTGATATTGGTGAGAATCTTAAATGTCATGATAAAGATTTTGGTGTTTTATTCAAAAGTCAGTGGAGAACCAATTAAAGTTTATGAGTAAGGGATGACATGGTCAAGATTTGTGAAACAAACCAGCCACGTTGTAGAGAATGGATTAGAAGGGGAGACACACAGGGGTTAAAAAGACTTGTTGGGCAGCTTTTGTGATGGACCAGTCAGGCCTGAGCTATTGACAACTGGACGGAGCCAGTACATGGAGAGGAGGCTTGTTAGAGCCTACAGCTGGTGGTGGTGCTAGAAAGGACTGCAGGTGGGTGCAGCTCCGTATTCTGTTTAGTGTTTAGTAGTTTTGTTTCTCCTGCTCTATGTTCAGTCAAGAGGAAAATGTTTCCAGAAGGAGAGAATGAACAGTGGGATCGGTGCTACTGGGAGGTCCCACAGGATAAGAAATAAGGAAAGACTGATGGTTTCTGCAATTAGGTCTTTTCTTTTTTTTTGTTTTTAATTTTGAAGCAGTGATTTTATTAATAAAACTGAGAGAAGAAGAAATAATGTGAGTAGTGGAGGCAATGAATTTGGAAATGAAGAAGCAGAGATTTAGAGACTCCAAAGGCATTCCAGGAACTAAATCACGTTAACCAGTGGTATATTTGGGTTAATTTTGGGTATATCGTGAAAAATGATGGGCTGGTAAGAGTTGATTGAGTTGGTTGATTGTGAAGTTCAGGAAACGATTACATATTCTGGGTAATTGTTTAGATTTTGAAATTTCAGCTTGTGATATTTTATATCTGATGGCATAAAAGAAGTGTACTTTTCAGAAAGCAAGGAAATGAATAATATTCAAATTATGAATAATAATTGTCAAAATATTACATAGAAGCATTCATCTGTATGACTGATGATTTTTTTCACCAGAGTGCCTATTATGGGCTGCTATTGGTGATATAGCATTGAATAAAACAAACAGCATCCAGGGCCCTATGGAGCTTCCTTGCATTCAAGGGTTGTTAAAAATAGTTTCTGACTTCTCTGAATGTATGGAAAAAGTAAATTATGCCTAAATTAGAATGTAGTAAAAATTAGATGAATCAAGGATACATGTGTAATTAGAAAGATAGATTCATTTTTAATAGGCTGATGGACCAAGATGAAACAATGAGACTTGTAGGTTGGAAAGATATCAGCCATTTTGTTCCATTTCCTTATTAGTGTCAAAAATTTGATTCCTGAAATGTACTAATTTTTTTCTAATAGCAGCAGCTAAATATCTCATGATAGGTACAACTTTTTTTAAGTTTGCTGAAAGAAAATGATAATTGAAGTATAACACTTCATTCAGGGTTAGAACTAATTTACATTTTCATTCAGAAATCTTTGTACATCAAATGGTAGGAGTCAGCCTTTTCATTGCTCTCTCTTTAATGAGCGTGATTTTTTTTCAACACCTGTCTCTTTAGGTGGGAAGAGCGCAGTACTCACAGCTCTCATCGTTGGTCTTGGAGGAAAAGCTGTTGCTACTAATAGAGGCTCTTCTTTAAAAGGTTTTGTGAAAGATGGACAGAAGTAAGTGTTTGCTTTCTACATGTATTTTTCAATTCTTTAGTAAGAAGCAGCTTACTGTAGATTCCCAGTTTGTATAAACGTGGTAGGAAATGAATTTCTTCCCAGAACTAGAGCACTACTTCTTCCTCTTACTCCCTGTTGCCAGCACGGCCACGGCTATCTGTTACTGTCCCAGACAGACAGCTTGTGTAGAGTATTACCATGCACCCGCCCACTTACACTCTTGTTTCTGTTACCTTTTTGGAGGAAAGAACTAGCAATGATAAATCTGCATATTTCTGTTTAAGGGAATATTTATAAACAATGGACTTTCCTGGCTCTTGACCCAAACTTCACCAAGTCCACGTTGGTATGATACAGGCAAAAGCAGAGTCCATGACCAGCCAAGGGTCCCTGCACAAATTTCTGCCTCCAGTCCCTAGGAATTCTAAAAAAGTATTCTGCTCTCTGTCTTCGATTTTACGTCCTTTACTCAGGTGGTTTGCTAGTGAATTTGATTTGAGGACCACAACCACACATCTATTTGTGGTCCATCTTGACCCTTGGAGAATGGTCATATAACTACTCTCATTGGCTCTATGCTTATATTTCTTTCTTTCTTTTTCTTTTTTTTTTTAAAGAGTTTATTTATTTATTTGAAATAGAGAGCAAAAGGGTGGGGGAAGCAGAGGGATAAACCGACTCCACGGTGAGCATTGAGTCCAGTGTGGGGCTTGATCCCGCAAACCTGAAATTATGACCCGAGCTGAAATCAAGAGATGCTTAATTGACTGAGCCACCCAGGTGACCCACTTGCAATTCTTTTTGATGTAACCTGCCTTCATGTAACTTTATCTTAATTGCTTAGTTTGCATTGTCATAGACTTAGGTCCTTTTGCCCATTAAGAGCACTCTTCAGGCTGATCTCCTTATTCTTCTTAATACAGCTTCAAGTAACTCTGAAGGGATCCTTGTGTCTCCTAAAAACTAGAAGTCCCAAACTCTGTTATACTAGCTCTCAGAATGAGGCTACTGGCATTGCTTATTTCTCTCTTGCATGCCCTGTGCCCAGAACCTCTGGAACTTTGATAATTAACAGTGATCTTTTTTCGTATAATAGACTTTCCTTCTGCTCAGTGTCATATCCATTTTACTTCTTCAGTTTTATTACTAAAAAATAGGACAGGGATGGGATGTAAACCAGGATTGCAGTTTTCTCCTGTATCTCTCAGAAAACCATGGGAATCTTAACCCTAAGCCAGGGTTCCAAGTGGACGCAGGCGAATGGGTGAAGATACACAGAAAATAATTTCCCATGCTATATGGCCTTGGAAAAGAACTATTTGGTAACAATTCTCCAGCATATTTTCTGTCCCTCCTTATCTTATTTGGGTCCCAGCCCAGCAAGGTCTTTTCCTCTGTAGTACCCAAGCAAATGATATCTGAAGTCAAAAATAAGTTATTTCAACATTTTTAATGGTCCCAGCTCTGTTTCAATTCATTATACTTAACTATACATTTCTTCGTTGTCCAAACAATCACATGGTCTGCCTAGCCAGGTAACACATTGATCTTTCAAATAGGAGCTTCGGGGGAAAAAAATAACTTTTTTTTCTGTACCAATGAATGTTTTATGTTTCAGTTAAATATTTTTTTGTTTTTTTGCCATTAGGAAGGTATCTGGACCAAAGCAGAAACTTCTTTCTGAGACATGTCCTCAGAATATCACTTAAAAAAGAAAGAAAAAGGCCAGCTTACACGAATCACCAACTTTTAAGGATATAGCTGCCTGTAGATAGGAATATTAATATATTTTTAACAGTTAATAACAATTAAAAGCTTTTCCTGAGCTCAGTCTCCTTTTTACTGACCTTGTCTGAAAAAGTAGCTTAAACACAGCTTTTTCAAACCCATTACATTCCTCTAGTCATCTCTTCTTCATTTAAAATGTTCAATATTTATAAATTTAATGGGACTCCTTGGTGGCTCAGTTAGTTGAGGGTCTAACTCTTGATTTTGGCTCGGGAGTTGTGGGATGATCTCAGGGTTGTGGGATCCATCCAGCCCCATAACAGGCTCCATGCTCAGTGGGGATTCCGCTTCTCTCTCTGTCCCCCTGTCCCGTCCGCCCCAACCCTGCTCATGAGCGCGCACGTGCTCTCTCTCTCTCTTTCTCTCTCAAATAAGTCATTTTAAAATAAATAAAATATTCAGTATCTATGAATTTCTTCTTATAGTGTCTGGTTCTGTCATTACTTTTTTACAGAATCAGCTCATGGAGCTTTTCAGTTCTAGTCTTAGTCGATTCTGTATCTCAAATATAAAAATCATGGCTGTCCCACTTTGCCTGAAGAAGGTCTGTTGGTTTGGCTCAGGTTCGAGAGAGTCCTCAGGAGTCTGTCCTTTCCCCCCCCACGCCAAACATTACACTCCCCATTGATAGCACTTGGGCTCTCGGCTGCCATTGTTGGGGATTTCGGCTCTCTGTAGCAATGCTTGCCCCGTGAGGTTCAGAGAAGCCAGAGAACTGTGCCCTGAGATACTTTACCTGGGGGTCAGCCCTCTGTCAGCCACCAACCCTTTACAGTGGTGCTGGGGCCTGATGCAGCTCCTCCAGGGAAACCTCTCTCAGTGATCTAAGGTCTTATGCCCCTTGTTATTCAGGTTCTTCTTGAACATGTTTAGTTCACGGCTCCCTCCCTCAGCCTTCCGATTACCAGCCCTGGTGGCATTGGGATCTTTGCACCAGTCCCATTTTTGACATCAGCTGTGCCATTGCGAGTGGGTTATGGAGGGACAAAAACTGATACTCCTACTCTACGCTTCTGATTTATTCAGTCAAGGCTACAGAACTTCCTGCAGGTGAGCTGGCTGCTCAGGGGGAGAGCAGATGCATCATATTTTTACACGGCTTTTTCCTTGTTCCTGTTGGTCTGCTGCTGCCAGGTACCTCTGTGCAGATAGATTTTTTCCAAAGTTGAGAAAGAAGCCACATTCTTTCTGTGGCACTGCTTGTTTGCGTTGTCATTCTGAAAGAACTCCCACCCATAGTCTCTTCAGTTAAGGGGCTCCCATGTCTACAGACATTGGGCTCCGTGGCTCTTGACTCAAATTCAGGATCAGCTACATCGGTATGGTGAGGAGACAGCAGTTAGTGCCCAGCAAAGTTGTCCATGTCTCCTTGTACAGGTGTTTTGAGCAGTTGTTACGGAGCTTTTCTCTTAAGCCATAGTTTTTTTTGAAAACCTTGCCTTTCTTTATTCAAATTCTATCACAACAGGATACCAGTGCCTCCAAAGTTCTCACAATACTAAAGGTATAAAAATACAAGGAGTAGCTAGGAATGAAAATAATAAAATAGATGTTTGCTGTAGATCAAGAGAGGCGTTTAATAATTCAGAGAGGAAATATACGTAGTCACTTTATTTTTTTAAATTTTCTATTTATATTCAATTTAATTCACATATAGTTTCTTATTAGTTTCAGAGGTAGAATTTAGTGATTCATCAGTTGCATGCTCATTCCATTAATTGCCCTCCTTAATGGCCATCACCCAGTTACCCCATCCTCCCACCCACCTCCCCTCTAGCAACCCTCAGTTTGTTTCTATTGTTAAGAGTCTTTTATGGTTTTTCTCCCTCTCTGTTTCCATCTTATTTTTCCTTCCCTTCCCCTATGTTTATCTGTTTTGTTTCTTAAATTCTATATATGAGTGAAATCATACAATGTTTGTCTTTCTCTGACTGACTTTTTTTACTTAGCATAACACCCTCTAGTTCTATCCACATCATTGCAAATGACAAGATTTCATTCTTTCGGATGACTGAGTAATATTCCAATGTATATATACATCACATCTTCTTTATCTATTCATCTGTCGATGGGGATTTGGGCTCTTTCCCTATTTTTGGTATTATGAACATTGCTGCTATAAACACTGGGTTGCAAGTGCCCCTTCAAATCACTGTGTTTGTATCCTTTGGATAAATACCTAGTAGTGCAACTGCTGGGTCGTAGGGTAGCTCTATTTTTAACTTTTTGAGGAACCTCCATACTGTTTTTCCAGAGTGGCTGCGCCAGTTTGCATTCCCACCAACAGTGTAAGACTGTCCCCTCATTCTCTGGGTCTTTGCCAACACCTGTTTCCTGAGTTGTTAATTTTAGCCATTCTGACTGGTGTGAGGTGGTATCTCACTGTGGTTTTGACTTGTATTTCCCTGATGCCGAGTGATGTTGAACACTTTTTCATGTGTCTGTTGGCCATTTGGATGTCTTCTTTGCAGAAATGTCTGTTCATGTCTTCTGCCCATTTCTTGATTGGATTATTTGTTCTTTGGGTGTTGAGTTTGAGAAGTTCTTTACAGATTTTAGATACTAGCCCTTTATCCGATAAGACATTTGCAAATATCTTCTCCCATTCTGTAGGTTGCCTTTTAGTTTTGTTTACTGTTTCCTTTGCTATGCAAAAGCTTTTTATCTTAACAAAGTCCTGATAGTTTATTTTTGCTTTTGTTTCTCTGTAGTCACTTTATTAAATGTTTTCATGAGGTGCATTCACTTAATACTAGGTAATCATACTAGTTAGTGAAATAAAATATTTTTTCTCCTTACAGTAGGCCAGCTGCCTTTCCCCTATCATACTTTAGTTGATGGCTTTCAGCCTTGACTAATCATTAGAACCAACTCAGGAGCCTTTAGAAATCCTATTAATTACAATTTTTCAAGAGCATATCTGTCCTAATTATGTATTTCTGATTTAAACACACCCCCTGCCAGCTTAGGGTAGTTGAGAAAAGGTGATTTATTATAAAGATTCAGAGATATGTACCTTAGAACCTGCAGGGAAGAAGTACAATTGGGTCTCATGAGTGACTGGAACTGAGAGACCTCAGAACCAAGTATTATCTCCTCTGGACCTTTCTTTTTTGTGTCTCTGCCTTTCTCTCTGTTTCTTTGTCTCTAGGCCTTTGCCTGCCACTCACTTAATGGGCTATGCTGTGTTGTACTCCTTTCCCTCTGTCTCCTTATGACAAGTGTGTGGGTTTATAAATGTGTTTCTCTCATCTCTGTGGAGTATGTGTTCTCTTCCTTATCACTTAGCCAAGTCTTTGTTACTCTGTGTCTTCGTGTGTGCAGTCACTGACCTCTTACTGTCCTAGTCTGGGGCAGTGTGTGTAAGGAAGTGCTCTTATGTTCTCTGTGTCTCTGATTCACTGCCAACGTCTGTGGGTGTGTCTTTCTGTCTGTCTTGGTGGTTTCCCAGGAGCTTCTCCATTGTATCCTCCTGCTGCTCTCCTCTCATCAGGCGTTAATGTCCCAAACTGGTTTCTCTGGTCCTCAGAGACCAGGAATCACCAGCTCTTGACTTGGTTGTGCCTTCAATTGGGTTTGTTGATAAAACTTTTCACTACGAGGTAATCTAGATATCTGGAAGTGTTGCAAAGATTGTATAGTTTCCTCTATACCCTTCATCTAATTTTCCTTAATGTTGACATATTAAGTAACAAAGGTACTTTGATCAAAGCTATACAGTTCACTTTGGTATTACTGATGAACCTGTAGACCTTATTTGGGTTTTACCAGTTCTTCTTAATTTGAATCTTTAAAGAAGAGAATCTGTTTCAGTTCCTGTCAGATTTCTATATTTAGCTCAATCCCTGGGGGTCAGGGTGGGGACTCATGGCTGCTAAGCCCTGTCTTTCTGCTTGAGCACTCCCAGAAAAAGGGTGAGAAGATGAAACCCTTCAGTGTGCCTACTGTAATATCAGCTTACAGTAAAGTTTATCTTGAGTATATTTTTCTGCAATTCCTACAAATGGGAGCAATTTGGGAATATGATTACAAATTCATGAAAACAAGTATTATTAAAGATTTCATTTAATTACCAGTTAAAGTAGTTTCACACTAAGGGACTTCAGCATTTTGGCAGATGTTCGTATAAGCCAGGAAAAAAAAAATTGTCTGCTTTTATGTTTAAGGAAATTTTAATGTATTTAGTAATGTACCTCATTGACATTGTCTTTCTACTAAGTCTTATTTTAACAAAAGTAGAAAAATAAAGATTGATATTTTTTCCTATGTTAAAATATGTATGGCTCTAAATGCTTTAAAGTTCTTTAAAACTTTAAAAATAATTCTTCTGTAATACCAATAAAACTTCAATCGTTTGTTTCTTGATATGAAATACTTTTCATTTTTTTACTGCCAAGTGCTTGAAAGATTAAAGTTGCTTCCTTTGATGCTAATGCTCTTAGAAAATGTTAATATTTCACCATAATTGTTACTTAATTATTCTTAAAGGTCTGCTGTCAGTGTGATGCTTTATTATGTAATTTAGAGTAATCAGGCAGTATAGTAATACATATTGCTCATAGGAAAATGTATAACTTACCTACACGACTTGAAACAACCAAACTTAACTGGTTTTAGGGCACCTGGGTGGCTCAGTCTGTCTGACTTCAGCTCCTGTGATCTCAGGGTCCTGGAATTGAGCCCCACATGGGGCTCCCTGCTCATCGGGGAGTCTGCTTGTCCCTCTCCCTCTCTCTGCTCCTCCCCCCGCTCGTACTCTCTCTGTCTCTCTCAAATAAATAAATAAAATCTTTTAAAAAAGTGGTTTTTATGTGACTGTGGTAATTCTGTTATAGATAGCGTAGTCAATGTTTTTATAACCTTTATTCTCAACTTAATTTTTTTGTTAGGTGTGTTATCTTCAACGTTATTCTGGATAGCCTGTCAATGGCTGGTGTAAAGCTACTTTACAAATGAATTAGGCACATTACTTTGGAGGTTTTGAAAATTACAGTAACCTAGTATCGAAATTGCACTGTCCCTTCATGTGACTTAGCTTAACCTTCTTGCTTTAGCTCAGCAGATATCTCAATAACATTAAGGAACAGAGGAGATGATGCCTATAGAGCAAATGTGTACGGCAACTCTATAGTCGTGCAGCAGCACATCAGCATGGATGGAAGTCGATCTTATAAACTAAAAAGTGAAACAGGTTTGTGATGAATGTCTTTTCATTTCATATAAAATGCTAGTAGATATTCAGTTAAACCGAGCAAAGTGATTGCTCAGGTATTCATCGAAAGGGCTTTTCTTCCCAAACTCTTGAAACCTCTTTCTTGCCATGTGATGGGTCGGCTGCACGTATGACACACACGTGATGATATACGGACACATATACACCATCGTTTTACCCCAGAACATCCTATGGCAGGACCACAGTTATCAGGGCCTGGGTCCACTTGAAATGGGCTGTGCCGCTTTGTTCTCACCTGCGGGCCTCCTTCCACCCTTGTGGTTTTTATCACACGTGGAAAGGGGTGGAAAGAGACGTGACGAGGAGGTGAAGACATAGATGAGAAGGAAAAGCAAGTGTTTTGCTTCAGGGAGAAGAGGAGCACTGTCCCTGCGTCCGTGCTGCTTCCTCCTCCGCGTGCCTGGCTCAGGATGACGGCAGCCTACAGCTCTCTCACATGTGTGCTTATTCTTAAGGACAGAACAAAATAGTTAATGTTTATATTTGCAAATGAGTGCTTATTTTTTCTCTGTATTTTTGCCCTAGAAACAGTCTGGTCATTTTATGTGTTTCTCTTAACCAGGCACTGTGGTTTCCACTAGAAAAGAAGAGTTGATTGCGATTCTTGATCATTTTAACATACAGGTAATTGCTAAATTTTCATTTGAGATTAATGTAACTAGTCACTTACTCATGTGATTTCATTTGTAGTGTTGAAAGAATTAAAATGGGCTCGTGTGAGTAAATTGACCAAAGGACAGATGTGTACAACTGTTGTTAGCAAAGTTGCTTAAAATTTAGTAATTTAGCAGGAAGTTTGGATGTATAATAGAACAGCTGTAATTTGAAAGAGCAGTCAAGAACATCTAGTCTATACTGGTACAGGCCAAAGTAGACGTTAATAAAGGCTATAAAGTTTCTTTGCTTTCTGCTATCCTAGTCAGAATAGCATCATAGTTTCCTAAACTCGATGCTAAATTTTTGTAGAAAGAAAATTTATTGTAGAAAAATAAGGCATCCTTTATGTGTTTTGGAGTTATTGATCATACCTAGAGAAGATAAGGCTCCAGTCCTTTCTGCTAAGATACTTTGAATAATTAGAAGTAGAGCATATAGTCTTATTAGTACTGGAATTGTCTTTGCAGGTCATCTAATTCACCTTTATTTTGTAAGTAAGAATACAACTAGAAAAAGTAAATTTACCCGTACAATTGTCTAGGCCTGGTTGCTGGTAGAGCCTGGCTGGGGATCCATGCATCCTGTTCCATTCTAATGTACCACCCTGCCTTACTTATTCTAGGATGAAGAACACCCAAGACTAGTCACCAAGGAAAAAGAACAATTACAAATCTAGGTCTTTTTTTCCAGTTTGGTTTAGAACAAAGCTATCCAGAAAAATTTTCTGTGATGGTAGAAATATTCTGTTATGCTGTTCAGTGGGTCATCCACTAGCATGTTGCTCTTGAGTACCTGAAATGTATGACTTAAGAAATCAAGTGTTTGATTTTATTTAATTAAGTGTAAAAAGCTGCGTCTGGGTAGTAGCTTGTATATCAGGCAACAGAAGTTTAGAAAAATAATTATTAAAATCTGGAGAAAAGCAGATGCGTCAAATAAATTTGAGACTAGAATGCAGGACAATTTTTAAGCAGAATCAAGAAAACCAAAAGTGTATGGAATCACGTGTTTGGGAGCATCTTGAAGGGCATCAGTAGAGTTCTCACTGTCCATATTTACCCCGTGTGGAATCTTCAACAGGTATCCCTCCAGCAGGTGCTTAAATGGATTGTGATGGAGAAATCACTTCTGCCTGAGACTTCTGATTCCTTCTGTAAATAGCTGTATCAGAAAGTTTTTATTATGGAAAAGTTGAATAAAGCCTGTTTCTCTAAGCTCCCACTTCCTTGGGGAATGTGAAAATATGTTTATTTCTTTTGAAATATTTGAAGATTGTTATCATAACTCTTCTAGTCCTCTTCTGGTATGATGCAGTAAACTAAAGGTTCAGGTTCATTGATCAAAACATGGAAGGTCTAGAGCTACACTTACCTGTATAGTAACCACTAGCCACGTGTGGGTATTGAGCACTTGAAATGTAAGTAGTCCAAATGGACACGTACTATAGTGTGAGATACACAGTAGATTTTGAAGACTTCATGCAAAGGAATAATGGAATTTTTATATAGGTAATATGTTAATATGATAATATTTTAGATTAGAAATACATTATTTTATCTGTTCTTTTTTTTTAAGATTTTTATTTATTAGAGAGCAGAGTGAGAGAGAAAGAAGAGAGCATGAGCAGGGAGGAGAGGCAGAGGGAGAGGGAGAAGCAGACTCCCCACTGAGCAGGGAGCCCGATGCAGGGCTCAATCCTAGGACCCCAAGATCATGACCTGAGCTGAAGGCAGATGCTTAACTGACTGCGGCACCTAGCCACCCCAATTTTACCCATTTCTTTTTTTAATTTTTATTATTTTTAATTATTATTTAATTTTATTATATTTTTAATGTAGCTACTAGAAAATTTAAAATTATCTGTGTGATTTGCATTATATATCTATTGGACAGTGATGACCTAGAATAACCCAGAGGGAGGAAGATATTTAATGTCTTTAAGTACCTGATTTTATTTGTCCCCTGTACCTCCCCTTCCTATCCTTTCTCTGAAGTTTACCTGTTTGTGCTTGCCTTTTGCTTGCTCCAGTCTCAACAGGTAAAGCTGCAAGATTCTTACATAATCCCTAGAGTATTAGGAACTAGGAACCCCATTTCAGAAACACTCAGAAAGATGTAGATAAAAGACTATAAATTTTGGTGAGAATACTGATTCAAAGTTGGTTAAAATGTCTGTCATTAAAGCTAGTGCATTAGGTCTTATTTTTAAGAAGTCAGATGGAATGTGAAATTAAGATACAAGGCAAATCTTATAAAAAATATGTAGCAGTCAGTCTGGTCTACCTATATAATGATAATAATAAAGTAACATGTAGAGGTTTCTTTATAATCCCATAAATGTTTTTGTTATCTTAGAAGAGAACACCCAAAATTTTACTTAAAAAGGAAGATTTTAACAATTGTTATACTAACAAAGTATAATCAGTATCTTACGGATAGTAAAATGAAGGAGTTTAAAATTTTTTTTATTTAGGGGCACCTGGGTGGCTCAGTGGTTAAGCATCTGCCTTCGGTTTGGGTTATGATCTCGGGGTCCTGGGATCAACCCCATGTCGGGCTCCCTGCTTAGTGGGGAGTCTGCTTCTCCCCCCACTCCCTCTGCCTCTCTCTCCCTCAAATAAAATCTGTAAAAAAATAAAATAAAAATTTTTTTCATTTATACTAGTCCTACATATTCTATAACTTGCAAACAGGATTATTTTCTAATACACAAATTACTTTCTTACTAATACCGAAGATATAAATGATCTTGAATATAGTAATGATCTTGAATCCTTCTGAAACAAGTTTTATATAAATATGTTTTAAACTTTTTCCCCTGTGCTTTGGTCAGTTACTATACTTTACCGTTGCATAACTGTATTTTAACTTGTTAGTTATAGGTAGTTTAAGTCAAGCAATGGCTTATTTAAAATGATTCCTCCTCCAAAAGGTGGAAATGACTTCAGCGTTTCTACTTATTTTATGATCATGAAGAAATAATAACAAATGGAAAATCTGAAGAACCGCTATAAGAAAAATAAACACTACTTGGCATCATAATTCTGATTAGAAATTAGTTGGACTTTTTGTATTCAGTTGGAGAAACTAACTTTCCCGGGGCTACATAGGGGGGTGAGACACCAAAACCAAGGTAGCTGAGGACTTTACTCACTGTTGTCTAATAGTTAACCAGTAGCATAGGAGTGAAATTCTATAAAACAGATAAAAGAAATGTGCTTGTGCCCTCATATAGTGGCAGAATAATTTTGTCTGTGGTATTTATTTTAGTATCATGAAATAATGAAACATTTTCTCTACATTAAAAAGTTCTAATATTTTTTTTCCTTGTATATTTACCTTAATACTCTTAACTTTAGCCTTCTTGATAACACCATGGGTGAACTGTAGCCTATATTTCAGTTCATTTATTCTTAAGGTGTTAAAATGAAATATTCAAAAATAACCCCTCTCCTTTGTTTCAGGTGGATAATCCAGTTTCTGTTTTAACACAAGAGATGAGCAAGCAGTTCTTGCAGTCTAAAAATGAGGGAGACAAATACAAAGTAAGGAGCACCAAAGGAAATATGAATTTATCAAAAAAGAATACATTTATATATAAAGCATATATACCAAACATAGCTCTTGCTCACATAGTAAATATTGAGTTGGGTTTTTTTAAAGCCACCTGTTTATAATAATATTGTAGAACTGATTTAGAAAAGTTCTAAATATGATGAAAGTATAATTTTCTTGGTAAATTCTTGCTCTCAGTTTTTGGCTTTTAATTCCGAGAGAGAATGGATTAATCTTTCTTTTTTTTTTTCATTATTATTTTTTTTATTATGTTAGTCACCATACAGTACATTATTAGTTTTTGATGTAGTGTTCCATGATTCATTGTTCGCATATAACACCCAGTGCTCTATGCAATCTGAGCCCTCCTTAATACCCACCACCAGGCTCACTCATCCTCCCACCCCCCTCCCTTCTAAAACCCTAAGTTTGTTTCCTGGAGTCCACAGTGTCTCATGGTTCATCTCCTACTCCAATTTCTCCCCCTTCATTTTTCCCTTCCTTCTCCTAATGTCCTCCATGCTATTCCTTATATTCCACAAATAAGTGAAACCATAATTGACTTTCTCTGACTTATTTCACTTAGCATAATCTCCACCAGTCCCATCCATGTTGATGCAGAAGTTGGGTATTCATCCTTTCTGATAGCTGAGTAACATTCCTTTGTGTATATGGACCCCATCTTCTTTATCCATTTGTCTGTTGAAGGGCATCTCAGCTCTTTCCACAGTTTGGCTATTGTGAACATTGCTGCTATGAACATTGGGGTGCATTTGGCCCTTCTTTTGACTACATCTGTGTCTTTGGGGTAAATACCCAGTAGTGCAATTGCCGGGTCATAGGGTAGCTCTATTTTTAATTTTTTGAGGTACCGCCACACTGGTTTGCCAAGTGGCTGTACCAGTTTGCATTTCCACCAGCAGTGGAAGAGAGTTCCCCTTTCTCCACAACTTCTCCAACATTTGTTGTTTCTTGCCTTGTCGATTTTTGCCAGAGAATGGATTATTCTAAAATTCTTTAAGGAAATTGAAGGGAATGATTGGCCATACATAATAACCTTTAAACTGTAAATTTTTTAAAATTTAAAAAGCTAACAAAATATTCGACTACTACTTATGCTGTAACTTTTGAATGGGTTTCAATATTTCCTTTTCTAAAAATTCAAGAGGTACCAAGATCAAGGATAGAGATGTTTTCTTTTCATTCATGTTTGTTTAAAGAGTGAAAGAATCAGTTTTCTGAAAATGAGTTTTCAAGATGGTATTATTCTTACACCAAAAGTGTTTTCTTATGTGGGCTTTTAAGAGCTATTGCAAACGAATGTGTAGATGTGAACAGAGGAGATTAAGTAAATTTTGGGTGTGAAAACTTGAGTATGTTTTTAATATCTTTTTACATAATTGTTCAAAAATTTTTGGAGACCAACAAATTTTTTCACAGTTCCATGGAAATTTACAAACTCCTAATTATGTTTTCCTTATTGATATAGTTCTTTATGAAAGCAACCCAACTTGAACAGATGAAAGAAGATTATTCATATATTATGGAAACAAAAGAAAGAACAAAGGAGCAGATAAATCAAGGAGAAGAGGTTTGTAAACACTTAATGCAAATATTTTTGAGATCAGTCAAATTCCTGTAGTACTTATAAATGGTACTGTAAAATTATATACCTGTATGTAGGTATGTATCTATATAAAACTAATAACACTTTCATAGTACTCTATGAAATATAGAAGTGTGGTTTTTATATTCAGGGTATTTATCAGCCTTTACTTTTTTGTTTTGAAATAATGGGTATGTACACGTTTTCCTCTGTTAGCCTATAAACTAGAGGACAGAGCAGTGTTTTACATATTTATGCCTTGATATATGACTAATTGGTATTACAGTAAGGTATCACTAATTCCCTCTGTAAGTAGTTTAAAAACTATAATATTTCTTTTGAAGGGAAAATAAGCACAAGCCTCAAGCTGATAATAAACATAATATGCATTTGTAATTGTATATGGTAGATAACTCTTTCATCACACTGGGAAAATGTTAACATTCATTAAGCACTGATAGCTTGGTAGCAACTGTCACATCGGTACTCACCAGCTTGGCAGCTGTGCATATTTGTGAATTTGAAATTACTCAAGCCAATGTGACTTTCTTAAATTTGGTTTTACATCTGCTATATTTTCTTCTTCAGATTACTGAAGATCCAACCTTCTGTATGATAATCAAGGACCTCAAAATCATAAGGCTTACATTTCAGCTTTTCATCCTATACATTAAGTCCCACCAATTTTTGTGATTCTATGTCTTGTTCTTTAGTTACTGAGTCAGTTTTATAGAATCAGTTGAGCTTCCAGCTAGTTCTTAGCTTGTTCTGTTGACACAGAATTGTACTAATGATTGACCCAGGTCAACTTTATTAGATGCTACACTGACCCTTTTACTTTAAGTTTTGAGGATTGCATATTTAAACTTAGGTCCGTGGGTGTATGAAAACTCTAACAACAAGGATGGGTATATTTATTTTTATTTCCCACATTATCCCTTCAAACCCAGGGTAGTGGTAGTGTGCGAGGAGGCACTATAAACCACAGAATTAATACAACACAATTTCTTGGTGTATCAGTGTTATTGGGAAAAGGAAATATTTATATATTCAAAAAAACATGATAGTATATGTTATATTTATTATTTTAAAAATAATAAATTAGGACTTCGAAGAAATGTATTTGCTTCAGACAGCTGGGTGTTAAATACCCACTTTCTCCATGGTATACTTTGTTATCAACTACTAAAGGTATTTTAATTATGAAGTTTAAGAAGCATTTCCCTATATCATGTAGCAGAATTCCTTATATATAATATTCACATAATAAGAGCCTTTTTTCTAATTAATTAAATGTCCTATGTTTTCAAAATAAGCTCTGGACTTGAATATTCAAATCTGTAGGAAATAGTATGTGAAGGTTAGATAGAAACTAGAAGGTGTTCAGTCAACAAATACCAGGTTCCAGCGTGTGCCTCCTGGCACTGTGCTTTGTCCATGGCCATATGACAACAGATACATATCTGGGTTCTGGGGTCAGAGACCTAACTGTTCAGCAGGAAACAGATGGTAAATAACAGTATGGTGGGCCCCACTAAAGGACTTGTGACTAGATTTGTACAAAAGCATTTAAGAGGGTATCAGCAGTGGGGGTAGAGACATGGGAGGGGTGTAGTTGTTAAGGATGATGTCTAAGGTGAGAACTGAAGGATGAACAATGCCAGACAAGGGATGGGGAGAGTAAGGGAGGGTGTCGTTCCTGGGGATAAGAGTGGCAGCATTTTGGGCAAGAGAGTATATGGTGCTTTTAGAAAGCTGAAAGAATTCCAGATTGGCCAAAGTGAAGAGCACAAAAGTGAGAATGAAGAGGCCAGACTGTAGAGGACCTTGTAAACCTAAGAGCTGTAGAACACATGAAATGGATATTTGACTAAATGAATATTTGTAGTTGATTACTCTGCTGTGGAAGAGAGTGAATTGCTGTAAGGAAAGAACTAATGTAGACAGATCAATAAAGAGTTCTCATTGTCCATAGAGATGATGATGACGTGAGAGTAGCAGTAGTAGAGGAGAGGAGTTTTGAAATGATCTGAGCAGATGTTATGTGGGACAAGGAGGAGTGAAGTTGAGACAGAAGAGATAACAAGGGTGACCAAACGACCTCCAGATCGATGACCTGAGCAGTAGACTAAGTTTCTTAAGATAGGAATCTTGGAAGAGGAGCCATTTTTTCTCTTCTTTCTTTTTTTTCTTTTAAGAGAAATGATGAATTTCATTTTGAACACATTAGTTTTGAGGTGCTTATAAAACATCCAATTGGATAAATGAGTGAGGAATGCAGAAATCTGGCTTCAGTAAAAATTTGAGATTCATTAGTGTATTGTTGGTGTGCAAGCTGCAGGAATGACTTAGATTGCTGAGGAGGAGAGGAAAGTGGGTCCAGGCCTGAGGCATGAAAAATGCTCATGGAAGCCACAGAGGCCTAGAGAAGAGAATTTGAGAAGGCGGTAGTCAGTGGCAAGCACCAGAAGGTTTGACAGATAATCCTTGTATTTAGTGACATAATCTGCATAGAGGCCTGTGGCAAGACAAGTTTCAGTAGTGGTGAAAACAAAGCCAGATTTGTGGGGCTGAAAATATGAAGAAATGAAAGAGAGATAATTTTCAGAAAACTTAGAGGAAGAGAGGAGGAGGAGGTGCCCAAGCGTGGACAATGGCGGTTTTGTTTGTAAATGGGAAAGATAAGTGAGTAAAGATTAAACATGATAATGGAAGGGAGTCGGTGAAGAGGTCCAAGTGGAAACAAAGATGAAAAGATGGGGATGAAAAATGAATTCAGACCTCCTGAGAAGGCAGGAGCTGGTGGTCGGATCCAAAATATATAGATAGGAGGTGGGGGCTGGACTTCAGTGTCGCGACGCCACCTCCTGCTTTGGATTTGTAAATGAGGTTGTTGGAAGTTGGAGAGAGTTTCCTCTGATGGCCACTAACTTCCCTGAAGTAGGAGGCAGTGAGAATGAGTGAGGGATTAGGGTGATAGGAGTGTATGAGTCTTGAAGAGAGTGATAGTGGACTGAAATAATCCTGGAGAATTGGGAAAGTGACTGGTAGGGACGCATTAGATCCACAGTGTGAGGCCCTAGTTGAAGATGGTCAGCACGAACGAAGGGGGGAGGCCATCTACCCAGGTGTACAGAATCTAAACCACCTCAGAAGCTGTTTTAATGTCATTATATTTGATACTTGTCTGATGATTTTTCTTATTATTTTAATTTAATTTTTAGAGAGAACGTGTGTGTGTGTGTGTGTGTGTGCATGCAAGTGGGTGGAGAAGGGGCAGAGGGATAGAGAGAGAGAGAGAGGATCTCAAGCAGTCTCCATACCCAGTGCAGAACCCAAGGAGGTAGAGGGCTGGGGAGGCAGGGGGGCAGCTCAGTCTCATGACCCCGAGATCATGACCTGAGCCAAAATCAAGAAGTGGAAGTTTAACCGACTGAGCCACCCAGGCGCCCCTGATGATTTTCTTTATTAAGGAGAACTTAGATTTAAAAAATTATAAATTGAGACATCTGGCTCAGTTGATTGGGTGTCCAACTCATAATCTCAGCTCAGTCTTGGTCTCAGGGTTCTGAGTTTGGGCCCTGCGTTGGGCTTCACACTGGATGTGGAGCCTACTTAAAAAATAAAAATAAAATAAATAAGTAAATAATTATAATTTATTTGGCTTTTAGAAATAAATTTCTCATGTGTCTTCCATTATTTTTGGAATGAGTACTGGGTATACTTTCCCCAGAAGAACATACCAGTCCCATCTATCAGATATGGAGTTGAGAGAAATGGGAAATTGAGTTTTGTGATTTGTCTATACCTGTGAAGTCTTAAGCCCTTTATTCCTTTGATTTTCGTTTGAAGAGTATTTGGCCATTTTTATAATGTAGAAAGTAAGGAATAATTGTACCTAGTAAAAATATACCAAAGAACCAAAGATACTTTTATTTTTCATTTCCTTGAATATCTTTTTTAATACCTGTTAAGGGGGTACATTTAAAAGAAATATATTTGTAAGAAGTCTTTTCACTGTTTATAAGAAACAAATCCTTTTTTCTTTTTTAAAGCGACTTACTGAACTAAAACGCCAGTGTTTGGAGAAAGAAGAACGTTTTCAAAGTATTGCTGGTTTAAGTACAATGAAGACTAATTTAGAATACTTGAAACATGAAATGGCTTGGGCAGTGGTAATTTTTACTTTTATTATTCACTTATGCTTTTAATATGTAGGAAATATTTGGCTACAGTCACTCTTAGACATGATTTACACTATGATTTCTTTTTAGGTCAATGAAATCGAAAAACAATTGAATGCTATCAGAGATAATATCAAAATTGGGGAAGATCGTGCTGCTAGACTTGACAGGAAAATGGAAGAACAGCAGGTAATTGCTTTTTTTTTCTTTTTAAAGATTTTATTTATTTATTTGACAGAGAGAGAGAGATCACAAGTAGGTAGAGAGGCAGGCAGAGAGAGAGGGAAGCAGGCTCCTTGCTGAGCAGAGTCCGATGCGGGGCTCGATCCCAGGACCCTGACATCATGACCTGAGCCGAAGGCAGAGGCTTTAACCCACTGAGCCACCCAGGCGCCCCGGGTAATTGCTTTTTTAATACAGATTTAGTAGGTTAAATCATATGAGATTACTGATATTAGACTATTTTAAAAGACCTACAAAAGTAGCAGTTTCAACCTATATATTTATCTGTTTTTAAATTTATTACTCAAATGAAACTAACATAAACTTTTGTTCAAGTACTAAAGTGGCAACTCTTTTTTATTTTATTTTTTTTAACATTTTATTTTTTTATCTAGCTGGTTGGTGGGGGTGGGCAGCACAAGCAGAGGGAGGTACAGAGGGAGGAGCAAAAATCTCAAGCAGACTCTGAACTCAGTGTTGAGCCTGACACAGGGCTCAGTCTCACAACCCCAAGATCATGACCTGAGCCAAATTCAAGAGTCAGATGCCCAACCAACTGAGACACCCAGGCTCCCCAGCAACTCTTTTTTAAAAGGAGTATTGTGTTTGGACATGATCAGCCCGTTGAGCCCAGTGATGCAGCACTCTAAGCTCATGCATGTGGACAATGATACTTCCTTACCAACTAGAGATGCTACAATATGAAGCCTTTTACTCTTGTGTTCATTAGGAGTGTCAACATATAAAAAGTCTTGAGGTGCTAGGATAATAGTCAATTAGAAAGTTAAGTATCAGGACGCCTGGGTGGCTCAGTCAGTTAAGCGGCTGCCTTCGGCTCAGGTCATGATCCCAGGGTCCTGGGATGGAGTCCCACATTGGGCTCCCAGCTCAGCGGGGAGCCTGCTTCTCCCTCTGCCTGCTGCTCCCTGCTTGTGCTCACTCACTCTTTCTCCCTCTCTGACAAATAAATAAATGAAATTTAAAAAAAAAAAAGAAAGAAAAGAAAAGAAGTTTAAGTATCACGAAGTTAACACTTCAGAACAGCACAGTGCCTGGAGATTCCTATCAGAAATTCGAGGAGCTGAAGTTTTAGGGCCAAGAACCACCAGAGGATTTCATGTAGGTGGAACACATGTGGGACAAGTTGTTAGGTTTGTTAAGATTAATTTTAACCTGAGATCTAAGATCCCAGGGGGAAACTATGCTATTTATGTAAGATTCAAGAGTCTTCCACTTGGGCCTAGAGGTAGAAGTTGGTTGAATGGTAAATAAAAGCAGTAATTTTCTGTTAGGGCTTGTCCACATGGACCTTTTTACTTTTACCATATAGCTGATCCACTCTTTATACTAGCCTTTTCAGTCTTTGTTTAACAGCTTTATTGAAATATAATTCATACATCATATAATTCACCAGGTTAAATTTATACTCAAGTCATCTTTTAGTATTTCACAAGGGTATGTAGCCCACAATGAGGAATTCCTTTCATTTTGTCATGCCAGAAGTAGAACTTGTAGACTTCATTTTTATAGTAGCCCCACCTACTTAGTGTGGCTGACTTAACGTCTTAGTATTTTGTTCTTCTACTTAAGCATTTCGGGCCAAGCTTAGATTATAATATAGGATGTAATCTTGCCCACATTGCTTTTTTAAAATAAGTAGATAGGGGCGCGTGGGTGGCTCAGTGGGTTAAAGCCTCTGCCTTCAGCTTGGGTTGTGATCTCGGGGTCCTGGGATCGAGCCCTGCATCGGGCTCTCTGCTCAGTGGGGAGCCTGCTTCCCCCTCTCTCTCTGCCTGCCTCTCTGCCTACTTGTGATCTCTCTCTCTGTGTCAAATAAATAAATAAAATCTTTTTAAAAAATAAAAAATAAAATAAGTAGATATGTTTTCTTCCCTTTAAGTGTTATAAATCCATCAAAAGTAAGAAATAAATATGTAAAAATAACAAAAATAGACTGAATTTCTTACTCCCTCTCCAGGTAGCAAATGGAAGTTCAACCCCACCCACCTTTTCTCACCTCGGATTTTCATTTCTGTGAGAATATTCTGGAATTTTTTCCCCACCAAATTCTCCTCATCCTCATTTCTTAACTTGTCATAGAGGAAGACCTTAAGTTATTTTTCTCTTTAGATAATCTCCAATCTAAAAATGGAATCCAGAGGCGCCTGGCCGGCTCAGTCACTAGAGCATATGACTCTTGATCGTGGAGTTTTAAGTTTGAGCCCCACATTGGGTGTAGAGATTACTTCAAAATAAAATATTTCTTTAAAAAAAGTAAAAAATAAAAAAAATAATAAAAATGGAATCCAGTCTGAATAATATATGTTCACCTTTTGTCAAATGAGAAAAGGAGGATCTCGAGGCTGGGTGATACTTTAGTTCTGTAGGCCGTTGCCTCACTTAAGCATTTGGGCACTCTAGTAAATGGTAAATTTCTAGAGGATAAGAACTATCTTATTTTATATTTGTATCTTCCTACCATGTCTTACATAAAACCTTTCATGTAGTCTCATGACTACATCATGGTGATTGAGTACAGAAAGACTATTAGGTGGAAGGGTTATGAAGAAATAGTGTCTGCATACTATCTGGCCCTTTCTGAAAAAAGTTTGCTGATCCTTGATCCAGATAGTTCTCATGTCTCTTCTAATCCATTCCTATTGTCAGTGCCCCGTTTTGGTTTCTAATTCATTTTGATCTGGAATGTTAACTCTTTACTGAACTTCTTACTGGAATGTTTTGCTCTGGAATGTTAACTCTACTGAAATTGTTTCCTTTAATTTTCCCTCCACCCTGCATGTGCTTCCGAAGTGACTTGATGTACAGATTTGGTTATGTCTTGTCTCCTGTGGTCTGTAAGCTGATTGTTAGGAAATTCTGGGCCCTTCCATGCTTCTGGCTCAGCTTCCACCGCTACCCTCTCAGTTTAAGCTCCAAATATTTTCATTTCCAAAAGTTGTATGAGTGCCTTTCTGCACGCTTTCCCATCTGCCTCTAACACCTTTCCCTAGCTTTTCTCCTGGTACATTTGGATTAATCTTTTCAAGTCTCAGCTCAAATGCTACTTCTGCTTTGAAGGCATTCTTGACTTTTTCTGGCAGACCTCTGGGTTCTTTCTTTGGGCTTCCACAATTATAAACAGACATAGCCAACTTAAGCATTATTGTATCCAAACTATGATCAATTTAAGCAGTCTGTTCTTCTGTTAAATTGTGTCTATCTCTCTTTAATTGTGTTACTGTAAACCATTGTTACTCTATCTTTGTATCCCCAGAAGATACTAAATGTGGAATTAAAAATTGCATTTTAGTATTTTACGTAATTATGTTTGCATACCTGATGTCTTGAGATTATTTAGAGTGAAACTAAGTTTAAAATTTTTTTTCTGTTTATTGAAGAAAAGTAAAACACACTCCAACAGTGTTATTTTCTTAAAGGTTAGACTTAATGAAGCAGAAAAAAAATACAAAGATATTCAAGATAAACTGGAAAAGATTAGTCAAGAGACAAATGCACGAGCACCAGAATGTATGGCATTGAAAACAGATGTTACTGCTAAGAAAAGGGTCTATAATGAAGCTGAGGTGAGAGAAATTTTCCAACCTGGAATGTTAAATAATGCATATCAAATATAAATACTGTTCATTTACTTTTTAAAAGTAGAGGTATTGCAATTAAATAGAAATCTGTGCTCCTTTCAGACTTTAAAAAATAATGGTTTCATATGGCCATTTATGTACTTTGTTTTAAAATATATTTTTGCATATATTTACCCTGATAAGATTTGGCAAAAGTGGATTTGAATGGGATATATATATTTTTTTATCTTACCAAACTGTCTAATTTTTTGTTAGGTTTTATATAATCATTCTCTAAATGAGTATAGAGCATTAACGAAAGATGATGAGCAGCTTTGCAAAAGAATTGAAGAACTAAAGAAGAGGTAAGATGATTACTTTGACATATTCATGATTACCTCATTTTGTAATACAGCCAACTCAGCGAAGTGGGGTATTATATTTTCCATTTTATTTCTGAAGGAATTTTATTGCATTGCTTTGTATTTTTTAAACGTTAAATTTTTCATTTAACATTTTCCATTTTGGATTATTTACTGTTAGTACTGATCAATCTTTGGAACCTGAACGATTGGAAAGGCAAAAAAAAATATCTTGGTTAAAAGAGAGAGTAAAGGCCTTGCAGGATCAAGAAACCTCAATCAATCAAGAGGTCGAACAGTTTCAGCAAGCCATAGAAAAGGACAAAGAAGAACGAATCAGAATTAAGTAAGTTTCAATATCCTTAGAATGATTTTTTTCCAATGACTTGAAAATCATATGATTTGGTCTTTATATGAAAAGAGAAAACATGTTTTATTGTGGTTGCCGTTTCTTGTATTAAATAAGATATCTTTTAAAAATTACTTTTCCTAGACTTTTCTAACGCTTGTAGAGCTGGACCATTTCTGGGATTTCTAGTCCTCATTCCCATGGCATCATTTCTTTTTTCGTGCTAAGTTTTAAGGACTTGAGACTATTTTTCTCTAGTAACACCGTCATTTTCAAATAAAGAAATCTGCCTTTAGTCTTTAGGGTAGCTGAGTCATTCACTGGTATGCAGGTATTGGGGAAAAAGGCTGGATATTTCTGTGTAACTGTATCTCACATCTCTTCTGTTTTTCACTCTTATTTTGTAGGAGAGAAGAATTAGATGTCAAGCATACACTGAGCTATAATCAGAGGCAACTGAAAGAATTAAAAGATAGTAAAACTGATCGACTGAAAAGATTTGGCCCTCACGTTCCAGCCCTTCTTGAAGCAATAGATGATGCCTATAGACGCGGGCTTTTTACCTGTAAACCCGTGGGCCCTTTAGGTACTTGTCACCATTTGGTCAGGGTATAAGAAACGTTAAAAATAAGGTTTTATTTTCAGGAAAGGGTCTATTGAATCTAGTTTTAAAACTGTTATCAAAGAGCTACGTAATTGTATGTGGATTTTAATTGTACGTATGTTAAGAAATAATGATAAAAATCACTTTAAACTTTATAATTTCCCTTTTGCATTTTTAAAGCATAAAATAGCCAAAAGCAAGAGAACTTAGGAAAAGGAAAAAAAAAACTATTGACTTGAATAATCTGATCTGATTTTTTTTCCTGAGTGAATGAATAAATGAATGAACTAATTTGAATATAATTGTTTAGTCAGAAAATCCAGTGACAGTGATATAATCAGAAGGCCCCTCACCACCTGAGTTTTGTGTAACCTTTATAAAATGACTTATCTTCTTAGTTTCTGTTTAGGTTGGACAACATTGTTTCTAAGTCCTTTTTCAAGTGTAAATTCTGGGTTTATTGAATTATCCCTATTATACATTAGATTAAAATATATATATATATATATATATATATATATATATATATGTCTGTTGAATTCTCCTAAGGAGTTATCTCTAATTGTATAACATCATTAAGTGAAAATGATACTGTCAATATTAATACGTTTTGTTGTTTGAGTACTGTATTACTGTGTAAGTACAGCATTACACCCGGTGTTAAGTATTCTGGTGAAGTCTCTTCATATAAATGATATGTACCTCTATAACAGGATGGTTTCAATGGATGAGGCATTTCCTCTGTTTCTTAAATGCCAATGTTAATCAGTTTTACAGAAAATAATAAAGAATCTGTGAACCTTTTGGTTTGCCTTTCAAAGTGCCATTCAGAGGCTCGAATAGTATACACTTACATAGAAAAGCCTCTGTTGGTTTACACTGGAGTTAGTGCGGCAGTTCTTTTCACAGGATTTGATGGGTTTTCTCCCCAGTGTATCCAGTGGATGTGTGGGGATCTCCTATTTAGTTAACATAAGATCTGTAATGTCATTTAAGCTTCTTTATATGAAAATATTTTGAAGTCATTTATAAACTATTATTAGAAGATAGTTATATTAATATTTCAAAATAAGTATTTATAGGCCTTTTAATAATTTTCTCTCACCTTTAGGAGCTTGCATTCATCTTCGTGACCCCGAACTTGCTTTGGCTATCGAATCTTGCTTAAAAGGACTTCTGCAGGCCTATTGTTGCCATAACCATGCCGATGAAAGAGTTCTTCAGGCCCTGATGGAAAGGTTTTATTCACGAGGGACCTCACGACCACAGATAATAGTTTCTGAGTTTCGGAATGAGATGTATGATGTAAGACACAGGTGAGGCATCGGTAGCTAAATGCCATTTCTGGTTTTGTTAATCATATCCAATATCAGAAAGAATTAAGACATTTTTACATTAACCAAATCTGTTGTACAAATTGATGAAATTTCATCAAGCCACTTCTTTAACTTCAGTCTAGGCATTGGAGACACATAGATAAATAAGACATGCTCCCTGCCTTTGAACTCCTTACACGAGGTCTGTTAATGGGAGCCAGGACAGGGGAAGGGATGTGGTGTGGCATAGAAATTATACTGAGGGAAGTGATACAGACCACGGCAAATTAAGGGGAATGTGGGGTGGGGGTACTAAGGAAGAGCTTTGGCGCTCAATACTCACAGTTCAACTCTCAAGGTGCTTTGCAAATTCCATAAAGAGCTGTGGTGGTTTTCTTTGATGACCCTAACAAACCTTCTCAAGGACACAGTATTTAAACTGGCCTCTTTGCTAACTGCTGACTGGCTAGTCACTTTACTTTGAGTTGTAATACATATTTTCTAGTTTAATCTTTGTCAGCTTTGATAAAATTGGATCACAAAATGCAGATGTAGTTCAGATGAGACAGTAATTATATGTTAGTAGGCAGGTTAGCAAAGAAGTTAGAGAAAAGAGGAGAAATGATCAGTCTTCTGACCTGATGAATTTGTAAAGTGACAGAGAAGGGTTAATTGCCGTATAAGCAAGAGAATTCTATGTGCAAAATGCATAGTGGCATGGCATCATAAATTATTCTGCAAAAAATAACATTTGCATTATAGATAGCAAGGGGCAGATTAAAAGTGCTATTTAGGGGCGCCTGGGTGGCTCAGCTGGTTGTGTGTCTGACTCAATGATTTTGGCTCAGGTCATGATCTCAAGGTCATGAGATCAAGCCCCGTCTGGGGCTCCACGCCCAGCAGGGACTCTGCTTGGGATTCTCTCCCCCTCTCTCTGCCCCTCACCCTGCTTGCGCACGTGCTCTTTCTCAAATAAATAAATAAATCTTTTAAAAAATAATAAAAATGAAAGCGTTATTTAGGACAAAATCAATAAAACTCATTACTCGAATGTAAGAGAATGAAAGAATTGAGTGACTACTAGGTCTCTGGCTGGAGTGACTACCGAGCAGATATGCTTGTAACTAGTTTAGGAGAAGTGTAAGGAAGAAGTGGATTTGTCAAAAATGAATGAGTCCTGTTGTGGAATTGTTGATTTTGAACTTTAGGTTAGAAATGAGGATTTGGAAATTAAAGGTAAACTGTTTTCCCTGTCCACCTGAAAATATGAGCCTTTATTAGTTTCTGGCTCTGATTCCTGATTTCTAAAACCTGATGAAAGTGAAATTTCAGTTGTGCTACCAGACAACATTGCTTATGGTAAAGGTGCCCCCTGACGGGCTAGTTGCATCTGGAGCCAGAGAACTGAACAGCTGGCGGAAGGCCAGTACGGTGACTCGCAATTGGGCATTTCCCTATGGGGACTTTGGAACCTGTCCCCGGGAGATTGCCGGGAGAGACTTCCTTCTGTGAGGAGTATCCTCCTGCACCAGCACTGTCCTTCGGGAACCAGGGACAGGAGTCCTGAACAGCTGTTGGGACTGCTCTGTGACCCGCTGCACAGACTCCCATGAGTAGGAACGCCTGGCATGGCCCTCCTGGCGCGGGGCGTTTCCCAGTGGTTGTATTTCCAGTCTCCCAGCAGTGTGTCATCCCGTGAAGGGCTGCAGAGTGAGCTCCATTTGTGCAGCATGAGGTCACTTCTTGGAAATAGGTGAATTTGTGTGCTGAGAATGAGGGCCTCAGCTGTCGGGTGGGTTTGGAAGAAGAGCGAGAGAGGAAGCAGAGCCAACAGCCTCAGGATTCAAACACCCACAGTGGCTGCGGGATTTTTAGCTTTTTAGTAGGTTTGAGGAGAGAATGTGTACTGTTGAACTAATACTACATTAGGATTTGTTAGAATGGGTAGTTCTTACAGAAGAGGGAAGCAATTGAGAAAGGCTGCTGGGAAGGGAGTTGGTTCATCGGCTGGGAGGCTTAGGCTGGAGCCGGAAGAGAGTGAGGCGTGGGAGTAGCTTGTAGCTGTGCCGGCTACAGGGAGAGAGCAGGCTCAACAGGCACCGTAAGCCCTAGGGCTGCAGCTGGAGCTCCTGGTGAAGCGGGAAGTCGGAGGCTAATGGGGCGGCTCCGGGGCACTCACCCTTCAGAGTAGTTTGGAATTATGCTCAAGTTCAAGTTGGTGGCGTAGTAGAGGAAGTCGGATGTTACTTTTAGGTGTTGACAGAATATTGACGGGTCGAGTACATTTAATATTCTCAACTTCAGCTGCCTTCACAGACATTTTGGAGGGGTGATTTTTGGTGAAGGACTTTATCAGTATATATTGTGGTTCCAACACTAAATTTTAAAATTGGGCATGTTATTTTAATGTGAAAAAGAGCAGGAAAACACCCTTGGAATATTTAGAATGAATCAGGTATATCAGGCTCACATTAGAGAACCTGAGGAGCCTGGGGGAGTGTATGGCTCCCCAGGAGATACTGGGAAGAGTTTCCTTTCCTGTTAAGATGGCTTTGTTCCCTCTGAAGTACAGGCTGCCAAGCTGCTCGGCGTGCTAGCCGCCCGTAACTGTGTCTGCGTCTGTAAGTCCTATTCTGCTCGGCAGAGGAGATGCCCTTTCTCTCGAAAGCTCTTTATTCTACATAGGCTCTGAATTGCATGCTTTCTTGCCTAGTTTGTTGGACTGCTTTTTTTAATTACTTTATCTCTGTCCTGAACCTTAAATTTTCCTACTCCATTGACTTCTCTCTGCTTTAAACATCCTAGGATAGTGGTTTGCCTCCCCCATCTTAAGAAGAAACTCCTTTAAATTAGAGAATAATGTTATCAATCTCATGCTTATTATGAGGATTCAATGAGCTGATATTACCTACAATATTCTTAGAATACCTAACACATAATATAAATGTTCGCTATTTAGATAAATTTCTTACAGATGTTTTCAAATGTTATCAAATATTTTCCATTGTCTTATCTATAGTCATGCATTAAAAAGATATATGTCTATAAAATTAAAGTTTGGAAATACATATTTCTAATATGTACTTTTTTAATACTTTCATATTTTCGTCTCCTAGAGCTGCTTATCATCCAGAGTTTCCAACAGTCCTGACAGCTTTAGAAATAGATAATGCGGTGGTTGCAAACAGCCTGATTGACATGAGAAGCATAGAGACAGTGCTTCTGATCAAAGTAAGATAAGATGCTTGCCGAATTTTATATTACTTTTAAATTTCCAAAACTGAGGTTGGTTGTATAAATTCCTCTTCCCCGTCTATATTATGGAGTTGTTAATATGTTTTACCACTGTACTTTTACCTCATAGGAGGCTACCAAATAATACAGAGCTGGTTAGTTTATGCATTTTCTCCCTGAGGGTGCTTTATATTTTTGGCTATTCCTCAGTATCACTGTATTCACAAATACGTATTATTTTGGTGAATAATGCTAAAATTTTTTTGTTACCCATTCTTTCTTGATTGGCTGCCAAATCCATTTTTTATTTACCCTTAGAGATAAGTGAATTATTATTATTCTATTTTTTAAACAAATGCTCTACTTGATATTTTATGAGTTCTTTATCTTAAAACTTTAAAAGTATTGTAAAATGAATCAGTATTTACTTTTCATTTATTTATGTATTTTTATGTACTTATTGGATTAGATCATCATTGGCATAAATGTGCTGAGAAGGAACAAGGAAATTCAAAACAGAGATCTAATCAAAACAAACAGAATAGAGTTTGTTTTTCTCATTAACTAAAACTGAGAAGTAATAGTATCAGTAATTTAAATGTATGTATAGTGTATGTGTTACAGGGTCATATTGTAATTATTTGTGGGCTTTGGCCAGTCATATTTTAGAAGGATCCTTGAAAGGAAATAATGAAGTCCTCTTGTTTGTCCCCAGAGGTTGGCAAGGCCTCCATTAAGCCCAATGCCCATTTTACTTCTTTTAGGACTTATTTCTAGGCTTTCCCCACATAATTCAGAATACTTATCTTTTATTGCAATTTGCTGTTTACTTATATCTTTCTTTTCAGGCTGTGACAGTCTTTTAGAAAAAGTAAAATTTGTATGAACTCTGGTCTAAAGTAAATATTTTCATGTGAAAATGTACTTGAAATTTTAACTTTAGCGGGTAGCAGCATTAGAACTTAAATCACTTTGTCTTAAAGCCTTGCTTATTATGTTGTTCTAAAGGTTGTCAGTTTTAATCTTGAATCATGAAAGTTGTTTTTGAAATTCTTTTATTTAACTTTCGATTAAATGTTTAAGTAAAAATACTTGAATCTTAAAATAATGATAGGTAACATTTTGAAATTGTGTATCAGAAGTGCTATGGTGTAACTTCAAAAATGTCTTTTTTCCCCCTCTATTTTTTTTAGAATAATTCTGTAGCTCGTGCAGTAATGCAGTCTCAAAAACCACCCAAGAATTGTAGAGAAGCTTTTACTGCTGATGGTGATCAAGTCTTTGCAGGACGTTACTATTCATCTGAAAATACAAGACCTAAATTCCTAAGCAAAGATGTGGATTCTGAGATAAGGTTAGTGTCAGTGTAGCATTACTCTGGTATCCTGCTGCTTCCTGCAGGGTTTGGTTCCCTTCATATTACTCTATTGTAGTTATTTCAGGGAAGGATTGTGAGTAATCTATTTGGGCTTAAAGGATCATTTAGCTGGGTGTAGAATTCTGGGTTGATGGTTGTTTCCCATCATCACTTTGACAACAGTATTCTGGGCTAAGAGCACAAAGTGTGTTCCCTTGACCAGCTGATCTGGGAGCTGAACTCAGAACGTACATCAGCTACACCACTATCCCGTAATTTGGTTCTGACTTCGTGCGGTGAGCGTATAGGTGTGCTGGTTTACACAAGTAAACTGGCTCAAGTTCCATATTCCATCTCTGACTGTATTTTGAGTTGCACTGTTCTAAAAAGGTCAGTTGGCACAATTAGAACACACAGCTAGGAAAATAGAGCTGCCACGGGAGACAAAGTGAGAAGTTGAACAAAAAGCTAGTAAGTGTATTTAATGAGATTCACAAGCATTGCAGAAAGGATTTTTGGTACCAAGAAACCATGATTTTCTAACCAAACAAATTCAGTTGACAGATTGATGAGTTGAAACTAAATTAGTGACCTGCAAGACCTTTAGTAGAAGAACTTAGAACTTAAGTAAAATAAATATCTAAGAAAACTGAGTAAAAGTGAAAGTATTCTAAATGCCTTATATATGTAGGAGAATGAGAGTTTTGTTGAAATATGTATCTTGTTTTCAAATAATCTTAGTCATTTTTGTGTGACTTTGAGAGCAGCATAAAGAACAGCAGTCATAATGAATATCAGAAAGTTTGGTAAAACTTAATTAGCAACAGAAAAAAGTTGAATAACCAGCACCTTGGTCTCATGGCACAAAGCACACATTTTACATTGACACTGAGTCTTAGAGAATAGATGTGTGAATGTGCTGTGTAAAAGTGACCTATAAAGTGATGTTTTTGTCCATTGTGCCATGACATTTAAATCCAGCCTTCCTAATTCTTAACTGGGTAAGACTAAATTATACGGTATTCAAGCAGACATGAGTGCAAATATATAAAAATATCATGGTGGTGTTACTCTGTGTTGCTCACACTTTCCTTTCAAGAAAAATTGCCTCAAGTATTTGTGTCCCGAGTCTTAAAAAAAGAAGTATGGCACTATTGGAAAAGATTGTAAATATACTCCAGCAGCAAGTTGGGATCTCTGATTCCAACGTTTTACTAATAAAGGTTTCAAGTTGATACCTAGCTTCATTTTTTAGCTAACAGTATTCATATTAGTGTGTAGGGCACACATCTTTTGTTTTAAAAGCCAGGTGAACACTGGTTTTTAAAAAATTGTTTCCCACATTGATAAACTATTAATTATGAAGATACTGTTCTGGGTATTATATTAATTTGAGTAAGTCAGACAAAGACAAATACTGTATGATTTCAGTTATATGTGGAATCTAAAAAACAAAACAAATGAACAAGTAAAATAAAACAGAAACCGACTCATAAATAAGGAGAACAATCTGGTGGTTGAACAGTCTCTCTTCAGAGGGGAGAGGGATAAGGGGATGGCTGAAAGAGACGAAGGTGATTAAAAGGTACAAAATAAGTAAGTTATAGAAATAACTTGGAAAATAAGTAAGTTATAGAAATGTAATGTACAGCTTAGGGAATATAATTAATATTAATAATTATTAATATTTTAACAACTTTGGTGACCGGTGACTGCTAGATTTATTGTGGTGGTAGCTTCATAATGTATATAAATTTTGAAGCATTGTGTTGTACACCTGAAACTAATGTAATATTATATGTAAACTACACCTTAATTAAAAAAAAAGAGGGAGAAAAAGGCTAATAGATAAAAAAGCCAAGTCTAAAAGAATATAGGAAGGAGATGAAGGCATTGAAGGAAATAAAATTCCTGGATTTTTAAATTTTAAAGAGTGAAAGAAAAGAAAGAGAATATACCAGGTTTTAATGATATTTAGATGACTTTTGTGTCATCTGTTTTGACCTGAACCAGTGTGATTGTTGCCTGATATTTGGAAGTTTAGAAAAATTCACTGGTGTATTTTAAATGTAGAAAGGTATAAATTGGGAAACAAAAGTAGCTCATAATCCTGTTTTTCCATAGTCCTTGTTGACATTTAAAAAAATAATTAAAAGGGATATATGCATATGGTGAGAAAGTTCAAACAGTGTAGAAAAGTATACAGAATGAACTGTTCTCATTGCTTTGTTGTAGTTGTTGTTAAAGATTTCATTTATTTATTTGAGAGAGACAGAGATGGTGAAAGAGAGCACAGGTGGGGAGGAGAGGGAGAAGCAGGCTCTCCCTGAGCAGGGAGCCCTAGGTGGGGCTCCATCCGAGGACCCTGGGATCATGACCAAACAGGATTATGAGCTATATCAATACGCTGCTTAACCGGTTCCATGCTGATGGACATAGGAGTTGTTTGCCATTTCCTCTTACAACAGTGCTGCAGTGAGAACACACATACGTGGATCTCAGCATAGTTTTGAAAGTGTGTGCATGTCTTAAATTCTTAATGGTGGAATTATCCCAGTGTGGTTTCCTATGATGAAAGTACACATAAGGTGCAAGAAAAATGTCTTAAGGTAGCTCTCGGAATAATTCCAGTGCAGTTACTGCTTACATACAAGATCAGAAAAAAAAAGTTTACCTGTGGATTTTTGAATTGCCAAAATACGGTAACATATTTAATGTAATTTTCCAAAGTGTGTTTTTCAAATTTATTCTTGCATTTGTTCTTTAAAACAGATATTGAATGAGTACTTCATGTGCCAGGCCCTGATCTGGGCACAAGACACAGCACAAAATAAAGTACAAAAAATTCCTCATCCTGGAGCTTATATTAAGAAGGTGGACAGGTAGACGAAAACTAACTAGGTCAAGTGCTGTGGAGACAAACATAGCAGAGTAAGGGCTGGAGACCGAGGAGTGTGCTACTGGGATGGGTGGCTCCGGAGCGTGTGTTCATCCCACGCGAACAACGTGCGCACGCTTAGCTCAGGTGTTGTACCTGTTTCATTGGTAGCAAAGGTTCTTGCTCCGTGTAAAAGTTATTTAAAAACTAAGGAGGAACACTGTTTGAAAGTGTGTAGCAGGGGCACCCGGGGGGCTCAGTCGGTTAAACATCAGCCTTCGGCTCAGGTCATGATCTCAGGGTCCTGGGATCCAGCCTCACGTCCTCAGCGGGGAGCAGAGGGAGAAGCAGGCTTGTGCTCTCGCTCGCTATCTCTGTCTCTCTCTCAAATAAATAGGTAAAATTAAAGAAAAAAGAGAAAGTGTGTGACAGAATTCATCCTAGCCAGCAAAAAGGAAGTTGTACAATTTAGCAGTTTTGTTTATATAAATTATGTTGATTGCTTAAGTTTAAATATTCAGGAAATAGTATAACAGAATGTTGTCTATGCTTATTTCACTGGTTTTTATATTTGGTTTAGGCTCTGGGTTTCAAAGTTTGTTTACTTGGTAAATATTTTATTGTTTTTAGTGAAATTACCATTTGTTAATATAGGTATAGATTTATATATGGTAATTCATATATTTCTTATTAAATCTTGAGGAGCCATCTTAAGTTCTTGAATCTGGCCCCATTTTTACCAGAAATACCACAACTATTTTCCTCCTTTCTTCATGTTTGTCATTCATTCAGCTGACATTTTGTGAGTCTTTTTCTAATTTTGAGGATTCTGGAAGAGGATTCTGGCACAGTTATAGTATTTCATCAAATTTAAGCTGCCCTATTATTAAAAAAGAAAAAAATTGCTGCTAATTGAACCATGAACTGGAAGATGATTCCAGAGGTGTTAAAATGTGGAAAAATATGCATCTTACTGAAATATGGCCAACACTGTTGATCAGAGACAAGTTTTTAACTGCAAAGGTGGTTCTCTCCCACCAGGCACACTACTTTGGGAGACAGGGGCTTGGGTCAGTGAGGCAGGAAGAGGTGACTTCTGAAGACAGTGACTCCTGTCACAGAGACCCTTTATGGCTTTGGCATCTGCTGGGTTTTTCTTCCATCCCTTTTCATTGTCTTCCTCTCCATCCCTTCCACTCCCGCATGTTTGGAGCATTTACCCAGCGACAGCACATGTTGAGCTGTCGAGTTTCTCTCTGTTTCACTTCTCTGTGCTTCAGTGTCTATCTTTCCATGTCCCTTAGTTGGTCCAGCTGAGGGAACCTTTCAGAATACAGTTTTGTTGTCACTTCCCCCAGACTCACTCCTATGTGCCCATAGTTCTGTGGATATAAAGTATCCTGTTGAGATTTTAACATTACGGCTTATTTCCTGGGTTTTTTTCCTTTTTGTTTGATTCCTTCATGTCTTAATTCTGCTTCCCACCTCTGCCTATCACTGTGCATGATGCCTGCCACACAGAAATCATAAATATTTCTTAATGAAATGAGTAAAATACAACTCCAGTTTTAGATGTCTTCGGAAATCTCTATATTTTCATGTTATTAATAACTTGGTAGGAATATAGAATTGGTTTAACTGAGCAGAGTTTTGAAAGTAAGCTGTCACAAATATGTTCTTCTTTGTAAAGATCTGAAGTATTTGTAATCTTCAGAAATAGATTTAAGGTGTTTTTTTTACCCTCTCCTCTCTGTCCAGTGACTTGGAGAATGAAGTTGAAAATAAAAAGGCCCAGATATTAAATCTTCAGCAACATTTGTCTGCCCTTGAAAAGGATATTAAGCGCAATGAAGAATTTCTTAGAAGGCGCCAAATACATTATAGAGAGTTAAAGGTAAAAAAAAAAAAAAAAAAAGTCCTTTTGTTTTTCTCAACTTCCTACTACTTCCTACCTACTTCCGAGCTATTTTCAAGATCCTACCATTCATTTAGTTTTAGAGGAGCAGTTCTCAGACTTTTTGGCCTTAAGCCCCTTTACAGTCTTAAAAGAGCTTTCATTTATGTGGGTTTTACCTAGTTATTAAAAATTAAGGGGCACCTGAGTAGCTCAGTTGGTTAAGCAACTGCCTTCGGCTCAGGTCATGATGTCAGGGTCCTGGGATCGAGCCCCACTCTACTGGCTCTGAGCTCAGTGGGGAGTCTGCTCCCTCTGCCCTTCCTTTCACTCATGCTCCTGCTCTCCCTCTCTCTCAAATAAATAAAATCTTTTTTAAAAAAATTAAAACAAACTTTAAGAGTATTTATTGGTTCACTTAACAAAAACTCATGCGTTAACAAAAATAACATTTCTATGGATATTTTTCTAAAACCAAAAATTAGTGAGAAAATTGACATTTTTGTATTCTTCTAAATAGTAAAAAGGGTGCATTATGTCTTAGTGTTTTTATGAAAATAGTTTTGACCTCATGACCCCTTGAAAGAGTCTCAGAAGCACTGGGGTGTACTTGGGTCATACTTTGTGAAGCACTGGATTGGAGTAATCTTGCCATAACCTCAATCTGGGTGTTTCAGAAAAGGATTTTCTCGATGAATCCAACATTGTCATCATTTTAAGTGCTAAGATGGAATTCTTCCGTCTTTTTTTTCATGGGAATGGATTAGCCATAAGGGTGATGGGGGCAGACTTTGTATACAACTTCCTTTTGTTCATTTACTACTAATGTGTCTCTTTCATTAGCTACAGAACCCTCTGGAACAAAAGCAGAGTAAGAACTTTGTGGATTAATATATCCTTTCTGGGGTTCTGTTTTGTTTTGTTTGTAATTAATTAATTAATTATAAAGATTTTCTTTTTTTAACTAATCTCTACACCCAACGTGGGGTTCGAACTCAAACTCTGAGATCAGGAGTCCCATGCTCTACTGACTGAGTCAGCCAGGCGCCCCTTTAATTTATTTTATGTTACTAAAGTTGAAATACTTTTCTTTCAGGTAAAAATAACAGAAAGTATTTCTGAAATTCGGGAACTTGAAAATATAGAAGAGCACCAGTCTGTAGATATTGCAACGTTGGTAAGATTCTTTTCCTCAGTTTAAATGTAGGGTTAAAGGACAAAACTGTCATTTAGGTTAATAGCATCTACTCTCTGCCTTTTTTTAATCCTTTTAATTAGAGCTACTTTTTATGATTGCTGTCTTCATTTATAAATAAGGTAGGAACTACCTGGTTTATGGCATTTAAGTTCCTTAATGTTTTGTATATGTAACTTGCATACATAATAATTGATTTTGTCTTCTACTACATGTAATAAAACTATCAAAGCTTAAACAGTGTGCTTCTAGAAACAGTGGCCTTTCAAACCAAACTGCCTAGCATAGTATTTTTCACAGTTAATCAGTATTAATATTAATGGATATCTTTTAGTCAGTTGTAGCTGGTCTCCACATTGTTGGGTTTTTTTTCCTGCTAGAAACTGGTTTTCATTTTAATTTATCACACATTTGTTACTTTTTTTTTTTTTTTCCCAAGGAACGGTGTATGACATTCAGCTTAGCTTCTCTTGAGTTACAGTAAGCAGTGCATTGGATAGATTGGGTCTGGTTAAAATGAATAAGTATTAAGTATCCACTCTGCAGAAGGCACCATATTAAGTTCTGGGGCATATCACAGTGAATAAGACACGTAAAGGCTGTTGGAGCTTTCTGTGAATGAGAATTTGTCTTCATTTTTTGTTAGTAATTTTGTTCTCCACTGTTTATTTTTATTCTTTAATTCCTTAAATTTGTTAAAGGTATGGACTATGTCTTGGTCATTTTTGTTTACTCAGCATCTAACATTTGTCTGGCGCTAGTTCAGTACACTGCATTTTGAAAGACAGAGTAACTAGATAAAATAAAAGTTCTTCCATTTGTTTATGACCTCAAGCAGAGTATAATTTAACTTGTCTCCCAAATGTCCATCTTTTTGTTGAATCATTTTCTTCTACTTCCTGATTAACAACTAAGGGTGTGAAAATATACTAGTGTTCTTTGTATTTGTCTTTCATCAGATTGCCTGGAGCCTGTAGTGTCTTCTGTCTCAGAATTTCGTACTGTTTTTCTATTTCATAACTTAAGTATTTTAATTAATTCCCTATGCTCTGTAAATGTAACCAGGAAGATGAAGCTCAAGAAAATAAAATCAAAATGAAAATGGTTGAGAAAAATATGGAACAACAAAAAAAAAATATGGAACATCTTAAAAGTCTGAAAATAGAAGCAGAAAACAAGTATGATGCAATTAAACAGAAAATTAATCAGCTCTCAGAGCTAGCAGAACCACTTAAGGTATATGTTATTATTATTCTGTTATATGTATATTTTATGTTTCAGTTGTGTATCCACGCTGTACTTGCTAGATATTTCCCTAATAGAATTTATGGTCAAATGTAAATATAACCACATAAAATGGGATATAAACTGAATTTTCATCAGTAGGTCAGTTAGAATTAAACACTTCTGTTCATCTCTTTAGGACCATAAATTGCCAAAATTGTTTCCCCCACAAGATTACAATTTTGTTCCCTCTTTGTTTTGTGATTTTCTTCTTTTTTTTTGGAACGAGAAGCACGGATATCTTTTCTGTCTGTTCACTTTCTGTGCTCACCTATTCTATTGTCCCTCCTTGCTTTCTTTCAGTAATTCAGGGGTTAGTTATATAAAAATAGAGTTATATATTAGATATAAAAGCCAACTTGAAATAAAATGCCACCGAATTCTTGTTTATTGATATGTCTCTGTTAATGTTCCAGCCTGAATTAAACTGGTTTTTTTTTTTTAACACATGCTTTTTGAAACCAAATTCAGGAAAATAAAATTATTTAACAATTAAATGTGTACATTTCCCTGTGTTGTTTATTAGCTTAATTATTAATAGCTTACTGTCATTATCATTTTTATGAATAGTTCAATTATTCTCAGAACTTTAAATTTTATTTACAAGACTCTGAGAAGAATGAATTGTGTATTTTAAGAGTCTGAGAGGAGTATGTTGATGATATGATTTCAACATATACCCTTTTTTTGGCAGGAAAACTACCCCCTTTGAATCAAAATGGATTTAGATATTTTAATAGCTTAAAAGAATTGTGCATACAACTTTTACTATACTTGTGTCCACTGAAAATTTTAGAAAGCCTAACTTACAGAGTTGGGAGAATATTAAAGAAAAGTGCCAGATGTGCTGCCTAGAAAAACTGTTTGCTGTCGTCTCTCTGGAGCTGCTGTCCAGAGGCTGGGATCCTGCCTGATGTTTAACCCAGAGCAGCTTAACTCTTTTCTGCTTGCGATAAGGAAAAAAAAAATGGGAAAACAGACTGATAAGTTATCTGATTAAGAAGATTAAGAAACTTAATAATAAAGTGTTGGGTTTTTTTTTAAGATTTCATTTATTTATTTGACAGAGAGAGCACACAAGCAGGGGGAGCATCAGGCAGAGGGAGAGGGAGAAGCAGACTCTCTACTGAGCAGAGAGCCCAACATGGGACTCAATCCCAGGACCCTATGATCATGACCTGAGCCAAAGGCTGATGCTTAGCTGACTGCGCCACCCAGGCGCCCCAAAGAATATAAAGTCTCAATATTAAAATTGTGAGGAAGGAAAATGTGTTGAAGATAATATTGAGAAAAATAATTAAGAAAGCATTTGCTACAGGAAATAAGAAAAAGGAAGAGTCCGAAATAAAAAGACAAAATTAGTTTTTAAAAGAAAACAAAGTAAGACAGAGTAAAATAAATATTAAAAATCGATAAGGTAGATAAGGAATAGATAAGGTAGAATTCAGGACTCAGGAATTAGAGCAGTGAAGTCACAACAAAGTTAGAATTAAAAAATATTTTAAATGGGTAAGGGACGGAACAGGGTGACTTAAAATCAAAATAATGAAATACATTAAAACAACATAGGAAAGGGAAGATCAGTGCCTAAATTATTCATCCCAGACAATTTAAAATTCAAAACAAGAAATGATGAAGAGTGAGCTCTGTTCTTTTCTTTTAGGGACCTCTAAGCTAACGCAACCCTGGAATTGGGATTTTGAATAAGCTTAAGAGCAGAAAATATGGGCAGAAGGCAGTAAGGATTCTTGATCTTAGCTCTTTGCCTGGGCTGCAAATAACTGACAGCCAGGAGGTGAGTCCTTCAGTGAACTTGCTTGCAGTCAGCCAGTAGCCCAGAGGCTTTTCCTCCCCACTGTCGTGTCACACTAGCCCATCAATAACAGCAGGACCAACAGGCTAACAAAATGATTTAATTCCTGAGACACCACCATCATGATATATTAGCAGCTTTAAGATGTGATCTGTTTGCTTTTAGGACAACTGCTCATGTTGTGTCAGGGGTGGTGGGGGCTAAAGTACTCTGTTTAGATATATAGTCCTTGAAATTTTGGCATGGGGAATAGTTTTCTCACTTTGAACAGTTTGTTTAGATTTATACTGTAAACTTAATACTTTAGTTTTCGTTGCAAGTTTAATTTGTCAGACTGGGAACATGACCCACATTGAGCCTACGAAGAGAGATGGGCTACATTATTAGAATAGGAAGACCTCTCAGTTTCTGATAGAGTTTGTTTGGATCAAGGGTGACCGACCGGGCTTTTAAAAATTCCAAGGTAATGTTTTATAGTTTTTTTAAAACCTCATAATTGATATAGGTTTATATGAAACAAGTGGCAGTAATAACACTAGCAGTTTATCTAATGTCACTGAGTAAAACTGGTTACTTTAGGCATCTAACAGAAAAGCATTTTTTAATGATTATGTTCCTTCTACATTCCAACCTATTTTTTAAAGGCTGTAACTTCTTAAAGGTTAGAAATGCTACAGATTTAGGGCTACTACATCAGACTTTAATTTTAGACCTCATCCCTCAAAGTCCTCACCTAACCCAGGATGGGTGTCGTTAATTGGCTGTTCATATCTGTAGGCCTTCATTTCAACAATAAAATGAAATAAAATACTCTCTTGCTTCACTTTTGGTTTTAAATTTGATGGTACCTAGGACGTACATTTATGAAGTACACAAGGACAAATCAAACAGTCATGGTAAATATGGAGGAAGGGATAGTGACCAGATCAGTTTCTTTTCATCCTATTTTATGAGTGAAGTCTATACCTTTCCACGGTTGCTGGGAGGGAAGATTAACCAGCACAAACATGGCCTGAAACACTTTACTCTTTGACTCCCCGAAGTAAATGTGGGCTTATTTAGTGTGAAAGTTTCTACCACAAATGATTCAACTATCCTATTTCATAAGTTACTCGATTTTCTAATTGTAATGTCTCCTACTGCATCAGTTGCACCCACTGTTAAAAATTCTGTTTAAAGTAAAGGAACAGCTTTTCTCCATTGATATAACAGTGTTTTTAGTTTTAATAGAACTCTTTTATAATCAGGCATCTACCATGGGGGATAGTTTTTTGATTTTTGTTTGTTTTTTATTAACATATAATGTAGTATTTGTTTCAGAGGTACAGGTCTGTGATTCATCAGTCTTACACAATTCACAGCACTCACCATAGCACATACCCTCCCCGATGTCTATCACCCAGTCACCCCATCCCTCCCACCCCCCTCCACTCCAGCAACCCTCGTTTGTTTCCTGAGATTAAGAGTCTCTTATGATTTCTCTCCCTCTCTGGATTCATCTTATTTCATTTTTCCCTCCCTTCCCCCATGATCCTCTGTCTTGTTTCTCAAATTCCTCATCAGTGAGATCATATGATAATTGTCTTTCTCTGATTGGAGGATAGTTATTTTTAGCAGTATGAATAAGATGCAGTAAATTACAGTCTTATGATAGAAGATAGCCTATATCCTGTGTTATATGAGGTAAATATTTTCAGTTTTTAGATACCTCACAAGTTCTTTTCCTTTTGGGTTACTTCCAAGTATTCTGTCTGTCTTGATTCTGTTTTTACTGTTTTGGTTGGTGTTTATATCTTTCTCTGTTTCTGACTGTAGCTCCTGAGACTGACCATGATCATCACAGTGTGCATGGCTAGTGCTAGGCCCAAAAAACAAACCAACATACTGAGTAAAATTTAATTTGGTGGTCCTTAAATCAGGAGACTTTTTTTTTTAAGATTTTTTAAAATATGTATTTATTGGACAGAGAAAGAAAGGGAGAGAGAGTGAGCACAAGCAGGGGGAGCAGGAGAGGGAGAGGCTGATGTGGGGCTCGAGCCCAGGACCCTGGGATTACGACCCAAGCCAAAGGCGTACGCTTGACTCACTGAGCCACCTAGGCGCCCCGATTCAGGAGACTTTTAAATTAAAAGTTTTATTGAGATATAATTGACGTATAGTGAATACACATGGAAGTGTACAGTTTGATAAGTATTGACATGTATAAACTGTAAAACCACACAATTAGAGAATGGAACGTGTCTTTAACACTCAAGAGTTTCCCCATGTCCCTTGTAATCTCCCTCTCCTCACCCCCCTCCTTGTCCCTAATTACCAATCTGTTTGCTATTAAGTGTAGTCTACACACTTTCTAGAATTATGTATAATGGAATCACACATTATGTACTCTTACTGGTTTTGGTTTGACCTTTTTCAGGATATAACATTATCTAAACATGTCTACACTATATTTTGAAAGTGAATAGAATAAAAGTTATTCTTTTTGATTTTGCTAGTCATCTGTATTTTTACTTGAATCAGTAATTCATTCCTTTTTATTGCTGAGTGATATTCCATTGTATTTGCTATATCACAGTTTGTTTATTCATTCACCTATTGAGGGACATACGGGTTTCCAGTTTGGGGGCTATTACAAATAAAGCTGTCTTGAGCATTGGTGTACAAGTCTTTGTATATCAGAGTAAATGAACAAACTGTCTGCCAGTCTAAACCTTCTTTTGGTGGTTCTTAAATCCATCAAAATTTTAGTGAAGATTTTTTTTTTTAATTTTTTATTTGAATTCCAGTTAGTTAACATACAGTGCAAGATTAATTTTAGATGTACAACGTAGTGATTCAACACTTCGTACAACATCCTGTGCTCATCACAAGTGCACTTCTTAAACCCCATCACCTATTTCACCCATCCCCCCCACCACCTCCTTCCTGGTAACTGTCAGTTTGTTCTCTATAGTTTAGAGTCTGTTTCTTGATTTCCTCTCTTTCTTTTCCCCTTCATTCATTTGTTTTGTTTCTTAAATTCCACATACGAGTGTAATTATATAATATTTGTCTTTCTCTTACTTCACTTAGAATAATACTCTAATTCCATTCATGTTGTTGCAAACATCAGGATTTCTTTTCTGTGGCTAACATTCCATTGTGTGTGTGTGTGTGTGTGTGTGTGTATACCACATTCTCTTAAAGATTTTTGATCCATGTTTATTCATTAGTCTTTGATTCTCTTGTGATGTGTTTGATTTTTTTTTTTTTTTTTTTATGGCTATATTGGCCTTATAAAATAAGTTTGGAAGTGTTTCCCCTTCCCTTTTCTGAAAGTTTTTGCAGATTTGGAATTATTTCTTTTTTACATACAGAATTTACCAGCAAAGCTCTCTTGGCCTGTAACTTTCTTTATGGCCTGTAGTTTCTTTATGAATTCAATTTCTTTAGTTGATACTGAACTATTTTAAGTTTTATTCTTAGGGATTGTATTGTCTCATTGGAGTTTATCACATGTACTGAACATGTAGTTGTTCATAATTTTTCTTTATTGTCCCTTATAAATCTGAACAACAGAGAGAAAATAGACTAAACCAAGCAAAAGAAAAAAAGAAAAGAAAAAAGTCTGAAAAAATGATTAACACTTTGAGGACCTGTGACACTATATAACCAAAGATATGACATTTGTATCATTGGAGTCCTCAAAAGAGAGGAGAAAGAGGACAGGGCTAAAAACATAGTCCCAAGAAATAATAGTTGCATCCTTTTCAAATTTGGCAAAAAGTCTGAACTTATAGATTAAGAAAGTGAGTGAACCCCAAACAGGATAAACCCAAGATAATCCACAATAAGACACATCATAGTCAAACTTCTGAAAGCTAAAGTCTTAAAAGCATCAAGGGAGAAACCTTACCTCTATGGGAAACAAAAACAACTATTTGAATGATAGCCAGTTTCTCATCAGAAACCATGGAGGCCACATGGAAGTTGCACATTTTTCAAGTGCTGAAAGAAAAGACCAGCCAACCCATAATCTAATTCCAACATAAATATCTTTCAGCAGTAAAGGAAAAATTGAAACACTTTCAGATGAAGGAAAACTTGAAGAACTTGTTGCCAGCAGACTTGTTCTAACAGAATGGCTAAAAGTTCTCTAAATAGAAAACAATAAAAGAAGGAATTTGAAACAGCAGGAAGGAAGAAAAACAAGTTAAACATATATGTAAATGCAGTAGACTTTTCCTTCTCTTTGAGTTTCTAAAATTATGTTTAAGAGCAAATAAAATTTTAATAGTGCCTGAGATGGTTCAAAAATATGTAGAGGAAATATTTTAAGACAGTTATACTAAAAAATAAGGAAGTATAAAGGGCTAGAACGGGAGGTAAGATTTGTGTATTTATAATCAAGCTGATAAAAATTATGACCAGTAGACTATGTTGTTGAGTATATAAAATACAAATATAATACCTGGAGCAACCACTAAAAAAGCTATTCAAAGAGATACACTCACAGGTACTATATATAGACAAATCAAAGTGGAATTCTGAAAAAATGTTTAACTCACATGAAGCAGGAAAAAGAAGATAGATAAAAAGACAAAACAATGAAATGACAGACTTAAGCCCTAATTATATGAATAACTACCTTAAATGGAAGTGGTCTAAATAAATAATTGAAACACAGATATAGGCAAAGGGGACCTAGGTGACTCAGTTGGTTAAACATCTGACTCTTGGTTTTGGCTCAGGTCGCATCTCAGGGTCATGAGATCAAGCCTTGCATCAGGCTCCCATGCTCAGCGCAGAGATTCTCTGTCTCTCTGTCTCCCTCTGCCCCTCCCCCCACTCGCAGTTCTCTCTCTCTCTCTCTAGCTCTTGAATAAATAAATAAATAGAATCCTAAAAAAAAAAAAAAAAGATAGATATAGGCAGATTAGGTTAAAAACATGACCAGTATATATGCTATCTACAAGAAGGTCAATTCAAGTGTAACCTATGGACAGGGTGAAAATAAACAAATGGAAGTTTATATATCTTGCAAATGATAATCAAATGAAAGCAGGGGTACCTGTATTAAAATCTGTAAGGTACACTTCAAAATAAAATTACCAGAGGCAGAGAAGTACATTATATAATGACAAAAGGGTTAATCCACCAAGAATAGATACCAATTGTAAATGTGTGCACCAAAACAGCACAGCTGCACCAAACATATAACCTGCAAAATATGACAAAACTCCCTCAATAATTGATAGGACAGAAAATCAGTAAGGATTTAGAAAATTGAACAGCACCATCAACCCACAGGATCTAATCAGTACTTAAAGAAGATTACCAACACCAGCAGGATACACCTCATTTTCCAGTGCCTGTGGCATGTATACCAAGATAGATTATCTCCTTGGCCATTAAAAAAACCAACAATTTAAAAGAACTGAAATTAAACGTTGCGTTTCCTAATCATAATGCATTCATACTAGAAATCTTTAATAGAAAGATCTTTAATTAAAAGTCTTTTAATAGAAAGATAATTTCCAAATACGTGAAACTTAACATCCTTCTAAATAACCCAGGGTCCAAAAAGAAAGTATTAAGAGAAATTTTAAAATATTTGAGCCAAATGAAAATGAAGGTGATTTGGGAAATTTACAGCACCGAACAATTCATTAGAAAAGCAATATATAGCAGCACCTGGGTGGCTCAGTCAGTTAAGCATCTGCCTTTGGGTCCGGTCATGATCTCAGGGTCCTGGGATTGGGCCCCACATCATGCTCTCTGTTCGGCAGGGAGCCTGCTTCACCCTCTTTGCCTGCCTCTCTGCCTGCTTGTGATCTCTCTCTCTGTCAAGTCGATAAATAAAATATGAAAATATTAGTATATATATGTATATAATGCATATCCTTATTATATATTATTCACAGTGGCCACATGGGGTTTACTTATTCTGGAGATGCAAGACTATTTTCACCGTATTAATAGGCTGAAGAAGAGGAAATATATCAATTAGTGCAGAAAAAATATTTGATAACATTCACCCGCTCATGATTTTAAATCCTCAGAAAAACAGAAATAAAGAATTTCTTCCAACACATTAAAGACCAGAAACAACCTAGTTAGCATGAAGAAGGTAAAGATGTTTGTCTCACTGCATTTACTCAGTGTAATTAGTATTGGAAGTTCTAGCAAGTGTAATATGACAAGAAAAGGAAATAATAGATAAACAGATTGTAAAGGAAGGAATAAAATTATTTGACTTGCCATGATTGTCTACTTAGAAAAAAACCTCAAGGAGTCTACTAGAAAATCCTAGAACTAATAAATAAGTTCAGCAAAGTCACAGGATACAAGATAAACATAACAAAAGTCAATTGTATTTTTATACACTAGCATATGAACATATGGATGCTGAAATTAAAACTAAACACCTTTCACAGTTCCTCAAAAGAAATGTTTCTATGTACATCTAACAAAATATATTCAGGACTTGTATTCTGTGTACAGAATACACACTTATCAACCACTACTCCTGTTTCTATAGATTTGCCTTTCTAGACATTTCATGTCCGTGAAATCATACAATATGTGGTCTTTTGTGACTGAACTCTTTCACTTAGTATAATGTTTTCAACCTTCATCCCTGTTCTAGCATGTATCAGTAGTTTGTAACTTTGTATGGCCTAGTAATATGCCATTATGTATCACATTTTATTTATCCATTCATCAGATGATGGTACTGTGGGTCCTACTGCTGTGAACATTCATGTACATGTTTTTCTTTCTTTTGGATAAATACCTGGGAGTAGAATTGTTGGGCTACATGCTTATGCTATTTTGAGAAACTTTGAAACTATTTTCAAAAGTGCACCACTTTACGTTCCCACCAAGGATGTTTGAGTGTCACAGTTTCTTCACATCCTTCTTATTGTATGCCTTTTCTATTTTAACCGTATTGTTGGGTGTGAATTTTTTTTTTTTTTTTTTTTTTTTTTTAGATTTTAATCATCTGAGAGAGAGATAGCAAGAGAGAACACAGGTGGGGGTGGGGAGAGGGAGAAACGGACTCATGGCTGAGGAGGGAGCCCGATGTGGGGCTCCACCCCAGAACCCTGGGATCATGACCTGAACCGAAGGCAGATGCTTAACTGAGCCATCCAGGCGCCCCAAAGAATAAAATGTTCTTGTTGTGGATTTGATTTGTATTTTCTTTATATCTAATACTGTTGAGCAAATTATCATGTTCGTATTGCTCATGTGTGTGTCTTCTTTGGCAAAATGTCTGATCAAATCTTTGCCCTTTTTTTTACTTGTGTTATCTGTCTTGTTGAGTTTTAAGAGTTCTTTATATATTCAAGGTATATGTTTGATGTTTTTGATGTTATGGTGAATGTTACAAATTTTAATTAATTTTTAAATTATTTCTAACATGTAGAAATATTACTGATTTTTGTATCCAGTGAGTTTTCTAAACTTATTAATTTAAAAGCTTTTCGTTTGAAATTTCTTCATTCAATCATCTCCTTTTTTTTTTTTTAAGATTTTATATACTTATGTATTTGGGGGGGCGGTAGGACAGAGAGAGTGGGAAAAAGAATCTCAAGCAGGCTCCATACTCAGCATGGAGCCCGATGTGGGGCTCAAACCCACAACCCTGAGATCATGACCTGAACCGAAACCAAGAGTTGGATGCTCAACTGACCGAGCCACTCAGGCGCTCCAGTCATCTCTTTTTTTAAATGTGGTTTTACTCTTCCTTTACGATATCTTTGCTTTTTACTTCCTTTTTACATTTTCATTGAGTTAGCCTGGGCCTGCAATACAGTGTTGAGTAGAATGGGACTAGATCATTGCCTTGTACTTGGTCTTAAAAAGAAAGCATTTAATCTTAAAAAAGTGGTTAGCTGCTATTTGGGTTTTAATTGTTCTTGTTTCTGTTTCCTCTTTTTTTCTTTTGGGATTAGCCTGGTAATTTTTAGTGTTCCTTTTTTTAATCTCTTCTAGTTTTTAAGCCATGACTCTTTTCTTTTTCCTGTGGTGGTTGTGCATTATAATATGCATCTTCACCTTACCATAGTCCACTATTATTTAAGGTGATCTTAAAAATGCTAAAATTGTGAGATTATATTTCCAGACTGATAAGTAGGTGAGTGAAAAATATCTTTGCATCCTTTTCTCTTCCACGATGACTCACCTTTTTAAAAAGCCAGATCACCTCCATAAATATGCAGCGCTTGCATTGTTTTAAGTCTTTCCAGGCTTAAAACTTTGGGACTTTCCACAGAACTATCTTGTTTACCAAAGTATAGTTGAAAGCACCATAATATATGGAGACTTCATGTTAGGATTTGAATATAATAATGTGACTTCTTAATTTGTGGAAACCCTTCACTTCCATTCGTACGCCTGGATATGAGCTCTAACACTTGCCTCTGGAAGCAACATAAACAACCCTATCTGCTTTTGTTATCAGTTGGTTTTGTACCTATGCTGGTAATTTCTTTTTTAAACAATCTTTCCTTTAAAGATTATTTTGGTTTTCTTTAAACAGGATGAATTAAACCTTGCTGATTCTGAAGTGGATAACCAAAAACGAGGGAAGCGGCATTACGAGGAAAAACAGAAGGAACACTTGGATACTTTAAATAAAAAGAAACGAGAACTCGATATGAAAGAAAAAGAACTAGAGGTCATCCAACATTTTTCTTTTATGTTTTGTTTACCACCTTAGTCAGGGCTGTTAAAGTGTTTTCCTTAATGTCCTCTTTCCAAACACAGACACGTTGTCTGATGAATATCTGTTTTGTACAGTGACAGCTGTTTGAGTTAGTGAGACCACGCCTCACGGAGAAGGCTCTAGCTCAGGCAGCAAGTTTAATCTCATGCCTCTGAGTGATTTGGAAAGTGACACTTGCTCTCAGCTACTTAGCTCCTTACATGCCCGGCTTGGCAAGTGGATAGTAGCTTTATGTCAGAAGAAGGCACCCCTTCCTCCGAGTAGCATGGGTGTGGATTGGGCTGAAGTTTAGCTCCTGCTTACTACACACCCTTGTTAACAGCTGTCAGCAGCAGCCTTGTTTTTAGATGAGAAGTTGAAGGCAACCTTGGTCTAACTAGAAGAGATGGATTCCAACTTTTCTTAGGAAAATGCTTTAAACTCTGATCTCTTGTCTCACTTGTTTATGACTTACTATGTTGAATGTTGTAAATATAAAATAAGTACTATGTGTAAAGGTGCTTTGAGTTTTTTAATATTTTATGAATATGAGGGTCTTTTTGTTTGTGTTTACAGTACTATTTGGTGTTCAGAGGCCATCCTAAAACACAGAAAGCTGTCTGCCACACTTTTCATAACTGCCACTTGGAATTCAGTTCACTAGGAAGATATGGAGATCTTACGAATCACTAAAGTTGTGCATAGTGATGCAATTTTCTCTTGAAGATGTAATAGTCTAGACTCTCTTCTCAATATAAGGCTTAAAGAAATAACATTGATTGTAAAAGTAATTAAAATACATCTAAAAATCTGATCCTAAGTTCAGAATTTTACTCTGCATTTGTCAGCACAAGTAGTACAATTAATTACTATGTCCAAGACAAGTTTTAAATATATTAAACATCTATAACCTTAGGAGAAAATGTCACAAGCAAGACAAATCTGCCCAGAACGGATAGAAGTAAAAAAATCTGCATCAATTCTGGACAAAGAAATTAATAGATTAAGACAAAAGATACAAGCAGAACATGCTAGTCATGGAGATCGAGAGGAAATAATGAGGTAAGTTGTCGCTTTTCTACTTTATTACTCATATATATTAAGACATTAAAAATAAATGTTTATATATAAGTCTTAAGTTTGATTTGAGTATTGCGATGGCATATAGTTATAACCAAGCTTGTTTTTCATATGTGTGTTATTAATAATAAACTAATGGGGACACCTGGGTGGCCCAGTCGGTTAAGTGTCTGACTTAGGATTTTAGTTCAGGTCATGATCTAATGGGTTATGGGATTGAGCCCCACAGAGCCCCACATGGGGCTCTGCGCTCAGTGGGGGAATCCACTTAGGATTCTCTCTCCCTCTCCCTCCGCCCCTCCCCCCACACACATATTCTCTCTCTTTAAAATAAATCTTTTTTTTTAATAAATCTTTAAGAAAAATAATTAATGTTTTTTTCTTCTGAATCATAGCAAAACTCATTAGGAGTGATATTTTAACATAAATGCCATTTTTATACCAGTAAGATTCATATAGGAAAAACGTTCAACTTCACGAGCAATTAAAAGAAATGCAAATCAGAACCATTAGAAGCCATTTTCATAAATGTCAAGATGAAAAAAAGTGTCAGTCTCATATCAGTGAGATTTCAGAGAAATGGCTATTTTTATATTAGCGGTAAGAATGGAAACTCTAGTGTAGTGAAAGCAGTTTCTCAAGCAAGACTATCTTGGTTTGAATTGCAGTTTTACTTCCAGTTACGGGACTTTTGCAAATTACCTAATCTCTCTGAACCTGAATTTTCTCATCTATAAGATAGGGAAACCTATAGTTGCAGGGTGCTTATAAGGATTAAGTGAGTTGGTCCATAATAAACAATATGTGGGATACATAAGATGTTAGCTGTGATTATTATTGAAGTTTTTCTGAAAAGCATTAAGGCAGTTTATGTCCAACGCTTTCAAAAATTTCAATTTGACCAAGTGATTTTGTTATTATAATCCAAAACGAGAAAAGGAATTTGTGCCTAGGTATGTTTATTATAGCATTATTTATAAAGCTGGAAAATTAGAAATTGTGTACAACTATAGGATGCTGGTGGAATTATAGTAGAAAATTACATCTGTTACACTTTATGAAGAGCTTTTCATAATATAAAGTTCAGGAACAGGAATGAGCTCAATTCTGCTTACAAAAACAGTGGAAAACAATGGGAAAAAACGCAAACATAGTAAGAATAGTTTTTCTTTAAAATAGATAATACCTCATGTGTTTTGTTTTGTTTTGTTTTTAAAGTATAATCTCCACAAACCATAAGAGACTCTTAATCATAGGAAACAAACTGAGGGTTGCTGGGTGGGGGAGGGGTGAGGGATGGGATGACCGGGTGAGGGATGGGATAACCGGGCGATGGGCATTGAGGGCACATGATATAATGAGCACTGGGTGTTATATAAGACTGATGAATCACTGACCTCTACCTCTGAAACTAATAATACACTATATGTTAATTGAATTTAAATTTTAAACAATTAAATAAATAAATAAATAAATAAAAATTTTTAAAAAGTAAACACACACACACACACAAAGTATAATCTCCAAGTTTATTTTTTTCCAGAGAACAGTTTTTCTTCAGCCCTTAGGGACTTGGCTCCTTCCACTGGCCTTACTGGAGGTCGAGGGGCAGCGCCTGCGGGCCCACATCGAGGTGGGGGTGTGGGGTCCTGTGGTACCTCCCGAGAGCGGTGCCCGGCTGCCCTGCTGTGAATAGCATGGCTCGCTCAGCCCGTAGGCTCGCACACAGCCGTTGAAGACACTCGCTTTGGCAATGTCCCTGACAGGGCGAATGAATGTCCCGAATGAATAACCAACTTAATGGCCTTATCCCTGCTTGTGCCACAGGCGAGGCTGGTGCAGCGGAGGGACCCTTTGTGGCACGTCCAGTAGTATTCCTTCTTTTCTTGGTCATCTTGGAAGTGAGGACCCGAGAGGGCATTACCTCCCGTGTTTTAAATTCAGTGTAAAGGGGCGCCCCGTGAGAGGTGTCTACTTCCTCTCCAGTCTCATCTCTACCACTTTTCTCTCTTTTTATCTAATTAAATTTATTAAATACGCTTTCATTATTTATGTAAATGCAAGGTAATGTGAGCATATTTGTTATTCTTCGTTCTTGCCAAATACAAGAGGTAGCACAGTAAGTAAACTTGTACAGATTGCTTTCTTTGATTTAATGATACATTGTAGAGATACTTTATATCAGTACACAGGCATTTTCTCATTGCTTTTTATAATTACATGGTATTGAATGGATAGTCAAATTCTAATCTAATCCCTTGCTGTTATAAATGGTGGTCACAGTAAATAATTTTGTACATGTGTCTGATTGTATAGTCGGGGTGTTTTAATAGGATTGACTCCATTTTGGAAGACTCCCTTCCAGGGACTGTGCTTGTTTGCACTCCTGAGGGCAGTGTGTCCGAGCGCTTGTTTCCCCTCAGCCTAAACAGTGTGTGAGAACCTTAGTTTTTTGGGTTTTTTTTTTTTTTTTTTTGCCAATGGATAGATTTCCTTTAAAAAAAGAATATAGCTTAATGTAATTTTAATTTCCATTTCACTTATACTGAGTCTGAACATCTTTTCATGCCTTAAGGACCATTTATTTATATCTTTTTCTGTGAACTTTTTATGTACTTCTTCATTTTTCTGTGGGTATTTCTGATATGAGGAGTGTATTTTGTCTTTTTCCAAAGAGCTGCATAGCTATTTGAAATTTTGTTTGTCTTACAATTAATTGCATCCTTAAGAATGGCCATGTGAAGTAATGTGTTTTGTTTTGGCATGTTCAGAACTGTGTGTCTGTAGCTTCCAAATTTGAAGGGATAGTTCAGCCTGATAGACCATCTGTTTATGATGAGAGCTGTAGCTTGTCCAGAATGTCAGATTGTGTGATCCTTTCCTTGGTGTACACTGTGTTTTTTTAATCTGTAGATTTATCTTATTTCTTAAAATTTCTTGTTTGTATTTTACGTATTTGCTGTGCTGTTGTTTAGTAGATTTTGGGTAGGCCTTTGTTGCACAATGTTGTACGTCCTTTGTCTTCTAGTTATTTTGTCTAGTCGTGTTCTCCTTTTCCCCATGTTTTTGCTTTTCTCATTTCTGGTTTCTGTGTCTGTTTGTGCTTTCTGCATTGTCTCTTTCCCCCTGTGCATCATCTCCTCACTCTGTCTTCATATCCTTGTTGTTTTTTGTCCGACCCCTTCCCCTCCCCCAGCTTGGGTTCTGCAGGTTCCCACCCGCCGCCTCCTCTTACCTGGTTATCACCTGAAGTTGTTTACCTGTTCTCTGAGTACTCTGATTTCTCGATTCTTTCAGTTTTTTTAATGTCTATTTGCAGGTGTCTCTTCCTGCTAGGACTTAGGTCATGTTCTGTTCTAATTCAATTATAGTTTTCATCGACTTTGTAACAGCCTTATTCTGCTGAGTTTTCTTTGCCTGTAGGGGGCGTGGTGCTCCTCTTTCCCAAGCCTCTTTCCATTAATATCTGTGTGTGGAGACTGTACCTGTGCCTTTTGTGTTACTCATTTTTTGTGTGGATTTTCCTGGACCGGGCATTTGAATGAGCTTGGGGTGGGGAGCTGTGGAGGCTTGGCCAAGGTTGCCTTTTAGACTTGGTCAGGAACCTTCTCTCCTCTGCTCCACCAGTGAGCCGCTGCCCTCTGCAGTAGCACTTCTGAGGGACCTGCCTTCTCTGCCTCTTTGACCTTGTCTTGTTCAGGCTGGGGTTGGCAGATCCTAATGCCCACCTCTTTTCCTCTGTGCTTGCACTGGCATCTATCACTAAAGGAAACATTTCTTGCCTTCTGGTATGATCCCTTCACTTTTAGAATGTGTATATTGGCTGACATTTTCTACGATCTGCCACTCTGCCCCTCCCCTGGCCCCGGGGCACTTTCCTCACTTATTTCCTCTGCCTTCTCCAGGGCCTGGACTTTTCTTCTGCCCAGCCCTACGTATAGCTCTTCCCCTTTGGGGCAGCACGTGCTCATTCTGGGAGTACAGTTTGCCTGGAGACAGGACACTGGCTACTGATGGGCCTCGTGGCACCCCGTGCACTCTCCCTTCTTCCCCATTAAATATATTTGAGGTTTTACTTTTCTTTATGTTTCTTTGGATGACACTTACTGACTTAATATTTTCTTCATAAAACAGGCAGTATCAAGAAGCAAGAGAAACCTACCTTGATCTTGATAATAAAGTAAGGACTTTAAAAAGGTTTATTAAATTACTAGAAGAAATTATGACTCATAGATACAAAACATATCAACAATTTAGAAGGTAAGTGCATTTAAGAATATTACCACATATTTTACATTTTCCTATTTTCTTTGTTTTCATTTTACCCCTTATAAATAATAAAATTAAATTGAAAGAACTTTACGTGATTCAGTTAAAGAAGAAACTGCCAGTTCTTCCTTTATTGGCCAGTACTTAGAGTCCTGTCATTTAATCAGCAAATTCTGGACTGGAAGGGACTTTTAAAGCGAGCTTATCCAGGTTTTCTAGTCTATTAGATGCTCTTTACTAAGTAACTCGGAGACAGCTGTTCCATCTCTGCTCACATAGGTCCTTTGAATGGGGACTTGTTGGCTTTGAAACAGCCTCTTGGCCACTGCATGGTGTTAAGGGATACACGTTTTTGATGGGACCTGTTTAGGTGGTATCTCAGTTTAGGATCTACCGGAATGATGTGGCTCCACGGAAGTAGACTCTGATTTGTTTACTGCTGTGTCTCCAGTACCTGCTCCTGGGCCTGAAATATGGTAGAAAGTCTATATATATATATATTGGGAAAGGATGAACACGAGATCAAAGAAACTGGACGTTACATGTACCCAGAAATCTTCATACTCTCAGGGATAGATTGACCCCAATGAAAATCACAAACAACAGAAATAAACCAGAGGTCAGTTTATAGGCAGGGATGGTCCTTGACCTACCTGGAGTCAGGCAGTCCTAGTCTTTGCACTTAACCTTTGTTTTCCCCACTGGCATTCCCTCAATGACCTGCTTTTTACCTGTCTTTATACCCAAAACCCTATAATCCTGAGACTGTAGAATTAAAAAAATATATCTAGTACGAATGAGGAAATTCAGTTAATTCCATAAAAAGAAGTAGACTTTGCGTGTATAGTCATATTCCTTAACTAAACTGTAGGTTGGTTTTTTAAATGTGTGCTTCAGTTTGGTAAGCATGTTATTAGGACTTCACTTATATAGGATTTATTTTTATCCTTTTGAGGCTGCTTGTCAGTTTCATCAGGTGGGACCTGAGCAGCTGCCAGGACCAGCTCTTTCCTACCCGTGAAGCAGTGTCCTTCGGGGTACTCCACGGACCTTGTGAGTTAGAAGGCTTCTGCCTGTGGGAACTGGGACTATTCCTGGCTCCAGGTGACCTGTGGGGATTGCTTCTGCTGCATTGGGATGTTTGTTGCCCAGCCTCACACATGCAGAGTTCTCAGCCTGAGACTCATGGCTCCCTTTGTCTGTGCTCTGGAATTCTCTCTGTGCTGCACTCTCGCCTTTGAGGCATGGAGCAGCTTGGCCTCCCCAGATGCCCAGCTCTGTCTTCTCTAACAGGGAGACCTCCAGGCTCTGCCTGGGTTTCCACTCCGCTTTACCTCCTGTAAGTAGTGATGTGGGACATCTGTAAGGCTCAATTCGTTTGTTTCCTGTATTTTAGAGATCATTTTGACTGGAATTGCCTGTACTGTCTGATGTCCAGTCTGAAAACTTGTTTCATTTATTCCGTCCAGTCTTTTTGGACATGTCAGGCTAAGACTATATCCGATGCCTATTTCTACATCTTTTTCAGAAGCAGTAGGGTTTGTTTTTATGTTGTTATCCAGAAAATTCGTATTCAAAATATTTTCTGTAAAAGTACTCATCTTATAGTTTATTATCTTGATATGTTTCTTCACCACTGACATGTTTTTATCTTCTTTACCCAGTCTTAGAAGTAGAATAAGAATGATCAAATTTTTAAAGTTGTCTATCTCTTTACACAGGAGAACCTTGCCATTTTATGAGTCTCTCTTAGACGCCTCATGTATGGAAGCAATTAAAGAATACTTATCAGTAGTGAAAGAAAGAAAAGTTAACGGAAAATTCTGAAAACCAGCTAGCTGTGGTTGCTGTGTCACAAAAGAAAATTTAGTATAGTTTAGCAAGGGAATTAGGAGTGATAATAATAAAATGATAGTTACTCTGAAGAAATGAACCTTAGGCTCATTAAGGAGCAAAGATGTTAAGAAAAATACCAAGTGTCCTCCCATCTAGATCTTATTTTCTGTACCATCCCCCCTTGGAGAAATGGCTGCTTCCAGAGCCGGGCGGAGAAGGTATAGATGAGCCTCTTCCTGTGCCAGAAAGTCAGTGCTCAGTGCTCGGAAGAAACGGGGAGTCGTGATGAAAGGACATAGGAGGCAGCCTCAGGAGGCTCCCACTGGCCAAACCTGGGCCCGTTTGAGGCAGGAATGGTTGGTAACCCCGTGAAATAAAATAAGAATCTGCGACTCCATCGCGATAAATAGAAAAGTGAATAAATAAACAAATAATTGAGGCAGAAGGGAAAGGTGCTCGTTACAGTGGAATGCCATGTGATAGATGGAGTTCACGTTGTGCCAGGCTGTGGGGAAGGCATCACAGGTACAGAACCATTAAGAGATTGCCCTCACCCTTAATGTCTCCATAAATCGAGAGGAGATATGCAAGTGAATAGGCCATTTATTTATTATCTTAACACTACTAGAGTTTAATCTCTCAAGGACAAGATTTGTGTCTTCTGTATTAGGGTGATGCCTCATGTAAATTGCTTGAGTTGATTGATACATTCACACGGACTGGCTGTAATGTAATAGAATATATTAAATACGAGATAGCATCTTTACTTATTCTATGATGTTTGTTTATTATAAAAGGAAATGAAGTGGTAAAAATGTGGGGACACAAAATACAAAGACGAGGGGAAAAAAAAATCTTAAAATCCTACCTATTAAATGGGCAGCGAGAGTTAACATTTTGGCATATTTCTCTCTGGTCTTACATGCTGGTTTAAAGATCATGCTGAATATACAGTTTTTATATTTTTATATTCTTTTTAATGTGCCCCATTTCTTTATTCCAAGGTGTTTGACTTTACGATGTAAGTTGTATTTTGACAACCTACTGTCTCAGCGGGCTTATTGTGGAAAGATGAATTTTGACCACAAGAATGAAACTCTGAGCATATCAGTAAGTGTCTTAACTCTTTGTATGCTAATTATTAAGAGAATTAGCTGCTGCATTTCTTTTGATAATACATTGATAAGCTTCAATCTGTTGTCTTTGCAAAACAAAAGAACTTACTTTTAAGTGCAGGCTAACGTTTGCCAGAGTGTTGAAAATTAAATCGATCTCACTAGCTAATGCCGCCATGGTACCTCCCCCCACCTCAGACGACCACCAAGAAAATGACTAGGAATTTTATTTCTGGTGATAAATGTTAACCCTCTTTCTACTCCGCAGGTTTCTTTTTAAAATTCATATAGCATTTTAAATTATGTGGGATATTACAGTAAGTCCATGAACTCTGGAAGTCACTATAGGAAACCAAGAAAGCATTTCTCAGAAGAATGTTCTACGCATTGTAATTGTCTTTGCACTTGTTTCTGAAGGTGTCTGTAGATCCAGCCTCTTTTGGAAAAACAAAGCCACCATATTCAACTTTGCAGAGACTGTGTTTGTGGATTCTTTCATGGTTACATGCATTGAAAGAGGGAGTATGGGAGATGACATTAAAAATTATGTATTCAGGTGGTCAAGAGCAACCACCCGCTCTAAATAATTGGGGCAGAATTTTTAAGTAATTGCTTACTGCTCTTGGTTGCCATAAATTTTATACTTCATTTTAATAATTAGAATAAATGATAACTTACCAGACTCATTTAATTTTTTAAGAAATAATAAAGAATGACGATATATTTAAAAATGGTCAAAACTCTTAAAGAGGAACTTCATAAAGCATCCGAATGGTTATGAAGTGCCTGAAAAAGTTTTCAGTATCATTACTCATCAGAAAAATACGAATTTGGGGCACCTGGGTGGCTCAGTTAAGCATCTGACTCTTGATTTCGGCTCAGGTCACGATCTCAGGGTTGTGAGATCGAGCCCCACGTCAAGCTCCACGCTCTGCATGGAGTCTGCTTAGGATTCTCACTCTCCCTCTCCCTTAGCCTCTCCCCTCTCTTCCTCTCTAAAAAAAAGAAAGAGAGAAAAAATACCATAATATTTTGGTATTATGATACCATAATAAATGATAAATGAACCGATACCATAATAAATGGCTATCATACAGCTACTAGTGTGACCAAAAAGAGCAACACTGAAGACACCTGTTGGTGAGGGTGTGGACTTGGAACTCTCATACCTTGTCAGCAGGCATATAATTTGATAGGATTCATTCGGAAACCTGTCTGGCAGTGTTTATGAAAGCAATTCCACTATTCAGAACTCTTCAAAAACTGATAAAAATTCACCTGATTAAATGGTGATGATTAAAGTCAGAATATTTGGGGCGCCTGGGTGGCTCAGTCGTTGAGCGTCTGCCTTCAGCTCAGGGCATGATCCCAGAGTCCTGGGATCAAGCCCCAGATTGGGCTCCCTGCTCGGCGGGAAGCTTGCTTCTCCCTCTCTCACTCCCCCTGCTTATATTCCCTCTTTCACTGTCTCTCTCTCTGTCATATAAATAAATATTTCTAAAATAATATATGTTAATAAAATAAAAAATTAAAATTAAAAAATTAAAAATTTTTTGAAAATAAAATAAAAAATAAAGTCAGAATAGTTGTTACCTTTTGGATTTTGTAGAGACAACACAGGGCATCTGCTGGGATGCTAGGAATGTTCTTTGTCTTGATCTGAGTAAGTACCCAGGTAATTGAGCTGAAAACTTAAGCTTTATCTTCCTTACTGTATATGAATTATACTCTAATAAAAATGAGAAAAAGAGTATTAGGCGCGTGTGGATAATTTATCCCCAGAGCTAACTGTACAGGACAGCTGAAGCTAGCCTTCGGACATTATCACCCCTGTTACTCAAAAAGAATATTACTGTTTTAAGAATCCTTTAGTTCTCTAGTCTTCATTTTACAAATAAGGAAACTGAGACCAAAGTCCCATGATCTTTAATAATAGATCGGGGTAAAATTAGATTGATATTAGACTGATACAAAATGCAATTTTGGAGCAAAGGACCATATCCTGTTAACTTAGTTCTTGCTTTTATGTGGGGTAGTTTGGTTGGTTGGTTGGCTCGATTTGGCTTTGTACTACTCAGTTGCTTTTTCATTTGGATTCTCACAGATTCCAGCTTACAGATGATAAATTAAAATTTTCAGTGTATGTTTAAATTCAGAATTTTTTTATAACCCTTTTATAAATGAATGCTACTTGAGAGGCACATAGTTTTCAAATAGTGGATGAGATAAATATGCGAAGCTATGTGTCTGCTAAAACGCATAAAACTTCATGATAGACAAGCTGATGGTGCCCCGTTTGTCTACCTAATGGGTATATATGTATGTCTGGAATTCTGTCCAAATAAAATAGAATTCCTTCTAATGTTATTTTATACTGTCTCCCCAGGATATTGTGTGAAAGAGTTGGTTATTAATTTTATTAATTACTTTTTTATTGTCCCTCTGAGCCCTTACTAAGAAGAATTTTTTTTTTAAGATTTTATTTATTTATTTGACAGAGAGAGAGCGATCACAAGTAGGCAGAGAGGCAGGCAGAGAGAGTGAGGGGGAAGCAGACTCCCTGCTCAGCAGAGAGCCCGATTCGGGGCTCGATCCCAGGACCCCGAGATCATGACCTGAGCTGAAGGCAGAGGCTTTAACCCCTGAGCCACCCAGGCGCCCCACTAAGAGGAATTTTTAAAAGAGATTTTACACGTCTCCGTTAGTTGCTGCTGTTATCCTTGGCCAGTGTGAGCCTCCTTAAGTTGGTCCTACTGTCTTCTGACATTCAGTAATTACCTGTAAAGCAGCTTAACCACTAGATGTCACTGTAATTCAAGTAACAAAAGATTATCTTTGCACTTAACAACGCTTAAAGAAAGAAAGAAAGCAATCTCATTCCCAGCAGCATCGAAAATAATAAAATACTTAGGAATAAGTTTAACCAAGGAGGTGAAAGATCTGTACACTGAAAACTATAAGACATTGATGAAGGAAACTGAAGAAGACAAATAAATGGGAAGATATCCCACATTCATGAATCAGAATTAATATTGTTAAATAGGTATCATTTCCATATCACTAAATGATTTTGTTCATTTTTTTTTAACTGTAAACCCATTCTTTTCTAATGCTAGCCAACCTTTTTTGTAAAGAATTTAGTCTGACTTTTGCTCCACTTTGTTTTTTAACTCATTCAAGGTTCAGCCTGGAGAGGGAAACAAAGCTGCTTTCAACGACATGAGAGCCTTATCCGGAGGAGAACGTTCTTTTTCCACAGTTTGCTTCATTCTTTCCCTGTGGTCCATTGCTGAGTCTCCTTTCAGATGCCTGGATGAGTTTGATGTCTACATGGTAGTGTTAAATTTTGAATTCTCGAAGTTTTGTTGTTGTTGGAAATGTATATTTTGAAAGGAAGCAGTTCTTTCTTTAGTATTACCCACAAGAGAAGGGATCCTGCCCTGACGCATGAGAGGTGGTAGGAAGAACTAAGAATTCTAGTGCTCTCCTAGAAACCCCGTTCTGGGCTTCTGCCTCTTCCCGAGCCTGTCTCCACCCCACATCTTCACAGTGGTAAGCATTTCCTTGCACTTCTTGGACCAGAAGAGCAGCAGATACCACACAGGGGGCAGAAACGTTTGACCTGGAAATTACAAACCTGAGACTGAGACCTAACTTCTGCCGCTACTTCCGCAGAGGACTTCGGGCCTCAGTTTCTTCATGCATCTTTCCTACCTCATAGCGTTACAGTGAGACGCTCCCGTGTTCCGTGTAAATGCACTTCCGATGGCGGAGGCAGAGTGAGCCCTCACCAGCCAGCCGTTAGCCGTGCTGTGTACTTCTTCATGCCTTATTCTTTCCTAAACCCACTGTAATCTGGGTTTAGACTATGACACTCCCGCAAAAATTGTTTAGCAAGGATCATCAATGAACTTTTAGTATTATTTTAATTCTCTGAAGTATTTGGTACCAGAGACCTACCCTCCATTTCCTGTAATGTGTCTTCTTGCCAGTTTCTGCTCTCCTCTTCTCTGGTTCTGTTGTGTTCCAAGCTGCCTCCCCTAATGCTGCTCCCCTTAAATGTGTGAGGTCCTCTTGGTTTTTTATTCTGGTGTTGATTTTCCTGGATACCATACCCTACCTGTGCCTACACGCTAAACACACACGCACACACACAGTCTCCAACGCTGCCACCTAGCTACCAGCAAATCCGAGCGTCTCCTCCTGACACCTCTCTTGCACTCCAGACCCATATGCCCAACTGCTGTCAGACGTCGTCAGGCACCGCCGTGCCTCTGACTCAGCAAGTCTTCCACTCAGAGCCTCTTCCTTTTCCTGAATCCCCAACTTTGATTGCTGGCCAATTGCTGTTACCTACCCGGTTACCTCTTACTGCCAGACCTTTGATGTGTTTGTGATCCCTCCTCCCTTTTTCCTTGCCCATCGTGTGTGACCTTCCAAGTCTCTGCTCCTTCCTGTTAGCGTGGCTCTGTCTCCTCACCCCTGTCTGTCGTTACTGCCTCCTGTGCAGACTCCCAGACTTTAATCTGCCTTCTTCCTTGGTCCCTCCCTCACTGTTTGGCCGGGTTTATATTTCTAAAATGAATCTGATCATGGTCACTTGCTTGTTTAGAACTCTGTGGTGGTGAATTATCTTATCTGGGATGAATGTTCAATTCTTCGGGTAACCGTGAGATGCTACATCTCCCCACTTCTGTGGCCATCCTACACTACTTGTGATTTTCCAAACACTGTGCCCCTGCCTGTTGTGCCCTTCTTTGTGTTTGTCAGAATCCCACTCCTCTTTCCAGACTTGGTTCGGAGGTGACCTTTATATAGCCTCTGGGACCACCAGGCAGGGTTTAGGAACCTCTCAGAGCTCCCTTGGCACCACCCTACACCAACTCATACTGTTCTTTTTATATTTTATAATATAAAATATATTATTATGTAATTTTATATTATATACATTTTACTACTACGTATTTCACACATTTTCATTCTGAAGTTACCAACTATGTCTTGATGGTATTTCTACCTACCTGATGCCTAGCCCGTAATAAGTACTTAAAAAGTGCTCACTCATGGACTTTGTACCTGTGAGTCCTGTACAGTCGATCCTTCGGTGTCATTTTTCCCCTGTGATACCACTGCAGCGATTGGTTAGAAATTCTCTGAGAACTGGCTTCAGAGCTAGTTCCCAAATCGCAGAAGAGGATTTGTTCTAACCAGGCGCTCATTTTGTTTGAAATGCCATTTTGCCGTCTTATCACCCATCTTATTTGTCAGATTTAATTCTGAATAACTTCTTTCCCTTTCAGAAACTTAGAGGTTCTTAATCAGAATAGCATTTTGCCTCATCGGAATTATTCAGAAAAATGTACCCAAGTTCTGAAAACCCAAGCAGAAACAAATGCATATATTTCGGTGGTTCGGCAGCTTTGTTACTAAATGATAGGCCTCCCCAGGGCAATGTTTTGAAAGGACAGCATCTGCTTGTGCAAGCTCTCGTTATTTTTGTTAACTTTAAGTGAGATTGCTTTACAGATATGCCAGAGGGAAGAAATTATGTAATACGAGCCACTGAGCAATATAACCAGGATGTTGGTCTGCCTCCAAAACAGTGTATTCTTAACCCCCATGCTGTCCTTCACAGAGAGTTTCAAACAAACCTTTAAAAACACATGCCTCTAACACATTTGGTTATGTTTTCAACTTTTCGTTTTCTAGGTACTTTGATTTTTTTCTTTCTCTGTTATTTGAACGCAGAAAATGTAAGCACCCAGTTTTAGTTTCAAAAGCTGTTATAATGATGCATCGTTTTTATATACACTGATATGCTACTTAACTTACTTTAAAGATTGAGTCGAGGAACTGGTTTATAAATTTAAATTGGTTCAGGGCACCTAGGTGGCTCAGTTAGTTCGTTAAGCGTCTGCCTTGGGCTCAGGTCGTGATCCCAGGGTCCTGGAATCGAGTCCTGAGTCGGGCTCCCTGCTCAGCCTAGAGTCTGTTTCTCCCTCTCCCTCTGCTTGCCGCTCCCCCTGCTTGTGCTTGCTCTCTCTCTGTGTCAAAATAAATAAATGAAATATTTAAAATAAATAAATAAACAAACAAATAAATAAATAAATTGGCTCACATTGTACACATTGTAGAAAGTGATGGGGTAGGGACAGAGGTTTTAAAGCATCCTAATCATTGAGGCAAATTTTGAGAGAATTAGTAATTTTATAGCTGTCACTTGATATTGTTCTTCTGAGGGATTAATTATTATTACTGTACAAATTAGAGTCATTCTCTAACATTTAGTTGTGTATTTGGAATATTTGCTGATTATTTTAATTGCTAAGTGTATTTGAAGGAGGGAGCTATACTTACAAATAATCTGACTGTAGAAATTACCTGGAAGATACATGTATTCAGTTATTTTCCCCTAATAGTTTTGGATATTACCTTGCCCTGTATGGATAGTCTGGCCTCACGGATGAGGTAGTAGCTGATCCCCGGATAAGAGTGCGGGGGTTTGTAACAGCGAGCAGAACGCTGCGTTTGCAGGAACAGGACTGATGCGACAGCGATCCTAACTTTGTTCTTCAGGACATGGTTAACCGGAGGATTGCGATGGACATGATACTCAAGATGGCAGATTCCCAGCGTTTCAGACAGTTTATCTTGCTTACCCCTCAAAGCATGAGGTAACTTTAGAAAATTCTTCTGTGAATATATATACATCAAGTATATAAAAGGGGGAAATAAATCTCTCATAATCTTAATTTTTTTAATGCAAATACATAAAGTAATAAAAAGAAAAATGAGTTCCGATGTCAGGAAATTTAAGATAATTTTTCCTTTTTAGATATTTAAAATTTTGTTTGTGTTATCTGCCTTCTATAACAGAAGCAAGTTGATGTGATTATGATTATTGACTTGTTACTATTTCTATTTTGACTCTGTTCCTTTCTGGTGGTTATCATGACCAACTAATAAAGTAACTTTGGTAATTCTGTTTAGACTAAAGACACAATTCATGATTTCCCTAGTCTTGGCTCTTCTCCTGGTGACTTACTGCTACTGGTCTTTCTAACTAAAGAGCTCTGTTCTGCAGTCAGCAGCTGTTGCGGACACACAAGGTGTCAGGCATTGTGTCACTTAGCGTTGATATTCTGCCTCTAACATGGTCACTTGATCCTATGGGGATTGAAGTTTATGATTGAGAATAGTCAGGTAGGTAACTGCTGCCTGGCTAGACAAGAATAAGAATTAGAAATAGTTGGGATACAAATCTCATTTTCTTTTTCTTCTAAACCGAAAGCCCACGGCATTTAGCAGGAAGTTAATTTTTAAAAATGAAAACAAATTATTTCTTTATTGCAAATTATATCTCTCCTAGAACTCCAGATAGTCAGCAATGGAATTTTTTTAATGTGAAAAAATTTTCCTAGTAATCGGAGTAATCAATTTTGCTTCCTCTAGTTCACTTCCATCAAGTAGACTGATTAGAATCCTTCGAATGTCTGACCCTGAAAGAGGACAAACTACATTGCCCTTCCGACCTGTGGGTCAAGAGGAAGAAGAAGACCGAAGTTGATCTGGAACTTCCTATGCCCTACACCGTGTCCTCACGTTGAAGGACTTGTAAAGGGGAACAGATTCAGGAGTATTTGATGAAATAAAATGAAACTGAAGATAATCTAAAATAAAAGAAACTCCTTTATATATCTGGCCCCAATGAAATATGTAAATAAGTCTAGAAAGCCTACTACAACCAGCAATTTAAAATTTCTGTTACTTTGAGGAAATTAATTTCATAGTATTGGTTTTAAATCTTTTTTTTAAGTTCGCTTTTTTTAACCATCTACTTTTATAGATTGTTTTTCAGAAGTAAAATTTTGTACATATGTACATGTACATATCTGTTTAGTTTGGGTTCATTTCTATGGTATTTTGTAAGAATTAAAATAAAAGTTTGAGCACCTGATTATATTTAGTTTTGTTTTCCAGAATATCACATTCTCATTGCAGGGGCGGGGGGGGGGGGGGAGTGCACATGTGGTCGTGGACAGGGACCGGTTTGCAGTGGATTTATTCTCTGTTTTGCTTATTAATTATGAGGGACCCGCACAGGACTATAAAACATTGCTCAGAATTCCTGCACAGGTCATTTTGTATCATTAGAGATACAACGATGGATTCGGGCTGTACTTTTAATTTTCATATTTCATTCAAATCTTGGGCGCTGTCTCTACAGCACTTTGAAGGAGCACCAGAGCACCAGCACCCCGAACCGGTGCCTTTCTCAGTCCTTGAACTGTCGTCCACCCGACTAAGCATCTAACCCGTGTCACAGTGGGATTGTGACACAGGACCACACCCTGACCTGCGGCGGGCTTGCCTGGTTTCAAACCCCTCTGTTCGTGGGCCAGCGTTCTTGGCTCAGCTCGGGCTGGGTTGAGAGGACCCAGGCTGGGGAGAAGGGCTGGGAAAACTGGGGCTCCCCCAGAGCAGGAGAGCAGCGCAGAGCCAGAGGCCAGCCTGTTGATGGTGAGCTGACAGCTGTGCCGTTAAAGACACATCCTCATTTTAGACTTAAGACTGTGCTTCTTAGAATGATAAAATACAACATATTGTAGGAAATGGTATTTATTGACTTTTTTTTTTTAAAGAAGGCATGAGTAAGACTCCTGCCTATGTTCTATTTGATACTAGCGTGAGTGCTAAATTTTTAAGACAGACGTGGCTATCCAAGAAGCATTCCCTCAATTGCTAGCAATAAATATTTATGTAATTGAAAAGGAAGCATTTTAAGAAAAAAAAACAGTACTTTAAAAGCAGCAGCACTTCTATTGTTACTGAGAAAAACCGGATTTTGTTTTTTATTTTAGTAGAGGGGAGGGAATCTGATTAACCTTAAAGTGAGATCGGTTGGCAAATGAGAAGTCCAAAAATCTGGGCTTTTCTAAATTAAGAATTTACAGAAAGAGGAAATGTATGCTGAAAGTTAATAAACATCCCCCCCCATACCCATGCAAAGTCTGCCTTCTTAAAGGTATTTATAACTAGTTTGTATCAAAACTATTTTTTAACATACATGTGCTTTGTCAAATAAAAAATGAAGTAGAATATACCAAATGCATAAACTTATATTAGCTGAATAATTTTAGTGTCTGAATCTTTGTGATAGTTTTTGAACGTTATGGTTCTGAATACAGAATGGGAAATACAATCCTCAGGTATCCGAACATCTTTTGTGAAGAGTCGAAGATGATTCATTGCTTTAGCCTCACAAAGTTTTAGTTTCAACTATCATAAGTGAAAATATCTTCAATTAATGTTCTAATTAATAGTAACATTAATTAGAATAAAACAAGAAAAAAGTTTTTTTTTTTTTAATATGTGTAACTTCTAGAAATAAAACTAAATGTGTATGTATTGAGTGACTTCACTACATCATGCAGAGGGTTCCCCGGCCCCTGGTTTATCGTCAGGACCGAGCTGAGTAATGAGATCCCAGGAACAAGGGGCACATGCTCCCTTGGACTCTTCAATCCTACCTTCTCAAATCTGTGGGGTGGGCATGATTAAGATCCTTCTCAAAATGATAAATGTGATGAGTTGTAGTAAACCAAGATAGAAATAATAGAGTTATTCAAGCCAATAGTAACACTAAAGACTCAGGTGCTGCCTTCTTTTTTCTTAAGTATTTTCACTTCTCTCCATCCCATCCTCAAGTGCTGCTTCCCCCTGCCCCCCACTTCACCTTCACATGTCTTCAAGATGTCTGGAGACCAAAATGCTTCAATTCTGAGTAAGTAACTCTTGTCTGGGACTCGAGCTGGATCAGAAGTGTTGCCAGCCGTGGTGGAGACCAAGTGATCCAGATTTCCTGTGAATTAGTCCAGGTTATCATGTCCTGAGTTGGTGACATGCTGGTTAGATTTAGGACTTTTTTATACATCGACGAAGATGCCTATACTTTGACCAACTCACATTTTTTTGAAACTTAGAGTTCTAAAAGTCCAAACAGTGACCGATATCTCGTGACTTAAACTAAGTGACTGTGGATGGGAAGATACATCTAAATATTATTTAATAGGAACAGTGTTTGTTCTTTAAAGAGTGGTAAAGTAATGTAAAGGATATAAATTAGCTATTTCTTTGAGTCAGCAAATGAAATTTTCTTCATTATGTTGATACCTAGCCTATTGCATTTTGGCTGGGGCATCTGGATAAATTCCATAGAAACTAATAGGGCCTGAGAATACTCATTGATCAGCAAGCTTAAGAAGGATGTTGCTGCCTGACTTTCTCAAGTATAGGAATATAGATACTCGTTCATTCAAAAATGATGAAGTTCCTCCATGTGCGTGCTTGCAACAATTTAAAGCACAGGGAATACTACTGTGAGTAATACCAAATCTGCCCTCGGGGAGCTCAAATTCTAGTTCAGGGGAACATCTACTGTATATAATTCCCGAGAACAGTAATTGCTACGTGTGTTAAGGCAGGATACGGAGTTGAGTGGAGGGGGTGGTGTCTCAGAAGCAGTGTTGAGGGAAGACTTTGCACAAGGTAATATCTAAGCAGAGCTGAAATGAGCGCGAGAACGAGCGATGGGAAGACTGGGGGCAAGGGTTCCAAGCAGAGGACACGAGAGCGAAGGCCCTAAGTGAGAATGGACTTCACGTCCAGGAATCGTGAGGCCCATGTCGGCAGAGCTTAGTGAGCAAAGGGGATGAGGTGCAGAGGCAGGCAGAAGGAAGCAGAATCATTCGACATCTAGTAAGTTTTCAGATCTGGTCTAGTCAACATCCTCGAATGATCTCTGGCTGCCATGAGCCTCGGTTAGGACTGGAGTATGGCGAACGGAAGCAAGCTTTGGCAGTGGTCCAGGTAAGAGGTCATGGTGACTTGGGCCAAAGTAAAGGAGGTAGAAGCATTCAGGTGGGAGATGAGCCAGTGGGATTTGCTGGGAATACTATGGAGGTAGGAGGGAGGAATCAAGGGCAATTGGCCTGGGGTCCCAAAACTGTAAGAACGAGTGTGCCCTTCACAGGAAGATGCAGAGGTGGAGGCAAGGGCACCGGTACTTGGGGAGTAATGTCACACCGGTGAGTGTAAGAATGGAAAACAGTAATGGGACTCGAAGAGTCTGAAAATGATATTTCACCGGCAAGATGCTGGGGAAAATCCGAATTGTGTGCCCAAAATATTGGAGAAGAAACATAATTGCTTGCAAGAAAGGACCTCAGGGAATCCATGTTATTTTATTTAGATCTCTAACTATCAGTTTCTTGCTATTCCCCTACCCATCCTTTGCCTTTAGGCTCTCCGAAGACATCTATTTAAGCATGTGTTTTACCTCTTGACATGAGTTCCAACCATGTGGATGAAGTAAGCATCTGGCCTCTTTAAGAAAGAAGTTCATATTGTTCATCCGGAGACTCTTGAATGAGTGAGTTACAGGAAGTATGAAGTTTTCAAACAATAGGATTCCCTTGTAAAAAGCAAGATTGGAATCTAATTCCCTTGAATATGAATGGGTCTGTGACTGTCTTGTTATCAATCAAATGCTGTGGAAGTGATATTTCCTGACTTCTGAAGTCAGATCAGAAAAATCTATGAGACCTCCAACCTCTTTGCAGGGGTACTTGTGCCAGAGTCCGAACCACCGTGAAAGTCGTGAGCACCGGGGTGCCTGGGTGGCTCAGCCGGTTGGGTGTCTGCCTTCCGCTGGGGTCATGATGCCAGTGTCCTGGGATCCGCGAGCCTCGTGTAGGGCTCTCTGCTCAGTGGGGAGCCTGCTTCTCCCTCTCCCTCTCCCTGCTGCTCCCCCTGCTTGTGCACACGCGCTCTCTTTCTGTGTGTGTCAAATAAATAAATCTTAAAAAAAAAAAAAAGTCGGGACGCCTGGGTGGCTCAGTTGGTTAAGCAGCTGCCTTCGGCTCAGGTCATGATCCCAGGGTCCTGGGATCGAGTACCACATCGGGCTCCTTGCTCAGCAGGGAGCCTGTTTCTCCCTCTGCCTGCCACTCTGCTTGCTTGTGCTTTCTCTCTCTGACAAATAAATAAATAAAATCTTTAAAAAACAAACAAACAAACAAAAAAAGTCGTGTGTGGTGAGGCCACCATCCTGTGAAGAAGCACAAACTAGCCCAGGGGGAGGAGCCCTGAGACCACAGGAAGAAAGAGGATGGCCAGACCCCAGCTGCTCCGGACCCAGAGCCAGAATCAGCCACAGGACCCTCTCACAAACTCCTGACCTTCAGAAACCATGGAAGTAACAAAATGATTGTTTCTATTTGTAGCCACAACGTTTTGGGGAGCGGTTATTGTGGAGCACTTGTCACTGAACCACTCCCATTACTACACTACCCACCCCTAGAAACTATTCTGATGAGAGATTTCCTTTCGTTTTACATGACTTTGGTGTTCCTTACTGTGAGAATAAGTTTTTCATTTATATATATTATACGGTGCGTAAGATTTTGTTTCTATTTTCCCCATTCGACATTTAAAAGAGTTATGTCGGGGATGCCTGAGTGGCCCAGTCGATTAAAATGCGTCTGCCTTGGGCTCAGGTCATGATCTCAGGGTCCCGGGATTGAGCCCAGGTAGGGCTCCCTGCTCAACGGGAAGTCTGCTTCTCCCTCTCCCTCTGGTCTTTCCGCCTCTCAAGCTCGCTCTCTCTCCCTCCCGCCCTCCCTCAAATAAATAAAATCTTAAAAAAAAAAGTTATGTCCATATTGCTGTGTGTGCATCAGTCTCTTGCCTCCAGCCAACGTGTAGTATGCATAAGATGCATTGACCACATTTTACTTACCTAGTCCTCTAGTAGTGAACCAGCAGATTGCCTGCAGTTCCCACAAAGATCTGTCATACACATCTTGGGACATGTCCCCTCATGGCCCTCTGGGAGAACTTCTTGGGGCAGTACCTCCGGAAGCAGGAGTGCTGCCTCCCAGGGCACGTGTGCACTTATTCTAGGCAAGTGCCGCTGGACCGCTCGCCCACCTCCCGGTACAAGTCTACACTACCAATGCCATGCTCACTTGCTGGCCCAATCTCTACATTTTATTTATGAAAAGAACTAGTCTGGGGGGGGTGCCTGGGTGGCTCAGTTGGTTGAGCATTCAACTCTTGGTTTCTGCTCAGGTTGGGATCTCCTGGGTTGTGGGAAATAGCCCTTCTCAGGCTCCATGCTCAATGGGGAGTCTGCTTGAAGCTTATCTCTCCCTCTGCCCCTTACCCCACTCGTGTGCATGCTCTCTCGCTCTCTCTGAAATAAATAAAATCAATCCTTGAAAAAGAAGAAAGAAGAACTAGTCAGTCTGCTGGACCCATAATTGCCCTCAATATCCAGGTGGCTCACTTCCTTTGTTCAGGTCTTACTTCAAATGTCATCTAACCACTCTATCACAAATCGCCACTGCTACATCCCATCACTCCCCGCCCTTCTTAGCTTGTGGTTCTTTTCTTCGTTGTTCTTACAGGTGGTCGTGTGTGTGTGTGGGGGGGTAGTTGGTTATTGTGTGTCTCCCCCCACAAGGACGGTGTTGGGTGCCCAGTAGACGACAAGAGAAGATCTGCTATGAACGCTGTGTCAGAGTCGGACTTAACGGAGTACCGCTCCAAGGAGCCTCCCTAGCCCCTCAGCCCCCCTCTGCCTCGCTTAGCAAAGAACTTCGGGAGGCCCCGAAGCGCTCCCATCTCTCCCTGCCCCCACATTGGACTCACCAAGCACAGGGGTGAAGGACATTCTAGTACCACTTGGAACGGTTCTATCAGTGATTCAGGTACCGTCGGTGTCCTGAGTGTTTGTGGGGGGGTGTGCTTGCTCACAGCTTCTTGTTGAATGGATGCATGGAATCATAGGCCCTGGGCTCTGGTCTTAGTCAATGACCCTAAGACAGACAAAGGAAGACTATTTAGGGGGGAAAAAAAAAGCACAATAAAAAGTGAAAAATATAGCACTGTCCTGTCTGATACTATAACTACTGGCTACGCGTGGCAAATTAAATTAATTATCATTTATTATTTTTAAGGGGGTGGGGGAGGGGCAGAGGAAGAGCGAGAGAGAGGATCTTAAGCAGACTCCCAGCTAAGTGCAGAGCCCAACGCGGGGCTCATTCTCATGACCCTGAGATCACGACCTGAGCCTCAATCTAGAGTCAGACGCTTAACCGACCGAGCCACCTCGGAGTCCTAAATTTAAATAAGTTAAAATGAAAAATTTAGTTCCTCGGTCACAGTAGCCATACTGAAGTGCTGAATGGCCACACGTAGCTAGTGCAGACATACGCGTTTCCATCGTCATAGAAAGTTCTGTTGCACAGCCCTGTAGAAAACACCTGAGCTTCTCTAGACAGTTTCTGAAAATACCAACCTGTCCTTAGTGTTCTTGAGGGAATCTTTTCTGCCGGCCTTCCTCAGGCTTAAAAAAGGGTCAGAATTTTGTCCCATCATTGAAAATAACATCTAGCAGGATCCCTGGGTGGCTCCGTCTGTTAAGCATCCAACTCTTGATTTTGGCTAAGGTCATGATCTCAGGGTCGTGAGATCGAGCCCCACGTTGGGCTCAGCACTCAGCATGGAGTCTGCTTCAGACTCTCTCTCTCCCTCTGCCCCTCCCCCACTCTCTCTCTAAAAAAAAAAATTAAAAAATTAAAATAACAACTAGTATACCTTTGACTTGGAGAGACAGAAGTGTTCTTTCCCACGGGCTGCCTTTGGAGGACACGTCTCAGCTGGCGGCATGTGTCCTCCACAGTCGGTGAAGAAGGTAACGTGTTTCTAGCACCCATGGCACATCGAGATGAAACTTAATTTTATATGATGAGCATTTTTTGAGAACGAACAAGTTTTATGTTTTATTGCAACTTTACATACCACGTTAATTGCCCCTCTTTCGAGGGCCAGGATGAAGAGTTGGAAAGTTGTATTTTTTTTTTCCCTTTCGTGGTCATTAATTCTCTGAATTCCAAAGATGTGTATTTCAGGGTAGATTTGGTAAGTCGTTGCTAGCTGACCCCTGATAATTACGAACATCCATTTCAGACTTAAAATTATGAAATAAGAATTGAAGGAAAAAGTCAAATGTTATAAATTTATTTGGGACACCTATTGCCACCTCTTTGGAAGCCTTTGAAAATTCAAGCAGAAATCAATACACTTCCAGCTTTTTTTTTTTTACTTTCAATAAATAATATCTTTGTGTATATGTATATAGAGATAGATATACTTAATTAATGAGTCATTTAGCAGGATTTTTAAGTTTTATACTGCATTAATTCCAACATAGCTCTTTCCAGATTGATAGAATGCAAATGAGGTAAGAATTAAGGCAAACCTAAAAGGCATGCAAATGTAGCACATTTATCTTCACTGGTAATACAGGCTGTCGAGTGTGGACCACCCAGAGAAGCCGAGGCCCCTCGGTGGACCTGTCCAGTACTATTTTACAGGAGAATGGAGACACAGCCTATATTAAGTTACATAACCGTGGGGGGCTCAGTGCTACTAACATGGAATCAAGGAGACACGAGCATTAGCAAAACATGAACAAGAAACCATAGAACTCTTTGCAGCACATTTCTGCCCAGGCTTGAGGGGAGAAGGGGTTTTAGGAAATGATGTTACACATATCACATTGTGGCAGGTTGTTTTATAATATATGCTTTTAAAATTCATTAGCAAATGACATTCTCATGCACACAAGTGTTTCAAACACAAGAAGCAAGTCCATTGATAGGTAGTCCAAGCAATATCTGTGTGCGTGTGTGTGTGTGTGTGTGTGCGTGTGTGTGTGTGTGTGTGTAATAGCTGCAGACTGAATGGAACATTGAGACTTCTGTGCAGTCCATAGCATTGACCTCAGCTCATTTCTGAATGTCGCACTGCAGAAGTAATACGATGGAAGGGTCGCTCTTTGCGGCTTCTTTGAATTCATCCAGTGTAATCTGGTCATCTTTGTTCTTATCCATCTTGCTGAAAATCTTGTCTACTCGCTGCTCAGGCGTGAGGCCGTCCTCGTTCATTTTCATCATGATCACGGTGCCTACCATCTTATAGATGGCCTTGGGAAAACCAGAAACAGAGCGTAAAGTTCTCCCACGATCTGATAAAGAATTTAAATTTACTTCAAAGGACTCTGAAATCGTTTTAAATAAGATGGTGATATAATCAAATATGTGTGAGTCTTGTGACTAACTGGACATAAAAGAATTTCATCCGACTCCTAGGTTTCTGGCTGGAGGGAGTGGGGAGAAGGAGCAAGATTAACAGATGAGAAGATTCAGGAGGAAAATGATGAGCTCCGTTTTAAACATTCTGGGTTTGAAGGGCACTAGTCCTTGTGGATTTAGAAAAACAGAAAATGGGGTCTCAACTGTCATAAGGACCTTACAGTTGGCTAAGACAATCAAGCAAGGTGCCAGTAACATTTAGCCCAGAAAGAAGATAGTGTGGGGAGATCTGTGGATCATCGGAGACTCTGTAAGTTAAAGAATTCCGACGATCCAGTTCAATTAACCGTACACAAGTAATTTTCAACATGGGAATTTCCTAAATAGAAACAATTTTCTGTTGCCCACCTCTACCGAGACCTGCAGGAGAATGTTCCTAGCAGCATTATTAGTAACGGCCAAGGAGGGAAGCAACACCAGCACTCGCCAACTGGTAGATGAACGATAAGCCAGATCTGTACAACTGAATACTATTTTAGGGGAAAAAAGGAACAAAATACCGATAAATCCTACAATTAAAAAAAAAAAAAGCCAGACAGAAAGGCCATATATTTATATCATATGATTCTGTTTATATGATACGTCCAGAGACACAAATCCATACAGACGAAGAAGAGTGGAGCCTTCTGAGTCTAATAGGAACTGGCAGGTGGCAGGAAGGGTCTTACTGAGGGAATGAAAATGTTCTAAAGTTGGATTATGGTGATGGCTGCATACTTTGGTAAATTTACTAAAAATCATTTAGTTGCACAGTTAAAACAGGTGAACTTATGGTCTGTAAATTAGAACCCAATCAAGCTTTTTAAGATGCCAGTTAGAGGAGCCAAGATGCCCACCAGGGGAAAGCTGGTTTGAGGAAGAGGGGGACATCCAGCAGAGCAGAGCGAAGCCAAGGGCAGAAGAACTGGGTCAGCTAATACCCTTGGCGCCCAGCGTCAGGGCCCAGCGGCTTGGATCCGTGACTTTTCCCAGAGCGGCGCTGAGGCGGGGGACGGGGGTCGGGAGAAATCAAGGCCTGGCACGCAACTGCCCGGGCTCTAGGCACGGAAGAAAAAATGTCGCCACAGCCTAGAGCCCGAAAGCTTCCTCCTGGGGGGTCTGCCTTCTGTGCCCTGCGGCCGTGGTCCTAGCCCGCCTCGTCCGCCCCTGGCCCGAAGTCCAGCCGCATCGTGAGGTCCACCGAAGCCCAGCCGGCCCGGCCCCGCCCCGAGGCTCCCCCCTCCCCGGCCCTGCCACCCAGGTTCCCCCACGATCCCCCCAACACCTCCCCTCAGCCCCGGCCTCGTACCCTTGTCCCCACCCCTCACCTCCAGCCTCTAGGGTCCTGGCCCCGCCCCGGCCGTTGGGCCCCGCCCCGCTCCGCCCTGAACACCCCCCAACCCAGTCAAGAGGGCCCCGGCCCCGCCCCTTCCCCGCCCCTTCCCCGCCCCCGACCCCGCCCCCGACCCCGCCCCGAGGGCTCCGCAGCCTCACCTCAATGATCTCCAGCATCTCCACCCGCGTGATCTTGCCGTCGCCGTCCAGGTCGTACATGTTGAAGGCCCAGTTCAGCTTCTGCTCGAAGCTGCCCCTCGAGGTGATGGACAGGGCGCAGATGAACTCTCGGAAGTCGATGGTGCCGTCCCCGTTCTTGTCGAAGGTTCGGAAGGCGTGCTGGGCGAACTTGGAGGCGTCCCCGTAAGGGAAGAACTGCAAGCAGAAGGCACAAGTTCAGGGGATGGGAGGCCCCAAACCTCAGGCCCCGGTGGGGTCCGGGAAAGCCTGGAAGGCCACCGGGCCGTCCTGCGGCCCCGGGCCGCCGGGGGAGCAGGTGTGGCCGGCAGGGCGCGGCCCGGACAGCGTTGGCCTGGTGCTCAAGGCCGAGGGCAGGCGTCCATCAGGCTATTTCCTGTGCAGGAGGCTGGGGACATGCGGCCTCCGTGGTGGTGGGGCCCTCAAGCCCGCAGCTAGGGTCCCTCATCCGTGGCTTCCCTGCCCCTCTCCCACAAGGACAAGGACTGAGGAAGGTAGCTGACTTCCTTCCCCAGGCAGGGGGGTGCTCCATGAGCTGCCCCCGACTCTCTGTGGACCTCTAGGTTCGCCGCCCCCTGGGGCCAGCGCGAGGTTGCCCAGACCCGGTTTTCTCTGCCCCCGGCTCCCCATCGCCCACCCACACTCCTCTCCCCGGGTGAGGTTCCAGGGCTCGCTTCTTTTTTACAAGGACTTTTCTTTTGTAGAACAGACATTTAAAACCCATTAAAAATAGAACATGACTGGATTTATTTTTGAGAGCTATAAAGAGGCTTCTTTTCAGAGCCAACAGTTGGCCAGAGTGCCGTTGGAGACAAAGAATGGACACGGGAGGAAAAGGAAGAGCAGACCCTGGAGGAGGTAAGGCCATGGAGAATGAGGCGGTGGGCTTTGCCTGCGAACAGGACAGGAGTCTGGGCCAGTCACAAACAGCAGGTGTTTCTGACACCTGTCCCTCCGGCTGCCCCAGCAAAGCTAAGGGACATTCTCTAGGCAGAGGGGAGAAAACGAACAAGCCCCAAACTCTAAACCAAAAGCAAAAACAAACCACGTGCTGTTTTAAGGCAGAGAGGTGATGTAAGGGTTTCTTGATGAATCGATCTGGCAAACACAAAGACCAAAGCAGGTGTCTGAGGATAAGGCAGGTGTCCCTGCTCCTTCCTAGGTATTGTCCCTGGTTGCTGGGACAGGCCGGCCAGCCTCCCTACAGCGGGCCTGCTTCGTGCCCACCTGGGGCTGTCTCCCTCTGGGGGCCCTCAGCTCACATTTCTCTCTGCGCCTCCTGCCCTGGGGCCTGCTGCCCACACCTCCCACACTTAGAAGCACCTTGGAAGGTGGAGTATTTCCGTGCAGAAATAAAATGCGCATTTCCAGGTGAGATCCCATAGGGGGAGCCAGAGAAGAGACAAGCATTGCAGGGGGAGTTGGGGACCAAGGCCGGCATCTCAGTAGCACCCACTTCTGGACCCCAAAATCTGTTGTGCTTCCTATTGTTGGGTAAAAAACAAAAACAAAAACAAACCCAAAATGGAGTGGCTTGGGACAACAATTATCTCACTAATCTCAGAAAAGAAGGATTTGACAACCATTTCTTTTTTAATCAAACAACATTTTTCTGAGGCTATGGAGGACAACTTTCTCCTTTGTTCCCTCATCCCCTGAACATGTTAACTTCTATCCTTCATTCTTCATGATTCATCAAAATCCACTGAGGCTTTTTTGGGGCCAGGCCCCGTCTTCGGTACTGGGAAACCAGAGATCAACACCTCACGGTCCCCAGGCTCTGGGATTTCACAGTTACTGGGGGAACCCAAGGCGGAACTGATGAGAACTATGGCGGCGGAGGGGACAAGACATTCCTACGGCTCAAGACTACAGGACTGGTTTCAATGTGGAGGTTAGGAGGGAAAGGCTCCCATCCTCCTCTACCGGCTCAGCCTGTTCCCCCCACCCCCACCCCATAATGCCATTAGAACCGAGGGTACCCGAGGACAGGCTACCGGATGCTGAGTTTTGAACTGCACAGTTTTGTGTGTTTTTTTTTTTTTGAAGATTTTATTTATTTATTTGACAGAGAGAGATCACCAGTAGGCAGAGAGGCAGGCAGAGAAAGAGGGGGGAAGCAGGCTCCCTGCTGAGCAGAGAGCCCAATGTGGGGCTCGATCCCAGGACCCTGAGATCATGACCTGAGCCGAAGGCAGAGGCTTTAACCCACTGAGCCACCCAGGAGCCCCTGAACTGCACAGTTTTGACCTTGACAGTTTCTAAAGAGGTAAGTTTGATTCACATGTGCTCTGAATGTTTTTAAACTTATGCTACTTCTGACACCAAATGTGTGGGGTTTGTTTCGGTTGGTTTGGTTTTTGGTTTTTCCTTCCTAACAACTCCGATTTTCTGGACATTAACCTGGTCCAGCTGAATTCAGTTCCATTGTGACACTAACGGGATGGGGGGTGTCCATGCAGACCCCACAGGTAAAGGGCTCAGTCCAAGCCTGCCCCCCTTCAGATACCAGTGGCCAGTCCCTGGTACTTCTGATAGACCTGATAGAAAGTTGGGGGGCCCACAAGGCCCTCCTTCAGTAATTTGCTAGAACGACTCACAGAATTAAGGAAGACGATTTATTTACTATTACCGGTTTATTTTAAAGAACACAACTCAGGACCAGCCCAGTGGAAAATACGGATAGGAGGAGTTTAGGGGAAGGTGCATGGCGGGTGGACAGAGCCCTCTGCGGGCAGGCCACCCAAATAGCCCCTCAGTGTGTCCCCCACCCCGGAAGCTCCTCAAACCTGTAATTGAAGGGTTTGATCGGAAGCCTCATTACTTACCCATGGTTGATTAAATCACCGGCTAATGATGATTTAATTCCATCTCCAGCCCTTCTCCCCTCCACAGAGGCTGGGGGGTGGAGCTACAAGTTCCAATCCTCTAACCATGCCTCCATCTTTCCTCTGACCAGCTCCCCTCCTGAAGCTACCAAAGGGCCCCCAGCCTCCGGTCATCTCATTAGCGTGAGATGTTACCCTTTATCCTGTTATCTTTCCAGAAAGTCCAAGTGTCTTAGAACCTCTGGTGTCAGGAACTGGGAACTGAGACCAAGTATTTATTTCTTACTGTGTCACCTCATCATGAGTGCCTTGTGCACAAATGTTCTTCACCCCTTTCTGCTCTCTGTGGATGTGGCCATCTCCCTTGTGGTCAGGAGTCTCAGCCGGAGCTGATCTCCATGAAATGGCCTCCGAGCAGAGCAGCGAGCCCTCTGCTGATTCCCATCTCTCAGTGCTGTGTGTCCGCCAGCCTTGCTGTACACAGTGACTTGAGACTGCTGGGTATTTATCTCCATCTGGGTGGGTTTCTTGCAGTAAAATGCTTGAACTATTTTATTTCTCATAGCATGCTTGAAAGGGAAGGGATGTCGGATAGTTTCATCTAAAAATAGCAGAGAACTTTAGGTCAATATATTAAAAATTAATTTCGATCTGAAAATTCTTGAGGAAACAATCGATTGAGCTATAAAAGTTACATGTGCCTTGTAGAAGGTCTGTTGACTGACTTTTAGAGCAACATGTTTACCTCAGAAGAACCGAGCGTGTGCTCAGGAGCCTTCACGTATGTTGGGGGGGGGGGGCTTGTTCCCTTTAGAAAATTCATCCTATCCTGTTCTGAGAGCTTGGAGTTTTTCTAATCAGGGGAGTGCCCTTCTTTTGATGAAATGATTCGATTCTGGATGGATCATCAGAGAAAAATGAAGCCACACTCTTCAATGTCTTTAGGAAGAAATCAGGGTCTTGAACTCATATTCACTTCTGGACTATGATAGTGCCTGAGAAGTACAAGTATTTTTTGCATATTGTTGCTTGAAATGTATTTTGTTTTATTTTTTAAGTTCAATGTATTTTTTTGAATACCTATATTACATGTTGATGTGGAAATAATTTTCAGTGCCACTAATAACCTACAAGTCTATACAATAAATAAAAAAGAACTTTGAGGTTGAAAAATCATATATATATTTCTGTGTGTGTATATATAATATATAATACATAATATAGAATATAGAATATAGAATTCCACTTGTGTCTTAGTCCATCCAGGCTGCCGTAATGAAGTGTCCCAGACTGGACGGTTTATAAACAGAAGTTTATTTCCACAGTTCTGGAGGATGACGTCCAGGATCAGGGTATCAGCAGGGGCAGTTTCTGGTGAAGGCCCTCTTTCGGGTTGCACACTGCTAAATTCTTGTTTTGTCCTCATAGGGGGCAAGGAAACTATGGGGTCTCTTTTTCCTTCTTTTTTTCTAGGGGTAGGGGTCAGAGGGAGAGGGGAAGAGAGAATCCTGAGATCTTAAGCAGACTCCCCGCCCAGCACGGAGCCTGACGTGAGGCTGGATCTCACCACCTGGAGAGGATGACCTGAGCCGAAATCAAGAATCGGACACTTAACTGACTGAGCCACCCAGGCGCCCCTGTGGGGTCTCTTATATGAGGGCACCAATCCCATTCATGAGGCCTCCACCTTCACGACCTAAACTCCTTGCGCAGGCCCACCTCCTAATACCATCACATTGGGGATTAGGTTTCAACATATGAATTTGGGGAGGGACACAGATATTCAGTCCATAGTGATTTGTTGGAAAGAAGGTGCACCTTGTTGTGAGAAATTTTAGATCGTCGAATATAGCCAGTCTTTGATAAATTTCTAGTTTCTATTTTATGTCTCTATACATACACACTTAGTGTTTCTACTTTTGGTCAAAAATTTTATATCAAGTATATCTTGAATTTCCAGTGACAGAAACAAGCCACCTGGGAAGCAGCTGCAGACGGTCAGCTGACTGAATCCAGGTACTGGAGTCCTTCCGGCGATGGTGGGACCTGGGTTGGGTGGCACTTGGAGGCCACACTCATCTGGTTTGACACCTCAGGGCAGCCCGCCCTCCTGAGGGTGCCTGAGAGAACGGCTTCGCTTCAGAGAGCAGGGTTTGGGGGTGAAGCGGGTCTGCTCCAGGGGCTGGCCAGCAGAAACCCAGACTCAAGTCTCAGGGTGACAATGGCACCATCAGCCCCAGGTGGACAAGACATCTCTGGGGTGGAGATGACCAGGCTGGTCCCCCAGGTTCCCGAGTGGGGGATGGTTCACCAGAGGTAGTTTCTTCGGGGCCCTCTGGAGCCCCCTCCCTCAGGTCTAGGACTCCTCCTGTGTGGGCCCACAGCCCTTTTGCTCTGACACTTGGGGCTCCAAGCTTAGTAGTGGGAGACTGACAGAAGGTGGGGGCAGGAAAGGCCCTCTATCCCTTGCTACTTCTGGCCCTACTGGGGAGACTCTGACCTCAAGACTACACACTGATCTGTCCCCGCCCTACCACAGGCACAATCCTGTGCCCCAGCTGTGCCCTGAGAACACGGGCTCTCCATGTTGCTGGCCTGCTGTGGGGCCAGGACCCAGCCCACCGAGTGTAACACGGTACCCACAGGAAAGTCTCCCCATTCCTGCTCCCTTCTTGCTGAACGACAAGCAGGGGAAGCATGCGTCTGCCCCGTGGAATTCCCCTGCACTCATATCTGGAAGCTCCTGAGACAGGTTTTCTGGGCCGCACATCTTCTTTTCCTATTGACTTCCCCTCCCAGGAAGCCTGGAAATGAGGGCTGCCATTGTACCGGCCATCACATTGTGAGGAGCCGCTGCAAAAAAGGGCTGCATCCTTTTCCTGGGGGTGAGACCAGGACCCCTCCCCTCAGGCTTTCAGCAGAGCCCAGTCAGGTGGGCACAGCCCGATAGCACAGCTGTCTTCAGAGCTGTGTCACGGGGAAGCTTCCAGGGCCACCTCTAGCACCGCGGAGGAGAGCGGGCCCAGACAACATCTCCTTCTCCTCACTCAGTGATGGCCCTTCGGTGAAATCCCGGTGGGTCACAAGACCTCCTCTGTTTCTCTCTCCCTGTGACCTCCCCAGTCGACTTTCCATTGGGAGGATTAAATATAGCTTGCCTCCCTCTCCCTTGTGCCTCAGCAGGAGCCCAGTCACCTCCCATGGGATTCTGGCTACTGTCCCCTAATTCCCTCCTGCCTCGGGTCTCCTCTGGGTCCAACACCCAGGGCAGCTCTGAGCTCCCTGGAACATGGCTCAGACTGTGTCATTTCTCTCCACAGAAACACCGTGGAATCAAATCTGAACTCCTTCGCTTGCTCCTTGAGAGCTTCTGTAGCTGACCCACTACGTGCCTTCGGTACTTCGTGTCCTGCTTCGGGCTCTGCTCTCCAGGCGCTCGTGTGTGCAGACCTGAAGTCTGAACATCTCACCCTGCTGTTCGCGGCCCTTCGTGATTGCCCCAACCTGCACGCCCATCTCTCTCATTCCTTCGCTTTCTGCCTCTGTGCCCCGACTGTGTTCCCAGGTGTCACCTAACAGCCCCCTCCCCCACTTTCGTATTTTCTGTGCCTTCCCTTTCAGCCCATCTCATCCTGGCCAGTGGAGAGATCCCACCTTTTCTTTATGTCCCTCTCGAATGCTCCACCTCCACAGAACCTTCATGACTGGACTGAATCTCTCCCTCTGCTTGCTTGTGCTTCACTTATTTCTAGACGAATCCTCCCAAACCCCTGCCTTAGACCCCAGTCAGTCTGTTCCCGCTGTGTCCCTCCTGGAGCGAGAGTTCTGTGAGGGCAGAGGGATGCTTTGTTCCCCTGCACCCCACAGTCGTGCTTAGCGTCTCCCAAGGAGAGGCTGCCGGGCTCTGGCGAGTGCACGGGGTCTCTGGTCTCCCACATCTGTGTATTTGTCCTTGCGTCACTCTTCCATCTGTGAAGTGGGGCTGCTGCATTAACTAAGTGCTTTCACGTGCCGGGGAGGGAAGATGGGTTTCCACCCCAACTCAACAGTGGTGAAAACCATGACACAGACTAAAATGTCAGCTCTCCTTTTCCCAGAATTCCCTATCCCCTTCACTGCTTCATTTTTCTCCAAAAACCTGACTACCAAACAACATATTTCAATTATTCATTCATCCTCTTTCTTCCTTCATGAGAAATGTAAACTCCATGAGGGCAGAGAGCCTCGGCGGCGACGCTAGTTAACTCCTTACCGAATCTCTACATAGCAAGCCCTCAATAATGACGTAGCGAATGAACGAGTGAACCGATTTCTTTTTGACGCTGGCCTTCTGATAACTGTACTGCATAGTTACAATTGATTACACATTCGTGGTCTCCTAGAATCCCAAGACAACCCAAAGGGATGCTTTGGTTCTTTTTCACTTCGACTTGGTGATAGAGAAGCGGGTTTTTAGGACAGAGGTTCAGCACCATCTGTCAGCACCATATTTATTAAGGGATTATTTATTTAACACCAGTTATTGAACTGTAAATTCCCGGAGTGCAAAGCCTCGTTTGCTCACCATCGCATCCATAACACAGAGCACAGGTCTCAGATGGCAGGTGCTAAACGTGATCTTGTCGAGTGACCAAATGAGAGAGACACTTGCAGAGCCAACTGGAAGGTGACCAGGTGACAGGTGGTCACACCAGGTGACCAGGTGACAAGGTGAACACTGCTGCTGAAAACAGACCCCACTCGCTGGCCATGTATTATAATCCAACCAGCTCTGTCCACTCGAACTTCTTGTGATTATAAAGATATTCGATAACCATGCTGTTCAAAATGGTACCTACTGTAGGGGTCAACCGTAGGGGTCAGCCACTGTCCTAGGTGCTGGGAATGAAATTTTAAAAGACAGAGCATTGAGGACAGTGGGGAAAGTAACCCTTGAAATGTTACTGGTGTAACCAGAGAGCTGAATGTTTTAATAGTGTTTAATTAACCCGTCAATTTAGATTAGTTTTCACAATATCCCTGTCAAGCAGTCATCCTCAGCTCCATTTCACAGACAAGGGAACGTGGACTCAGAAAAGTCCAGCAAACCCTTAAGCTAATTCTCTTCCCACTGTATCAGTCTGCTGCAAAGTTATGCAGATGAGCAGTGAGAAATGGACACTCCTTTCCAGAATACGAACATACAAAACAGAAGGTAGAAAGTTAGGGACAGATTTTCAACTGTCTCAGCATTTGTTGGAATGGTTTGATGATTATCACACAGCACTGGAATGAGCTCAGTTCTAATACTTCTCATGTGTGTTACTTTATTCAGTTCTTAGAGCAAAACCTGCCATCCTAAACCAAGCATTGTGGTCAAGGAAGCGAGCTTGAAATGTCCAGGCATTTGCCCTAGGCTCCTGGCAGAATGTGACAGAGGCAGGATTTGCATGTGGATCTGTCTGATCATTTCTGCCTCATCCCACTGTTTCTCTTTGTCAAACTGAGGCAATAAACCTAAATCCACATTTTATGAAGCAGACGTATTTGTTAAATTATGTAATTCTTCGGTAACTTCCCTCTAAGGTCCGCAATATTCGGTGGTGGGCATTTATTGCCACCTTCTGGCAGCATGTTTGTACTACATGAAAATTGCTAAAAGGCGGCTGAGGGATATTTTTTATGACTCATTCATTAACTCAACATTTATTGAGCAGTTACTATGTGTCAAATACTGTGTTAGATACAGATTAAATATGAAAATACAGAGAGCATTAAAGATAGTAGAGGAAATAGATACTAAGCTAGCAACTGCATAAATAAGTATAAGATAATGCTATGATACCTATAAGTGTGTAGACCCACAAACAAGCAATGGGGATGATCTTATGAGTTTGAAACTTAAACAGAAATTTCCTGTGTGCTCCTCTCCCTGCACCCTGATATGCAGGCTTCTGTCAATTCATTGTTCTTCATCATAGCTCAGGAACGGTCTCAGAGTCCAAAACTTCCTGGGGTTTCACCTAGATTGTATACAACTGGACCACACACCCCTACTCTGACCCATCCAACGTGTAAAAGAAAACCCCAGGAAAAACTTGAGGACTTGGTCTCTCCTCAGGAAAACAATAGGAGACTTTGCACCAATACACCAGCTTGCTCCAAAGCCACCGGACGCTTTTCCCTACAGATAGAGGGAAATGCCGAAGCCCTGCGTTTCCACCTTTTCAATAACCTGTTCGGTTGTGACTATTTTTGTTTTTGTTTTTTTTAATATGTGGTGAATGAGCCCCAGGCACCTCGTGCTGACTTGATACGGTGCCATTCGCTTCTACAAGCCCAGGGCGCCGCCCGGCACAGAAGGCTGTTTGGCGGCTGTGTTAAGAAACGGCCTGAAAACACAGTGCTTCCATCCCCTCACGCAATCTTTCCTCTGTGCCTCCCGCTCCAGCCCTTTGCACTATCTTGCTGCCTGTATGTCTCCTCCTTCCAGAAGTTGTACCGAGTGCAGAGAAAACATTACAACATTTCCCATGAGAACCTCTCCCTCTCCCCGCGTCCACTGGGGCCTGCCTCAAGTTAATGGAGGCTGCAGGTCTCCTAGAGGTTGCCCCGACCGACCTTCAGGTTGAGGGAGGTTTGCCCAGCATGGCCTTGGCCCACTGTGACAGCTGATGGGCTGGGTCAAGAAGGGTGACAGCAAGGCCGCTGAGGAGGACAGACTCTCTCCAGCGCTCTGCCCAAGGCCCAGCTCCCGGCTGATGCTGAGCAGCCCTCAGAACTCGGAATAGATTTGTGCCCATTAGTCTGCCTGAAATAGAGCTCATGTTGGGATCAAAGAACAGAAGAGTATTCTTGGATGCTCCACGGCTCACAGGCTTGGAGAAGTCTGCCATCCAATCTCTCACAGGACACTGTCCCTTTAAAAACGTCCTGACTCAGGTCAATTCTGTTTACCTTTGTTCTCAAATGTCAGAAGCCTATGTTCTTTGGCTAATGAACCCACAAACACAATCTCCTCTCCAAGGGTGACGTCTTCTTCATCTCCCGCCTCCCCCAGCCTCCGAAATAGGGCTACTGTACCTCAGAGGTCCTCTGCCCTCACCTCTGCTGGAACTGGCCAGAAGTTTCTAGCCTCCTGTGGATCCCTGGCTCAGTGCCCCCCTCTTCAGGCCCTGCCACTAATCCCACAGCTACCATCTCAGGAGTGTCTATGAGGGAGCAAAGCCTGAAGAGGGTCTTTTGTATATGCTACCTCAGCTGGTTCTTCAATAAGTTGAGGACTTGAGGGTCATTATTCTGGGTTCACTAACTGGCATGAAGTCAAACCACTAAGAGGGGGTGAGGCAGGCTAGGCAAACAGGCTCTGTCAGAGGAATCCTCACAGGTCGAGTGGGCCCAGCCTCCAACTCTGAGCGACAATCTACCTCTTCACCAGGATCCAGAAAGGCTCGGCCTCTCTCTGCCCTCTGCTTCTTCCTCCCCACACAGTGCTCCTCCTGTCTTGTGCTGTGTTCACAGGAGCCAGGCCTTCCTGTCTCCATCCTCCTCAGCCGGGCTGGGCCGGGCCGCAGCAGGCCCGTGAGAAGTGGAGCCCCCACCAGGGCCTTCGCACAGGTCCACACTCATCCCCGCCTCCCCCGGCAGCAGGAAGGCCCTGGTGGGATTGCTCAGGCCCGACAGAGCCACACCCACGGCAGGCAGATGGGGGCTATGGCCCCGGTTCGGTGGCAGGTGCTGCTGTGGAGGGAGGGAGAGGTGCCAGCCAAGCCTGAGGATTTCCTTTAAGCCTCCTGGACCTCAGCTTGGTCCCTGAAAGAAAGGAGGACCCCTAAGGCTAATGAGAGGCAGAGGCGGGATGCAAACCCAGTCTGACTCTGTGATGGTGGCTAAATCTGTCAACCCATCTGAGCCTTAGTTTCCTCATCCACCAAATGGGGCGATAGAAATTAATTCCTACTATGAAGGATTGTTGTGAGATTTACTGGAGATGACAGATGCAGAAGGCGCCTGAGGTCGCACGGAGTTGGGACGCTGGGTATTGGAGGCTCCCTCCTCCCTTTCCCCCCCAAGGCTGCCATGATGCCTCTCATACCCCGGACTTACAGGCCGCCCCGGCGAGCAGGCAGTTTGTGGTGGGCTCTCGGCCCACACACCCCAGGCTGCCAGCCAGGGCTGGGGCCCCTGAGGACTAACTTGGTACTTGGTTTTAGCCTTAGGCTCATCACACTCATGCGACCTCGCCCAGGAATAGGACCCTCGTTTCCTCACCAGCCCACATTCTCTGCCTCCTACCTGCCCCCACACCCACCCTCAGGGCTCTGCGATCCCGCCTCCCCACAGCTCCGGAGGGAACCTCTCACACCCGCTTCGTCGCGTCCACTTGCCGTACCCACCAGTCCCGTCCAATCCTTCCCAGAAGAAGGAGAGAGATCCTCCCCAGGCCTCTGAGCCTTCCCAGGTCCAGTCCAGTCCTCTGCTCCCCGAGCCCTTCCCCTGCCTGGGGCCTTGCTGTGCCCTCCAGCCGCAGTCCCGTTATTCCCTTCATCTGGAATGCTCCTTTCCTGCCCCAGTCCAGTCAACCCCTGTTGCTTCTCAGATTTGGATTCAGCCTTTGCTTTCTCAGGAAAGCCTTCTCTGAGCCTAGGTCAGAACCCTCCCTTACAGGCGGCACGGCATCGAGTCCCGCCCTCGGTAACCATCCTTCTGAGTTCATGGGACTGCTTGGTTAGTGCCTTTCTCCCCTCGTGGACTGTAAGCTAAGCAGGGCAGGGAATGGCCTGGTTTTCTCCACCGCAAAAATCCCTGGTGCCTCGTGTGGGGCCAAGCACACAGAAGATGCTCAGTAAATGTCTGTCGAACGACCAAGCGACTCAGCACAGCGGGTCTCTTTCAAGCCTGAGGAGACAGCAGCAAGTGCACACAGTGACCAGTCAGAGGGCTGAAATGTGTTCTGAAGATTGTCTGAAGTCAGCTGTGCTAAAGGAGGCTCGCCATTTGGCCTTAAGGCCTGTCACTGCCATGATGACTTTAGCTGATGATTCATGACGGTGTGAATCATCCCCAGAGCCGGGCGCGCACCTGTCACGTGGACGGGAAGAGGAGAGAGACGCTTCCCCTTAATTAGAAATGAAGAGTCCAAAAGCTGTTTTCTGCCAACGTCTTCATTCAACATACTCACAAAAGCCTGGTTGGTGCCAGGCTCTATGCTGAGCTCCATGGGGGCAGGAGGGAGGGTGAGGAGAGGCAACAAAGAATCAGAGTGAAATAGAAGGCCTGGTCTCTCTCCGGGAGCAGGTGCCGCCTAGAGCCGGCGCTGCCTTCCACACAAGGGCTCTCTTGGGGGGGAGGGGGTTAAACACGCCCATCCCATGCCCCCCCAGAGCTGCCTCTTTATTCGCCCTCCGGGGGACAACATCGGTTTTCTGCACCCCTGTCTCCCTCCCTCAGGGCTCCAGGCTTTCCTACAAGGCAACCACAATTAACTCCTGGTTCCTGTAGAACTACGTCTATTTGAGAAGAAAATTCGTCCTGAACTAAATTTCTAAAGAAGAGGGCTTTTGCCTCTTGGGGTAGAAGAAGCAATTTTCGCTTATGTCCTAGACCAGGTCCCTCTGTATGCATTTTGACCTTGTTACACTGCCATAAGAAGGTCATGAATTCCCAGGGAAGTTCTGTTACTTTTTTTTATAGAAAAACAAAACTTGGGCGGCAGAAATCCAGACTCCTCACTCATCTTTGGGTCTCTTTTGTTTTAGAATTATCACCAAGAGAACAGCCCATGAGAAATATGCTTTGTTCTTTATTTTATCAAATTAGGATCTGGTATACTGTAGGTGCTCTATAAATGCTTTGGGTGGATAAAGGAAGCAATGTGTTGTAGAAAGGATGCTGGGTTGAGTGACAGGGTGTCTGTGTGTGACTAAAGTCAGCCATTTTGCCTCTTAAGCCTTCCATTTTCCTATACATGATATAAGATGAGGGCACAAATCATAAGCTTCAAAATTCCTTTTAGCTATACTATTTTATTTATTTTTCTGATTCTGGAAGTGAAATCTCAAAAAAAAGAAAAGAAGAATTAATAATGAATTTGACAAATGGATGATCTTGCATTATTTTGCATTTATTAACCAAAGCACCTATCATATCGCCCCCTTGTGTTGGTATGTCTTAATTACAGGATCAAACTTTGAAGGGTGAATATTATCTACATCTATATGTGCATCGGTATCAATATCTATGTATCTGTATCTCTACCTCCCTGTCTCTGTCTTTATATCTATAGGTAATCTACATCTCTATAACATCTCTCCCTATCTCTATCTCTCTAGCTCTATCTCTTTCTCTCTATATTTACCTCCATTTCTATCCCTTTATCATATCTCTATCTCTATCCCTATTGGAAGTTTCACAGAGCCTGACAGATACTCATTGGTTACTCAGACTTTAAAAAATCACATGAACTCTTTCTTTTTTTCTGTCCGATACCCAATTCACATTACAAATGGGATCAATGACATTTTGATTTGGGGCAGGGGGTTTCCTCCAGTACTTCACTTGCTGATTAATCTTGAGCCACCAACATAAATCAGTCCACCATTAGCATGTGTTACAAAATAGGAGGTCACCAATAGTAAATTACACTCTGGAAATGGTCATGAATTTCCATTTAAAGGCAATCCTTTTGATTAGAGAGAAAACTGTTTTACCTATTTAAAGAGGAGCTCATTTTTGAAACCAGACAAGGGGTGAGGATCTTTGAAGGTGCTTGGTGGAAGGCTGGTTGAGGAAAACTGGAAAGATACCCCTGGCCTGGTATTCCTTCAATTACTCTAACTGAAGTGGATAGAGCAGATTTTGCAACTGGTTCTGAAACTGGTTGTTTCATCTCCCCCACTCCTCCTAGAATATAGAGTGATCCATTCAAGTTCGATTCCCATTTCACCCTCCACCCAACTCGCTTCACAATGTCGTGGTGACAATGACGAGAATGCTCAGCTGGGCTGTGTCTCAATTAGAACCCTACCAGCACCCCCGAGGCCACTGGAGAGGGAGCCGTCGGCAGCCCAGGGAGGGGCAGCAACAGCAGCCTGAACAAGGGGCACGCTCTACCTGCAAAAGCAGAAGTTTGTAAGAAATGAACGTATTCCGGGCCACTGCCTCAGAAGATGCTCCCTGTTTCCTGGAAAGGAGGGATCTTCCAACCTACTCTAAGATGGTTCCCCAAATTTATTACTGTCCCCAGGACTGACATATCTCTAACTGCTACCCGATTATGCCAGTTCCATGTACTCCCGTCTCTGCCACCAGAGGTATAGGGAAAGGTGTGGGTGCGGTGGCCCAAGACAGAGAGGAAATACATCATGTAGGGAAGTGCGGGTGCCATGTTAGGGTGTGAGATTGTGCTTGGGGGGGTCTGGGATTGAAGCCCACTTCTGTAGTTTACTAGATGTGGGACCTTGGACAAAGAGGTTGTAATCTTTTTCAAAGCCTTAGTTTATTCATATGAAAATGGGGCTGGAGGTGAGAACTGGTTGCTGGGCTGGAAATGATGCCCAGCATGCCCAGGACTAGGTACCAGTTCCGCCAAAGAGGAGCCAAGACCCTGAGAGCCGCGGGCGCTCTCTCTCTGGATGGACCCAGAAATGATGCTCTCGGAATAAGGTGATGTGTGTAATATCTCCTGCACACAGTAGACTCTCAGCAAATGAAAGATGCCGTATTATTATCGCTATTATTATTTTGTGTTTTGGCAAGGCTGTGCTCTCCATGCACCGAGACTAAGAAGACTGAGAGACATACAGACATGCAAGTAAAGGAAATGATTTTCTTTTATTCTTTCATGGAAAAAATATATTGATTGATTAGTCAATAATCACCTACTGTGTGCACCCACTACGTGCCAGGTGCTGGGCTATGGGCTATGCTGGGTGTTGAAGGGGATGCAGAAAAGTGTAAATTGTAGCTCGGGACTTCCGCCGGTTCAGGGAGACAGACACAGAGACATGCCCAAGGTTCACGCCCAAGAATAGTGCAGGGGAGCCCAGGGAGCCACAGCCAGCCAGGGGTGGGGGTGTTGGTCCCGCCTTGCAGAATGTGGAGGATACATCTAGATCTTCCTTTTATTACCTTCAAGCCCATATAAAACCCATGTCAACCAGAGTCCAGATTTGCTCAAAACCAGAAATCCAGTTGAGACAAAGAATCTTGTAACATGAGAAATACTAAGGGGTTCGGGGAGCCCCTCCCCCCCAGAGCAGCAGGGCAGGGTAAGCCCAGCAGCCCCATGGCAGAAGAGTGAAAAGATCAGATCGTCGCAGCAGATCCATGCAGAAAACTGCCGCTCTCTACTGTCCAGTCTTGCTGGGCCCCAGATGCCGATTCCAGGAGGGAGTCCTGTGTACCTCGACACACTAGAGGTTACAGCCTGCTGGGGTTCATTTGGAAAGACGAAGAGATGGGCCAAGAGCCAGAACTTCAGGGGGCCACACAGAACGGGAACAAAAAACCCACAAAGAGGTATCGACCCCACTGTTCGTTATCATCCCCACAGAGCCTCAGAATGAGTGAGCCAGCCTTCCCTGGGAGGAGCCCTCCTCTGATGCCTCTGCTCCCAAACCAAGGCTGCCGATTTTCCGTTCCCCGGGGTTTGCCCCCAGCAAACGCAATCTGACTCCTTAATCTGTGGTCTAGAAGGACAGACTTAAAGATAAGATTTCAGGGCGCAGGGAAGTCTCTGGAGGGATTGCCAGTAGAGGCTGCTGCTAGAATCCTCCCCCCTAATAAGGACAGAGGGCAGGAGCCACTCTTTTTTCTGATCACATCCTACAGGGCGTGACCACCCCCCTCCCCACCCCCCCACCTCCCACCCTCCACCCCCCACCTGCAGAAGAGAGTCAGAGTCCAAGTTCCCCCTATGCTGCTTATTGGCTGGGCGACGCTGGGAGAGGGATGTGATGATCCGGGCCTGGAT